>OY986437.1:85009964-85429964 GCA_963920525.1 Dichetophora obliterata
TCTACAAAATCGTCTATCATGCACACAAGGGGTGCAGCGCAAGTTCCGAATCTTTCCTCATATTTAGGATCCGACCTTGGGTTCTTACCTTGGTATATTTCAAAGTTTATCATGTATCCTTTAGGTGTACATAGTGACCAAGCTTTGTAACCAAAACGAATCGGTTTCCCTTTTATAAATTGTTTGCAGCCATGGCGTCCAAAATATGCAATCATACTCTCGTCGTATGAGAGATTTTGTTCTGGGTGAAAGTTTTCTAACATTTTGGCTTTAATATGGTCTGTTAGTGGACGCACTTTCCATAATGTGTCAGATCTTTCAGAACTACCTCTAGTCTTACATAAGGATGGCTCAAAGTGAAGCATGAAATGTATCTCTTCGAAACGGTTTCTGCGCATAGCATTGAACACCATTCTGTTTCGTAGATCATCTTCGCTGTTCCACATGTTTCTAAATGACCCTGTTTGATTGTAGCCAGTCACAATCAAAATTCCAATGAACACACGCAGTTCTAAAACAATAAATATACATTAGGAAAATAAAAAACGCTGAGAAAGTCCTTACCCCTAATAGTGAGTTTTTCGTAGTGTTTTAGGCGATGCGTAGCATATAAATTTGAGCATTTGCATATGTGTTCAAGCAAATCATCATTAAAAAATTTTTCAAATAATTCATGTGGCTTTAAATGACGACAATTTTCGTAATTTGTTTCGGGGAAGATTGGAAACACTGCCCTTGAATTAACTTTGCGCCACGTAAACTTGCTGTCCTTGTTACGTGGTGGAATGGGAACATTAGACTTTGAAGGGTTAACGCGACATAACCTCTTTGATGAGCTTGGCAAACTATCATCCAGCACATCAGAAAAAAATGTCTCATTATTAAATCCTTTAGCAGAACTAGATTGCAAGCCCTTAAACCTTTCAATTCGGCAACCGTTATCCAAAATAATTTCGCATCCTGATTTCAGCTGTGCTGGGCATAAATTATTGGGTATTCCACCATCATCGTCACCATCATCTTCGCCACTTACATCTCCCTCCATATGAGGTGGCTCAATATACAGTGCTCGCACATTAGTTGGAGCTCCACTCTCGTCATCAGCACACAGTTCTTCTAAAATTTCCAATGCATCTTGCAAGGAGAGTGGTCTTTGAAAAATGAAAAACAGAAGAGAAAAACTGTATTCAACCAAAATATTTATACCTAATTAAAAAAAAACCTGTTAAGCTAAACAAAAATATCACACCGAAAAACAGTTGCCTAGCCAGCCTAGGCCTCGTGTGTCCATATGGACACACGAAAATAAAACTTAAAAAAAGTATACAACAAATATTTTTTAGAATAACACTCTTATAACATATTATACTCTGTATCAAACACTTCTAGAAATATCACATATAAATAAGCTATTAAAATAATTTGTTTATATTTCAGACATACTTACTTTTCCGTGTCAATTTTTTTGGCACTCATAATTGTTTACTCACTTGACGTTGCTCTCGCTCCTACTAACAAACACGCACTAACGCTCAAATAGTTTTTTGTGATAAAAGCAACAATTATGCGTTAAAAATATGTTTAAAAGTAACGGTACCAGCAATGGTTTCAATGTCATGGTCATTTAAAAACTGTTCTATCGTGCGTTGCCATATGGCAACGACAGGGCGATTCGGGTTAATCCTCTAAGACTACTTTTTAAAAAAATGGGAGAAAATAAGTCGCATAATTTTTTTCTAAGGTAAATTATAGCTCCTGAATTCAAAAATAATGGTGTAGAAGCTTTCGTTTACCTGTAAGGTGAGAAAATGAGAATAAGTGTCTCAAGGCACTCTTTGAGTTTTGAACGGACAAAAGTCTGTTGCGAATTCGGTTGTCTTACAGAGTATAATTTACAGAGTATAAACATACATTTGACGAAAAAAATTATGGGTTTGATTAATTCGTTCAATTTCTTTTTTATTATCACAGCAAAACACAATGTGCACCAGTCAGAATTTTATGCACAAAAAACATATGGCTCTTGCAAATCACAATAAAAGTATCATTAAATCTTCTGAGAGTTTTTGGATCTTTTGCATTTAGATTGGTGTGTTTTTTAGGAACAGCCAAAAAATATTCACATGATATTAAAACTTTTACTTTTGTTGTTATTGTAAATAATATGATAAATGCCTTGAGACACTCTTACGTGTTAAAGGGTTAAGAGTTCTTTCATTAGGAGGTATTTCGTTTGGAATTATTTTGTTAGGAGTTATTTTGCGGTGCCGGTTTTTATATATAAAGATGACGCTAATGTCGGTGTGCTTAAAAAGGTGAAAATTGGGCAACACTATAGCTCGGCTCTAGATCTTCTGAAAATTTAAAGCAAAAATTCATTCGAAAACAGACCCTTGAATGCACATGCTTTGATTTTTATGTAACAATGAAAAAAGTTGATTGAAATGGTTTTCATACTTTAATTAAAGTGTATAAATATTTTAAGAGAAGTGTTAAAATATTTTATTTAACTATTCTCTAACTATTGATGGAACTTTTACTGTTGATTTCAGTCATTCCATTTAAAATTCTATTTTAAGTACTTATTATAAAGCGCCTTATTCTTTAAGTTAAAATGCAATAGTAATCAAATATTTATTTAAATATGGTTTTAGTTAAAATAAAGTGTTTAACTCTTTCAAGAATCAAGTATTTTCATATGTATTTTAACCATGCGATTATTCTCTGGGTGAAGCTATGTCACAGTTTGTTGATCACCCGTGAAGTCTTCAAAGTTAAAACTAATAAATCAATAAGACATTTATTTCTTATTCACTGATTTAAAATTTTCATCTTAAAGTGGTCTGGTTCGTGCTAGAAAAAAGTAAAAAAATGTAGCACTGTGTAATGAGTGCGCCGATTCTTTGAGAGTAGCAATAAAAATTTCAAATAACATAAAATTTAGGCTGACGTCAAATATTTTCCAATAAAAATTGCTTCAGATAAGTTTTAGTATTTTATCGATGAATAATTATTCTGTTTAACGTATAAAGATTGAAGTACGTGCGAGCTATTAAATTGTTTGTCTATTTTGGCACATAAATCTAATGCATTCAATCACAATAAACAATTTACAATAAATTAGGATTTGTATATATGTACACGCATAGATGCATAGATTTTAAGTACATGTGCAATAAAAATATATTATAAACATTTCGTTTAATAGGAAAGTTAAGTGTTCGAGGCTAAAACTATATTTAATAAGCGGAAGTCGTAAAATATGGAACAAGTCTTAATTTTTTTTTTTTGGATTTTTATTTATGCAAGTTTCAAGTTTTGAAAACCATGCCTTTACTAAACAGATGCAACACATCAGTTTCTATTTAATCACAAAAAATCACATTATTGTTAATAGAAGTAATAATTTCTTTAATGAGAAAAATAATTATGCTAAAAACAAGAGTACATTCTGTTAAGAAAGCACCGGAAATTTATAATTGCAAAAGCCGCTTTAAAGGATTGTCTACATTATTATCAGAAGTTGAGACAGTAAAAAGAGAATATTATCTGAGAGACGTTATTAGTTAAGAAAGAACAAATTCGTTGCGATTAACGGAATTTTGCATAGTTTAAAATTGTAAGCTTTTAAGATCAACAACAACAACTCCGTATAGAGGAAATCACACAGCAAAATAGTCAGACTGTTTCTTCAAAACATACTTGATCTTAATAGCTCACAATTAAAAACCATGTAAAAATTAAAGAGAAGATCACAATAAATTATCAAAAACATTAACTTTCTATGGTACTGCTTGACCAAATAAGAAAAACGTTTACATAATGTTAAATTAATAAAAATGATCTTAGCCTTCTAGCGTAAGAAGAAAAGACTCTCACAATTAATTGGCGCATTGTGGCACATTGGTTGAATCCAAGAAATAATAGTGAAAAATAAGAGGCAACTAAAACAGCCAAAAACCCCGGTAGAGTTTAAGGCTTGACCGAAAATAAGAACTTTTGTTTAAACGTCATATGATTTCGAAGAGTTTATGCGAACAAGTGTCTAATTATATAGAACATAAACAGTGATTTGGTCACAGTTTAATCACTCGAAACCACTGAAGATGGAAATGGAAGCGTCTTCCGTAACAGTATAATCTGCTGTGTGATTGACTCTATACAGAGCTGTTGTTGACTTCTTCCAAACTTTCTTAATCTAAATCGCTCATAATTAAAAATCATGTACTAATCAAAGAATAGATCACAATTAATTAACAAAAAATTTTTCCAGTCGCTTTAACCCTAAAAAAGTAATCATATTTTACACACGTTGTAGGTAATCTACGTCAGATCGACGTAGCTCAGTTTTATACCGTTTTTTCGAAAAAACATAAAGCGGACGCCCTTCAAATTTTAAATTATATAGTATTAGAGCTTTATTAAAATTTAAACGCAGAGATTTAAACGTAAAGCCTAGTACTTTATTCGCTTACGTGAAATTTCGCTGGCAACATCCATTTATTTGTTGCATGAAATTTCTGACTTAATGTTTGTTGCGAGGAATTTCCATTGCAACGTTTCTCAGACAGACTCAGAATAATTTGGGAGATTTAATATGATCTCTCTCTCTTTTCACTTCAAATAAATAGGCAGTACAATGAAATTTTCGTGAAAAAATGTTGCTCAGAAACATGTTGCTATAATTTCACGCAGCGGAACAGAGTACTGCTCTAACAAACATGTAGTGAAAATGTTCACGCTTGTTTCGCTTCGTCACTTTTTATATGGAGATTTGAGTGGAGTTTCACATGAAACTGAACAGAGTACTATGCTTTAATATGTAATATTTATTTATTTTTCTAAAATATTTCAAGGAACTCATTTTCGACCTTATATGCATTTAGTCAAGTAGAATAATTATGTTTAAAATAGAAACAAAAAATATTCTGCATGAAATTAATTACATTTGCTTATTAATAGTTTAAATTCACAAAAAAAAAATATAAAATAAAAAAATAGCTATTAATATTAGCAAAATAATGCAAAGTTTATCATTTAAAACTTTAGGAATGTTCTCTTTTGTGATCGCTCGGAGAATTCAGCAAAATTTTTCTCACTCTTTTTTCAAAATCATTGTTGTCACGTTCTGCTAAAACTGTTTCAATTAAAGCATTCGATAACCCTCTCTGAGTGACATTTTGAGGCTCTAAAACGCAATGTATAGTAATAAAATATAGCAAAACACCATAATCACCAAAACATAAAAAGTCACACAAAAGGTAATCTACGTCGCAGCTACGTAAAGTGTTTTTAGTTTTGTCATAAAACAAACACTTGCTCAGCGCCAAGCTATGCAAAACCTTTATACATTGCAAAACCTTTATATCTGTCGGCCTTTGTAGTCTAGTGGAGAGTGCGCTAGACTATCAACCCAAAGGTCCCTGGTTCGAATCCGGGTTCGGGCATGGTTCTTTTCACTTTCTTTGTTCTTTTCTACATTTAAGAATTATGGGAAAACTAAAAAATCCACAACTAATTGTGGAAAATGTGGAATTAAAGGACAGAAACAACTGAGGGCTGGAAATGCTTGCCGAGGTTAGGGCATAACACTAGCCTCGGTCAAAAGCAATTCAAATTGTCTTCACGGTTGTTTCACCTGATCAATAATTCACGTATGGTTTTCAATCAATTCCTTTTAATAATCTATCCCTTTTCTTTCAGGTCAAGGACCAAACCTTGTTTGTATAAGGCGCATGCATTGGTTCTTTGATCTTTAAAAAAAAAAAACAAAAAAAAAGAGCACATCGACGACTAAAGCTGTGTGAAAAGAGAAAGCAAAACGAAGTGACAGTTATGAGAAAAAGGAAAATTTGTACGCAACCTACGTCGAATCGACGTAGATTACCACTTTAGGGTAAAGCGGGCTTTTTATATTATCAATATTTTCGACAGAATATTTATCTACACACAATAATTTACAGTTGTCATTTTCAAATAGTAGTCAGCACCAAGTACACTTTTTAATATCAATTTTGTAGAGCACTTCGTGAATTTTGTATGGAATACTGATTTTTTTTTTTTTAATCATAGGATCATTAAATATCTAAAACGTTGATAGATATAGGTTGATATACTAAAAATATTTGCAGTATTACATAAAAGAAACATTTCATGCAATGAATTTAACCGGTTCTGACGAATTATAGAAAATATGTGAAAGATCTTACTTTTTATACTTTTGGAGTCATTTTTTGATCTAGAAGGTTGGTGGTTTTGAAATAATTTGTAGTTTAATTTAGTGCCAGTATTTTAGGAAAATATTACTGCAGCAAAAAAGTTCCGTGTCTTTGTTTAAATAAACATTTTATACAAAAAACGACATTTTTTAATCGATGTTGTCAATTTGAACCGTTGCACGAGTTATTTCCCAAGTAATTATAAATGTTCTATCTGAAGACATGAAGATGCTTAAGCTAATGAAAAAAATTTTTCTAACAAAGTTCATCAACTTTTAATTTCTAAAAAAGGAGCTGAAAGATTTGAAAATGTTTAAAGTTGTTAAAATCAGCTTCTAGTAATTGTGCTTATATACTGTCACCAGTCTGTTTGCAAAAAAAACTATGTGTTTCATGCACAATGTTGTTTTGTGAAAATATTCAACCAAAAAGCACATTTCCTTGAACGCGTTCTTCACTTTCTCTTTCAACATAGGAGTATTTCTCTTCACTGAATGTTTTTAAGACATGTAAGCTTAGCAAAAGAATACCTTTTTAATTTTCCTTTATTTAATATTTTTTAAATTTAAAAAAAAATTATTTCACATATGAAAGAGGGTGAAATAGGTTCATTTTTTCAAAGTATGTTTTTGGAAAGGAATCAAAATTCTTAATAAAAGTATTAAAGCCAAGTGTTTGGAGATAAAGACTGCATCATTAGAAAAAATATTCACATATTTTTTTATGAAAAATAAGAAATGAAAAGTAATTTAAAGTTTTATTTAAACTGGATTTTACTCTGTAAGATCGATACCCTTAGAAATATATCTTGAAATATTTAAAGGGATGACTGTTTGTATGTAAAATTTTTAATTACACTGTGCGCTTTTGTGTAAACTTTTTTCCCTGTATTTTATAATTGCATATATAATCGTTCTTCAACAAAATTTTAAATAAAATCCATATATAAAATAAATGTATCAAAAACAACAAATATATGAAATGAGCATAAAAGTTATAAGTAATCTATCTATTCCCAAAATATTTTGCACTTAATTTAAAAGGGGTAGCAAATCAAAACAAGTATAAATATGCAAAAACCACATGCATTTATTTTAAAAAATACAAAACAAAAAATATGCATAGCATTGATGTTGGTTGTTGTTATTGCTTTTGTGTGTGTTTTTTAATATTTTCCTTGTTTTGATATGCTTCTACTTATAGCTCGAAACACGGGAGAGAGGCAGAAAGCGATCGATTTTTACTGAATTTATAAAAATATACTTAATTTTACTACGATTCAAACCCACCACCTCTAGATCATTAGTCGGATGTTCTATCCTCAGAATAGCATTAGGATGGTATACAGAGTTGTTGATTATTAGTTATTCAACTATAGATTGAATCGTGAATAAAGTACCTACTTAGTATTAAATCCATAAGCCATCACAGCAGCAATGATTATACAGGGTTGCCCATTCGAAGCGCCCATTTTATTTTTAAATAAATCAAAGAAACCACAATTTTTTGTCTGTTCGTCATGAATATCATTTAATTGGGTTCAAGTAGATTTGCTTACATTATTTCTTGAATATGATATCTCGTAAATGGTCGCCATTGGCCTCTACGACATATTGTGCCCGTTTTGCAGCATTTTCCATGGTTTTCTTCAACATTTTGATGGGAATGGCGGTTATTTCTTGACGGATGTTGGTTTTCAGCTCTTCTAGGGTCTTTGGCTTGTTGACGTAAACCTTTGATTTCAAATAACCCCACAAAAAGAAGTCTGGAGGCGTTAAATCTGGTGATCTTGGCGGCCAATCGAAATCACCATTTTTTGACATCAAACGGCCAGGGAAAAATTGCTTCAAAAAATCGATTGTAGTGCGGCTTGTGTGTGGTGGCGCGCCGTCTTGTTGAAACCAGTAGTGCCTGATACGCTTTCGACGCGTTCGTCGAAAGAAAAAATTGTTTATCATATCGCGATAACGCTTCTGATTGACAGTAACTCTGTGGCCATTATCATCTTCGAAAAAGAACGGCCCAATGAGCATTTTAGCACAAACGCCGCACCAAACAGTGACTTTTGCATCGTGAAGAGGTACCTCTTGAATCTCTTGTGGATTTTCAGTGGCATAAATGCGGCAATTTTGTTTGTTTACCGTTCCGTTCAACTGAAAATGAGCTTCATCGCTCATGATAATTTTATGCCAAAATTGCTCGTCTTCTTCAGCCATTTCGATGACTCTTTGGGCCCATTCCAATCGACGTGGCTTATCGGTAGGCAACAATTTGTTTACCAATTGAATTTTGTACGGAAACAAATTCAAATCAACACGTAAAATGCGTTGTAAAGTGGATCGGGGAATGCCGAGCTGCTGAGAAAGGCGATTTTAGGAAGTTGTTGGTGACTGCTCAATACTGGCTCGTACGGCTGCAATATTCTCATTCGATCACCTTGGTCGCTTTTTATTTGGCCTCTTTGGGTTACCAAGAATATTACCAGTTGTAAATCTTTCATACAAACGATAAATTGTTTTCTTGGAAGGCGCACTTTTCACTTTATTTATTGGAATGACGCTTCAAACGCGGTATGTCATTAGTCGATTTGGCATCACTGCGGAAAGTTACAGTGTTGCCAGATGGGCGCTTCGAATAAGGGCTACTGTATTGTGATGTGTTCTTACAGATGCGCTTAAAATATCTAAATTAATTTAAGGTTTTCATGTAGCTTGACCAAAAACCTTTTTTTTCGATAGTTTATGATGTGTAGCATACTTTTCCAAAGCAATTTGGCCGATAAGAATTGCATAAAAAAGTTATCGCATAAACGCACTCGAATCTGTAACCAAATCTTAAAACGCGTTTTCTGTAAAATCATGTTTTACGAACTGATCTCCACCATATCTCAAGAACTACTATATGGATTGACTTGAACTTTTTATTTATTTTAAAGTAGATCAAATTTATCGGATCCCAAATCTCAATTAAGATAATATTGGTAGACTTTTTTTGAGAACTTTAAAGAGCAAAACATGTAAAAAAAACGCTACTTAAAATTCAAATGTCCGCCATTTTTGTTATTTTAAACTATTTATTGATATTACATGTTCAAGCTTCAATTAATTTAATACAATTTATAAAATGGTTTGGTTTCTTTACATCAAATGACATGAACGTGCTGCGGGATGGAGATAGTTTGGGAATTTTTTTCAACGTTACTTTTGACGGCGTATTGACACTTCACATATATTTTCCTACACTTTAAGAATCAATAAAAAACTGTCAAAAAACTCAAGGTGTTCATTTACTTAGTTTTATAAAAAAAAAATCAAGAACATTACCATGTTTACAAACCTCTAGATGAGAACCTGCCCTTAAGAGCGAATGCATGATCCACAAAGATGTGATTAACATTTAAAGGCTTTGGACATTCATTTAGCAAATCTATAGCAATAGTTAATGCATAAGCTACAAATAGTGCTGTTATTAATTAAACTTTTTAATGCTTGGAATATGATTATATGATAATCATAAAAGAAGATTAAAATAGGCTTTTGGTTGTTCATGCCTATTTGAAGGATTTGTGTCTATTTTGGCCTTTTTCCACCATATCATCATGTTTTTACAAAAAAAAAGTAAAAAATAGGTCTAGTTTTGAGAACATTTACTACTTTTTTTAAGGTAGAAAATATAAAAGTGTGTACTCGTAATAACTTTAAGCTATCGAAACCCAATGTGAAATATCGCCCATTCCTAATTTAATTTAGAAAAATACTTTTCTTATTGTGTCTTATAGAAAAAAATTCCCAAAAGAAAGTTTGCCTTGTTTTCGAGCGAGCATGGTACGTGAATTAATGAATAGGCTACGAAGCAACGCACAGTAAAGTATTGAATCTACAAAATGGGTATCAATGCACCTAGAAGACGGAGAGAGTTTTTAACTTTTTTTTTTAGTTGGAATTAGTCAAAATAAGAAAAAAAGTTGTCTTTTCGTCCGGCCGTCTGTCCTTATATCTGTTTGTTGACACGAAAACAACCGAAAAATTCAGTATTTAAGCTTGAATCTACAAAATAAAGATAAAGTTCAAAAATAAACCAAATCGTATTAAACCACGCCTTCCTCCCGAACAAAGTAACTTTATCGAAACGGTTAAATCTATTTAAACTCCTCAAAACCTAATATATGCACTTAAAAATTTGCATATGAGCTTTGATATTTAATATGCACTCTAAGTAAGAAATTCAATCGAATTGAATAAAAACCACTCCTACAAAGTCACGTTATCAAAACTGTAAAATCCCTTAAAATTCCACATAAACTAATATGGGGGTTGGAATAAGTTTTAAAGGTTTTCTAAGAGATGGCGTAACTATCAATAGATCGCATCGGGCACACCTGTGACTATATTCATTTCAAAGCACATTGTGTAAGCTTCATTTTTCAGTATGTGTCATTCCACTAAAGTGTAAACAACATATATTTTTTTCTCTGTGAACATGTCGACTTTCGTTCCAACAAAACGCAATTTGCGGGAAGGTTTACTTTTGTGCTTCCATTTGAAGAAAAAAGCGGTTGAAGCACAACGCACGCTTACTGAGGCTTACGGGGACTATGCTCCATCGATTTCTACTTGTGAGTACTGGTTCCGTCGGTTTAATAGTGGTGATTTTGATACGGAAGACAAAGAGCGTCCGGGCCAGCCGAAAAAGTTTGAAGATGAGGAATTGGAGGCTTTGCTCGATGAAGACCCGTGTCAAACCCTTCAAGAATTGTCAGAATCATTGGGAGTTGACTTATCAACGGTCGGCAAACGCTTGAAGGCCATGGGAATGATTCAAAAGCAAGGAAATTGGGTGCCGTACCAGTTGAAGCCGAGAGACGTTGAACGGCGATTTTGCATGTGCGAACAACTGCTTCAACGGCATAAAAGGAAGAGTTTTTTGCATCGTATTGTCACTGGCGATGAAAAGTGAATCCATTACGATAATCCTAAGTGAAAAAAATCGTGGGGACCACCCGGCCATGCATCAACATCGAGGGCCAAGCCGAATATTCATGGCGCCAAGCTTATGCTGTGTATTTGGTGGGATCAGAAGGGTGTCGTGTACTATGAGCTGCTAAAACCTAACGAAACCATCACTGGGGAACGCTACCAACAACAATTGATGCAATTGAGCCGAGCATTAAAGGTTAAACGGCCGGAATATGCCAAAAGACACGACAAAGTGGTTTTTCAACATGACAACGCACGGCCACATGTTGCAAGAACCGTCAAGGAAACGTTGGAGGCGCTGAATTGGGATGTGCTACCCCACCCGCCTTATAGCCCAGACATAGCCCCTTGCGACTACCACCTATTCAGATCGATGACGCATGGCTTGGCTGAGCAGCGCTTCACTTCTTACGAGGATACCAAAAAATGGGTCGATTCGTGGATTGCCTCAAAAGACGAATCGTTCTTCCGGCGCGGAATCCATATGCTGCCAGAAAGATGGGAAAATGTTGTAGCTAACGATGGACAATACTTTGAATAATATACATTGTACCGTTGTTTCTAAATAAATGCTCAAAAACCGAAAAAAAACCTTTAAAATTAATTCCAACCCCCAATATATGGACCTTAAATTCTGCACAAAAGTTTTAATTTTTAATTCTAAGTTTTGATACAATCCTGCAGTGTGTTTCACGATTTCTTGCCTTAAAAAGTAAAATTTTACGCTAAAATCCTCACTTCCAGAGTTTTAATTGTATCATACATGACTTTTTCACCCATTAAGCGCCACTGTACTCATTTGAGTACAGCAAAATATTTTTAACTTTTTTACTTTTTAATTGATAATTATTAAGCGGTTCAATTCCATTTGTTTCTCATCTTTTTTTTTAATATATTTTCTTAAAAAAAAAATAAATAAATAAATAAAATATATAAAAAAACATTTTTTTTTTTGCTATTTTAATTTGTTTTCTATTGTAAAATAAACATTTTTTGGACTTTTCACTTGTACTTTTCATTCGGCTGTTAATGGGTTAATGTATTTCACTATACTTGCTGACTTAGCAATAGTGTTGGGTAGCTCATGCATTATGTACCTCAAATGTCCATACATTAATATTAAATGTACCATCACCTAAAAATATATATTGAACTACTCCAAATTTTCACACAGTTCAAATTTGACGTATTCAAATTTTTTTTTTTTTATTATTCAAGGCATTTTAATTTTATGAATTCACTTTTTTATTTTTTAAATAAATAGGTATGAAACAAAAAACATATGAATTTTTTAAGAAACTAAGAGTTTGTGACAAATTTTTTCCGACATAGGATTTGATCACCTGAACCTTCTCCTCGAACCGATTTGAAAACAATACCGATTTATTCTTCGTTCTTTTTTTTCTTCTTTTATTCTTTGTTGTTCCTTGAAGCATAAGGCCGCGATTAGATTTTAGTCCACACATCATTTTAGTCCACTCATTCCTCATTTTAAGTGGGACAATGTACCACCTCATTTTTTGAAATGAGTATCTCACTCAAACTCACATCAAATCAGTTTTGTGCCCATCACTACTTAGCAACTTCCACAACACTATCGTTTACTCCAGATATAAGTACATATATGAATCTTTAAATTAAAAATTTTATTGAAAATACCGTAGAGTTACTTCACGTGTATAACAAATTTTCATGTACATAAAACAAATATGACGCTCCCTGCAATAAGGTACACAACAGTGAGTCTTAAATTAAAAATGAAAATAACATAGAAGACGCAAAAATTTTATTTATTTAATTTGAATTAATTGCAGTTATTTTATTAACCTTCTTCACTTAGCCGTATTTGGATTCGGCACATTAGTGCATTTTTGAACCGTTTTGATTTTAAGTTAGTATTTAGAAAATGTTTAATTCTTTAGTGCGCAAACAAAGCGCAACCTTTTTTTGTGTCAAGTCTTGAAAATTTATCAATAATTTAAGAAACCATTAACAATTTTGCTCGCCCTCACTCACGTCACAGCTTCATGTCTATATATATACTTAAAATACACACATTTTTAAGCTAAATGGAGAAAAACAAATAAAAATATTTCAACACACTTTTTCACAAAAAGAAAAAAAATACTATGCTTTCAACATACCTAAGCAAGTAGGTTCTATTTTATTTATATGTAAACTTTGACTTTAAATACATAAAAAAACTACTGAAAAGTAAGAAAAAATTGCTCTTATCACAGCGAATACGCAAAAAGAAAAAAAAACATTAACTTTCACTTAGAGATGCAGAATTTTATTTTCTTTAATCGGCTACCAAATACTAGTGTGTACCAAGGGCGTAGGCAGGGCAGAAGGGGGCTATTTCCCCCCTTAATCTGAAATTTTTTAATCGATGGCTTTTTTAATAGTTTCTATATGTGATCCTTTTTTAAAGTGTAGTTTTACCTTTTTCTTTGAATCTAGACCAGAAAAATTTAAAAGCAAGTCTTGGTTGAAGATCTATGTGCTAGAGTTAATGAGGACTTAGCTTTGGTATCTAAATGGGCAGATGAAAATATGCTCACGTTGAACCCCACGAAATCATTTGTTTTGCCTATATCTGAAAATCCATACTATCACAAAGATATGCCTCCAATCCTTCTTAATACCGTTTCTCAAATTCATTAGAGAAATAGGGCTGGATGAAATTCTGTAATCCGCAAACCCAGCGGAGCTTTGAGAAGGAGGTACAATAGATCTCATTTAGGTCGCAGTACGCATCTCCACCACACAACAACATTAACATTACTTAATACTGTGAAACTGAAACTTGTTAATATAGCCACTAATCTTGGTTTTCAAATAAACTCATCCCTTGCCTGCGATGATCACATCAACTCATGTGTAAATAAAGTGTACTATCTTCTTCGAAATCTCTGAATGACATCATTATGTGTGCCCATTGAAACAAAAAAGAAACTTGTATTGCAGTTGATTATGCCGATCATAACATACTTTGAAGTCGTGTACTGCAAACTTGACTCTAGGTCCTTACATAAGCTCCTTGTCGCTTTTAAAAATGCATCTCGCTATGTTTACGGTCTTGGAAAGTTTGATCATATCTCTGTCTGTTGTAAAAAATTAATTGGTCGTGACTTACCAAGTTACCTTGAAGCTAGACATTGCATTTTTCTCGTCCCACATATCTTTTTGAAAAGTTGAAGTTTTGCAGATCAAGTAGAAATATGTATCTCATGATCACTAGATACAATTTTCTTAACTCCAGTAGATTGTTTTTCGTTAGCGTTATTAGGTCGTGGAATTCATTACCTAATAGTGTTAAAAGCGTTTCTAATAAAAACAACTTTAAGCATTTAATTTTCAAACACTTCTCTTAGCTCCCAATTTTCTTTTACTCTCATTTTTTCTTCTCTCACACTCTATTTAGTTTTTAATGAATACTAAATTTTCTAAATTATTATTGTCTAAACTTAAGTCCTTTTAAGTGCAATTACTATCAATAGCAGTCTGCAATATTTATTTGCATTTTGAATCTTATTTTTTGTTATATCCATTGTAAATTCGGCATGCAAGAGAATTGTTCTTATATGCCAACAAAATTTTTTATCTAAATAAAAAAAATCAGTATTTTCAAAGCGGTATTGTTTAATTTTTTAAGATATTGTATACTGTTCACACGGGAAGTTAAAAACTTAGATATTGTCATAAAGAAAATTATATGAATATTTTTATATTTTTAATTAAATTTTGACATTTTCCTGATTTTACAAGGTTATAATTTTTAGAGCTTTAGGTAAAGTAATTTATAAAAGAAAGAAACTGCAACATTTTTCTTTGCACAAAAATTAAAGTAATCTTTTTAATACCGTTTTCATTGGAGGTTTAAGTATTGGTAGTAACCGAATAAAACTGGAATTGCCAATATTGAACTGCTTCAAAATAAAAAGCATTTCGAAAGACGTTTTTATGCGATTTCTCATATTTTTGACACAACGTAAGGCAACCCCAAATTAAAAATCAAAAATTTACAAAATAAAACATATGGGCATTCCCATATGTTTTGTTGTTAAAAATTAAAAAAAGCAAAGAAATATTTAAACATTTTTTGTCCTGTTTTAATTTTTGGAAAGCACTCTAGTAGTACTATGTAAAAGGTGTAAAAGGTGGAAGCGATCAAAAGTATTGTCCAAAGACATAAGCAATTAAAAGAGGACGCGTTACGATGCAAAAAATGGAAATGATTTTTTTCTGCTTTAATAAAATCAAAAAATCTGGGAAGTGTGCATGAGTTTTTTTAATTAAAAATATTATGTTGACTTTATATGATTTAAATACAAATTCTAAATGTTTGATAGTTTAAATCATACTTAATTTTAAATACAAATTCTAGTTGTTTGATAGTTTAAAATCGTTTATTGAGCTTAAGGTCAAAGTTAGAACAATTAATTGTTCTAACGAATTTTTCCAAAGAAACAACAACAACAACAAAGTTTTTTCAATTTGAAAAGGAAAAAAACACAATTGAAAAAACTTTGTTGTTGTTGTTGTTTCTTTGGAAAAATTCGTTAGAACAATTAATTGTTCTAACTTTGACCTTAAGCTCAATAAACGATTTTAAACTATCAAACAACTAGAATTTGTATTTAAAATTAAGTATGATTTAAACTATCAAACATTTTGAATTTGTATTTAAATCATATAAACTCAACATAATAAATATAGAGGTCATTTAGAAAAAACTTTAATTAAAAATATTTTAATGTTTTCTGGGTCATATTGCTATATATTCATAATTGTTTCGTTGAAAATTCTTTTTGAATTATTTTTATACAAGCCATAACATAATACGTTATGATACATACATAACGATACAGATTTTTCCCTTCAAAGAAGTAAAAATTTGGTATAATTTTCTGTATTTAATTGAACTTAAAAATCACATAGAGTGTAATACAGGTCCGTAAAAATAGAAAACTGAAAAAAATTGAATTAAACTTTGTATTTTACGAGTATTTATTATGCTTATAAAATTCCTACTTTTGTTAAAATTTTTCAACTTTTGTCACCATTTTTCTACTTTTGTTGCCATTCATCATGTTTGTTGCCATTTTTTCAAAATTCAAATTGAGATCAACTCTCAGTACTCTCACAATATAAATTTAAAATTTGTTTCTCTGTTATGAAGGCTTAAAAAAATGTTTATTAACATTTTATTTGTCAGTCGCAGTAGAGCTTTTGGTGAAAAAGCCCATATAACAAAAAGTATGAGTATGCATGGAATATTTTTCTTTTAGAAAATGATGGAATGAGTTAAAAAGAGTGAAGCTACCAAGCATCAAAAATACGAGTCTTAGAACATACGCAACAAAGGGATACATCGATAATATTTTAATGAAATTAAAAATTAATGCACATATTATTAAAAAAAAAAAATTAAAAATTACTACAATAAAAAACTTAACTCACGTTCAGGTTGACATTTGATGTTGGTACAAATTACCTTAGGCAAATTGAATAGAAAACAACAAAAAATATTATTAACGCAAAGAGAACGATCTGGAATATTCATATTGAATGGATATATTCATTTAAAAAAGAGTTAAAACAGTTACTCTACTTAGTGGAACAAATAAAGAGAGAAATAGTTGACACTACAATGAGAGCAAGAGAATGCATATGTTAAGTTCTACTCTTTCTTGTATTTGTACCAGTAATATCAGGTTCTAACTTGCTATTTCTGTTTGTACAAGTAGAATGGATGGTTCTCTGCAGACCTTTAGTGTGAACATAGTCTTATAGTCAATTATTTATAAAAAACATCAGATAATAAGACACCATACATTCATTTTGAACCATTTTCGTTGTAAAATTCATGAATGAAAGATATGGTAAACAAATTTTTATGAGGTCTTGCCCCCCTAATTTTCATCCTGCCTACGCCCTTGGTGTGAAGATACCAGAAAATGAATTTTTTTAAATAATCTTCAGTTTCGTTTCCAAGTACTCCACTGTGCGACGGCATCACCTTATTTTCCAGAAGTTGTAATGCGGTAGTAAACGCAAGCAGAATTTATTATGTCAATCGGATCAAGACAAAAACTTAAATAATAATAATTTATTTAAAATATTATGGCCTTGGTCCTTGGTCGGATTGAAACGTTGAGCACCTTAAATAAAGCCTTTCCATCAAAAAACTTCTGGGAGAAAACTATGGCTTAAATATTTAACGTAAAACTTAACTAAAATTCAGAAATTTTCCATTCCGAATTAATGAATACATCCAAATGAATTAAAAGTTAATAAAATTTAAATGTAATGTAAACGTTAATAAAATACCAAAAAAATGAGCTGAATGTATCTTAATGAAATATGATGTCGCTATGTATCTACACATGTATCCAATTCAGAAAAACGATATCATATAAATGTTAAGCAATACAAGCTCGCATGCTCACACTTACACATAGTAGCGAGAACACAAACGCATTTTTCGAACATCCTTAATAAATCATAAATCATGAGAGGCACAACACTATCTCAACTGTCAGCAGCAAGTCAAGCAGCTCCATTATGAAAAAAAACACGCACATATTCACATCCGGCGGAAGCGCAAAACATTGTTAACAACGTTACTAACCATAACAGCAATTACAAAAAAAAAACCAAACAGGAAACACTAAACACTAAACATCATAAGAGCAAAAAACAAAAATTAAATAAAAATTTAAAAAAAACACCCAACTTTTGTGCCCAAGAGTCAGTAGGTGAAAATATCTTAGGAGCTACGATGCTTACGCAGCAGCGTTCACACAGTGGCTGCTGTTTATCGTACGAAACCCTTCAACTACAGCATCCGAAGAGTGTCTGACGTTTGCTTTTCCTTTGCACCCAACCGGTTAGAAATTTTGAATTATGTGTTATACGGACCGCAAAAGTTGTGCAACATTCAAGAATTGCGCTATTTGCACTCTACAATTCTCTACGTACTCTGCCAAGTTATACTAAATACATTGCAGCACAACGTAACATAACGCTCAACAAAACCCAACAGGAAGCAGTGCAACAAAGTTACTTATTTCCTGTGTGCTTTAATTCGGTGCGAAGAATAACGTTTCCTTCTTCTTGACGCTTTATATTTCACAGAAACTCAACGCATGCTTTTGACTGGGTCGGCCATGAGTAAGGCTTAATAAATCATAGGAAAAGACATAAACTGATATGGGTTTGTTTACATTTTACAAGCTGTGAATACAAAAAACTGAGCTTGTTGTTTTTAGATGTAGTTACAATGTGATAGATTAATGAAATAACGACATCCAAAGGTTACCCGAAAAATAAACTTAACTTATACAGCTTATTGCACCGTTCGACAAAATCCGAATTTTGGTTGCACGCATGATAAATTACAACCACACGGAAATAAATATTTTGCTTAAATCAAGCAAATATTTTGCTTAAAACCAAACCAGCAAAACTTTGCTTAACACGGTGTGATTTTAGAAAAAGATTGCTAAATTGAAATCACTCCTCATGTATTAAGGAAAAAGCAAAATTATATTAAATTCAAGCAAATATTTCCTAAGTAATTAAAAACTGATAGCAAATTTTTACTAAACTCAAGCAAATATTTGCTAAGTTATTATAAGCTCAAATAGCAAATTTTTACTATGCTCAAGCAAATATTTTCTAAGTTTGTATAAGCTCAAATAGCATATTTTTAACTCAAGCAAATATTTGCTAAGTTATTTTAAGCTCAAATAGCAAATTTGTATTAAATTCAAGCAAATATTTCCAAAGTTTTTATAAGCTCAAATAGCAAATTTTTACTACACTCAAGTAAAAATTTGCTAAGTTATTATAAAATCAACTAGCAAATTGTACTAAACTCAAGTAAATATTTTATAAGTTATTATAAGCTCAAATAGCAAATTTTTACTAAGCTCAAGCAAATAATTCCTAAGTTTTTATAAGCTCAAATAGCACATTTTTACTAAGCTCAAGCAAATATTTTGTAAGTTTGTATAAGCTCAAATAGCAAATTTTTACCAAACTCAAGCAAATATTTGCTAAGTTATTATAACCTCAAATAGCAAATTTGTATTTAATTCAAGCAAATATTTCCTTAGTTTTTATAAGCTCAAATAGCAAATTCTTACTACACTCAAGTAAATATTTGCTAAGTTATTATAAAATCAACTAGCAAATTTTACTAAACTCAAGCAAATATTTTCTAAGTTATTATAAGCTCAAATAGTAAATTTTTACTAAGCTCAAGCAAATATTTCCTAAGTTTTTATAAGCTCAAATAGCAAATTTTTACTAAAATCAAGCAAATATTTGCTAAGTTGTTATAAACTCAAATAGAAAACTTTTACTAAATTCAAGCAATTTTTTAACACACAAGCACACGTTTATTTTTATTAAAGGAAATCAGGCGACAATTGGTTTAAAACTGCGATGATCGAATGGATAAACTCATGCACTTACACTCACGGTGTAAGTATCCGGATAATGTTAATTTTTCAATTAAATTTAATGTTAATGATCACTTGAAAAATATGCTACATTTCAGTAAAAACTAAACAAAATGTTCTACTCCCATTTATAATAACTTAGCAAATATTTGCTTGAATTAAGTAAAAATTCGCTTCTGTAGTTTATTATAACTTAGTAAACTTTTGCTTAAATTTAATAAAAATGTTGCTAAGTTATAATAAACTAAAGTAGCAAATTAGTTTGTAATAGATTAGATTTTGTCGAAATCTAGCATAATTTTGAAGTGGCTGAGATTCAAGCGCAAGTTTTGCTTAACCACAATGCAAATTAAGCAAACATTTTTTTTCCATGTAAGTATAATTGAAGGGTTGTAACTGTAATTGCTCTAATAGCTCAGGTTAGCGGTGAAGGACTGTAGGTCAAGGAATTGGTGCAGTGCATTAGAAGTGAGCATTTGCTCTGACTCTATTTTTCAAGTAAAATTAAGAGAGTTAATGATTTTTTTTACTTGAAAAATGCATTAAAAGTGAGCATTTGCTTCGAATCTATTTTTCAAGTAAAATTAGGAGAGTTCGTGAATTTTTTACTTGAAAAATCAAGTCGGTTCAAATGCTTACTTTTTTTGCATTCTACCCAATGGCTCTAGCAAGTAGCTAATTGTACATTTTAAATAATTTTTTCTATTTTCCACAAAAAAAAAAGAAGCGATTTTTAAAAATGTATGTTTAGAAGTCCTCCATTTTGTTATTTTTTAATGAAAATGTTTAAATCTGCTACTAGCTACAATGACAAGCCTACAAAACAATAATATAAAATATTTTTAACGATAACTTGAAGTGTCGTTATCACCAGGGCCAGCAACACACCTTTGTTTTTTTTTGTGTTTCCTTGGACGTACATAAATAAATTTTTAAAAAAATAGTAAAACAAATATATTTTTTCACTTTTTATATATACCTATACAGAAATATAAAAAAATTGAAAACTTTTGTATTTTTGTACTTTATTACAAAAAAAAAAATTCTAAAAAAATTATGCCTGAACACCAGATTACATCCTTAAATAATTTAAAAATATAAAATAACATATGGATGACATTAAAAGAAATTATTGGATCCACTTCGTGTCTTTTTTTACTTTGATCTGTTTTTGTTATGAGAAACCATGCGTATTCGCCCATCATGGTCTTGTTCCAGAAGGAAATCTTTCTCCGTGCTTATAGCTTTCATAACCAAGATTCGGACGGAAAAAATTATTTATTTGAAAACAAATATTTTAAAGGTACTTATCTTGTAGAGCCCAACGCGTTTCCAGAAAGTCAAGATTTAAGTGGTTTTGCATTAATCGATTTTTTTTCTATTTTCACTCAGGTGAACAGGTGACATTTTTCTTAGAGTTTTATGTAATTTTATTTGTTATAGAATATACTTTAAAATAAAATTATGAAAGTATATAATTTCTTTTGTTTTCATAACTTTGTAAGCCAACTAATTTTCCATTTTATGAAAATTTTTAGAAAAAAAGAATTGAATGTTTTAATTAATAGAAACTATGATATTTATCCAATTGGAGTATAATGCATAAATAAATGAAAAGTATTTCAGTTATCTTTAATTATATATATTATTTATTTAAATCAATTCATAACAGCTTTCAATTCAAAAAATAACAATTAGGCAGACTCTAAATAAGTAAGGAGGGTAGTCTAGCCCATCTTATCCCCCGCTAGATACGCTCCTGCCAATGAGTAGCCATTTTAGTTCATTGATGCCATATTTTTTTATATTTTTTAACATGAAGGCCACTCTAATTTTTAAATGTGTCTATACTTTTTTAAGATAAATTTATTAATTTTCTTAAATAAACTACGGAATTTTTATTTAATTTTGTATATTTTTTTTTTTTTTTTTTTTGTATAAAATGTATATCAGTTCCGCATAAAGTTGAGTTTTATGATAAATTTGGTTTAACAACTATCTATTTTTGGCATACTTAAGTAATAAGCAGAAGTTTTTTATACATGACCATTTCAATAACTAAATTTAAGTTTTTTTTTATATTCTTTAAGAATTTTCAAGAACCGAATGTTAGTACTAAAAGAAATTCTGTTTGCACCAAATGACCTCAAATCATTTTAGATTTTAAAATATATTATTTTTTTTTTTGGTTCAAATGTGTCCACTTGACTAAAATTGCGCTATTAGAATTGAATGAAAAAACTCAATTTATAAAAAAAAACAGATGCATCGTTGGACACACGAGCGAAGCGAAGCTTTTTCGCAGTTTCATAAATTTGATAAGTTAATGGTTTTTTTAATAAAAATTTTTTAAAGATGCCCTTAATCATGTTTTATAAATATTTGGATCACTTATCATTTGTACTTTATATTTATCAAAAAGACATTGTTTAAGTGCCTGTGAACATTATGCCTGAATCCGCAATTAAAATCTACACCTGAAACAATTAACATCTTGTGAGCCTTGCTTCTTTTGTGGTTTGGATAGCCAATAAACAAAAAATTTAATAGATTATTGTGACCTGCTGCAACAAAGCTTCACGCACATTCACATGTAGGATAGCTAATGCACAATCCTTTTACACATTCTTATCTGCAACATAGCTTTAGTTAATACTTAATATTGAATGAATCACATTTTGTACCAACGGGTTTTGGATTAATGGTTAGTGTGTAGAACTGACGATCGAAAGGGTGCGAGTTTGATCCACAATACTCGCAAAGAAATATTTTTAATTTTATATTTTCTTGTTGTAATAGACGCTAGCAAAAAAACAACAACATTCTAAGAAAAAGGTGTATAGAAAAATGTGTCTTTTTTGAGCAAATCACATAACGAGGCATAAAAAGCTTCGCTTCAAAACTTAAATGTTATGCGAGAATTCCGTGAAAATTAAAGAAACATCAAAACGAACAGCCAAACAATATGCGAGGCAAACATAAGCATTAACATAAGCGCAATCGATAAATGTAAATATGTTAAACATTCGTAAAAAGAAGTGCAGATTTGAATTCAAAGTTACCCACAAAATCTATGCATCACCGTCTGAAAGGAATAAGTTTATATTTTATTATTATTTATTTATTATTATTATTTATTATTATTATTATTTATTTATATTAGTACATTAAGAACTAGGTTCTTTTATAGTACAGAGCTCAAAGACATAATTTGAATTGAACTTATTATAAAACATTTAAACTTAAATCTAAGGTAATTTAAATTTATTGTTATACAATTAAAAGTGTTATCAACAAATTTTTATATTAAACAAATGTAAATTCATAAGACAGTTAAAACTTAAATTAAGAAAGAGCAAACAAGAGAGAGAGAGAGAGAGAGAGAAAGTCATATAGAGCTAAAGATCTGATATTTTGTTAAGTATTATGTGATGAAAAGTGCTTCAAAATAGCATGTTTGAAGGATGTTTTTGACGCTATGGATTTTAAGTTACCAGGCAATGAATTCCATAATCTAGCGGCATTAATAAAGAATAGTCTTGTGGAGTTAAGAAAGTTAAAACTAGGTATAATTAGCACTTGGCTTCTAACTGACCGACTAAATAGCAGTTTTTCAAATAAATAGAAAGGAGTTTTGTGGTGTATGAGTTTGTGTAAAAATATGCAATTCCTGGCATTAGAGTAGCTTATGATATCGCACCCAAGTATGCAGTTTTTTAATTGAGCTAAATGATCAAATTTACGCAAACCGTAGACATAACGAGTGGCATGTTTAAACGCGATCTGCAATTTAAGTTGAGACCGCGAGTCTAACTTGCTGTATACAAGTTCAGAATATGTTATGACGGGGACAATGAGCTGAATTACAAGTTTACGTCTTAGATCAATAGGTGTATACTCAGACGACATCCTAAGGTTACTCAAGATGTAATAGATTTGCGGACTACACTGTTGATATGATCTGTGCAAGTAAGGGAGGCATTGGTATTAAATCCAAGACTTACAACACTATTAACTATTTTTATGATTTTATCACCCAATATAACGTTTGGAATGGAGTCTTATGGAGTCTTATGCGAAAACTTTTTGCCATGAGTATAATTAAGCAATTATTACAAAATATTTTTATGTATGAAATTTTCAATATAAAAATACAAGTATTAGCTTGGCTTCTAGATATTCTGCTGTAATTAGATAGCAACATTGGTTCTTCAAAAAAGAACTCTTTTTGTTCAAACTCAACAGCAACATTTTGTAATTTTTTCCATCTAAAATTTAAAAAACTACTCTGTAAGTCGTTAGTTAGACGGTTATTTTTTATTGTTTTCACACAAATTTTAATTTTAAAAAAAAAACTTTTTAGCTTTTACACTAAACTAAAAATATCTAAGCCAAAGATGCCAACAACAGCAACGGTTGAAGCTAAGGTCAACCGCACTAATTATGTTACCGCTAGCGGAATAACATGGCGCCTGCGCTAAAGGTGCGTGACCAATAATAGATGTGCAGCGAAGCGAGTTCAAAATTTTAATTAATCACAACGATGAAAAGAATGTCCACGACAGCAGCCGATTAGTGGGTTTCAACAACAAAGGCACCAACAAAAAAATGGTCCTAATGAAACTGTGCCCTACTTCTGCGGCAACAAAAGCTTTGGTCGCTGGTTGGCATTAGTTAAACTTTCCATTAATTTCTAAATGTTATCATTAAAACAAACAAATTGATATTTCGGACAAAAAGTACGTAATTTGATGCTTTAAAAAAAATAGCACAAAAAAAAAGCAAAACCATTTCATTAACAAACTTAAGACTTCATAAAAATGTCTGCTGCTCTGCTTATTCATGGTCTTCTTGGCGTTAGGTGCGCCAAGTTGGCTTCCTGCTGTTCCTTGCGATTTCGACAAGATTTCAATATTAACCAACATTAAGTGGCTCAAAATAATTTACACAACATCCTTCCCCTGACACATCCTTCGGCTGGCCCTTGATTGTATCACTTCCGTTTTTGATTTCATGACTCTCCTCACTCATCAAGCACCATGCCAATTAATGCTCTTGGCTTTCTGGCCAAAGAAGAAACCACCCACCACGTGTCCCACGACATTTCCAGCATCGCTGCTCACCACCACGTTGCGCTGAAACGTTTTATGTCGTATTTAATAACAGTTGAAAATCATTATGTGAAAGAACAAAAAGAATAGCAATTTAAAATATTATTAACGCCTTGCAAACGTTCGTCCTGCATTTAGCGTTCCACGTCCTTGATGCCCCTCCTTCTCCTCCTCCTTATTCTCCTCTGAGCTTAACTAAAGCATGGCAAACAACTCAGTCAGCAACGCGTGCTTTTCGAGTACATTGATTTTTTTTTCTTTTTAATTGAAATTTCTTCCAGTGTTTCGCACTAACCACCACCCACACGCCACCTACCGCATGCCAATCTATCCTGGCTTGCTGCCAGCCTCCCAGCTACGCTACCACTCTGCCTGTCCTTCGCCACAATATCATCCAGCCATCTATTCCTTGTTGGCTTAAAACATTTTAATTTAATCACCACCTTTGTTAGACTTTGTTGTAGCTCTACAATCTGCAGAGTTGTATTTGTAGTCGTACAGTAAGATGTAGATGCATGTGTTGGTTTTCGTGCCTGTTACTATGCTCTGCCCGTGTTCATTGCTGCGAAATTCTTTGTGTTAATTTTTGAGTTTGTAGACTTTAGTAATCTTTGTGGTTGCTGCCTAAAGTTTTTGCCACGTTTTCATCAAATATAATTTGAGGCTCTACTTACAACTATTTTATTGCCGGAACAACTTGTTCGATGTTGATCTTTGTGGAATTTGCACAGTTCATAAAAAAGTCATTTTGGCACTTGTATGGCTTTGAGTGGCAATTAGTGAGTCGTCACCAGTTCCCAAAACGTGGCCACGTATCATGTGGGTGAATGGTTTTAATCCTGATGCCTGGCTTTATTGTTGATTGCGTTTCTTTAAGCTTCTTATTTCTTTCTTCATAAAACTTGTAAACACTCTCATTAATTAAAGCCATTTTTGAGCAGCTTCGAACAAATCTTAGAGATTTATTAAAATATTTAATTAACTAAGGAAGAGTCAATGAGTTTTTAGATATCAAGATAGAAGTGCGTGTGCTATTTTTTCTTATTTGGGAAAGCAACTCAAATAAAAGCAACTAAATCACAGGACTTATTGGAGATTTTCATGGGACTTTTTGTCATCATGTGTGCAATTTTTTTAACATTTATACTGAACGAGAATTTTCAAGTTTTGGTAGAGAAGACATTTACACGTGTTTTGGCGCTTAAATAGTTTTTTTTTGGATTAAATTTAATACAAGTTTTAAATACACACAAAATTTAGCAATTTACTAGTATAAAGAATAAGATAAATTTATAAATATACAGTAACTAGGGCCACATTTGTCACCAAATCGCCACGGGCGTTTTTTTTATCAACTTGTTTAAGATAATACATGTAAAACTAAATCAGGGATGCCAACTGGTGGGGAATTCCCCGATTTGCTGGAAATTTCAAGTCGATCGGGAACTCGGGGAATGGGCTCAAATATGTGGGGAATTTAGTAATGCATTTTATTTTTAATGAATATTTGCAGTGAATTGAATATGTTATTTAAAATTTTTGGGGAGTTTGATTTTATATTAAACTAGCGGGCCCGAAAGATGTTGTACTGCCCCATTGCAGCTAATTTCTTTGTTATCATTTTCTTTTTGTGAATTTTTGAAAAATGTGGAAGTATTCAAACAACGTGCCAGTCGAGCCACACATGCCACACGTTTCTTTTTGAAGCTTCAATTCGTGACTATCAAAACCGTCTTAAATAAAGCATTTTTATTTAATTGGGGGTGGCAAAAGGGAGTGTGGCTATTTTTTTAACTGAGATATTGACCTAAATAACTTATGTTGTATATTTGGTGGCCCAAGGTGTTTCCGTTCCTGAGATGTTAAGAGACACAGCGTGAACGATTGTATATACACAGAAGGGCGGTAAAAGTAGGCGTGACAACATTTATATAAATAGTAACCACTACTGGGCACATAACACATATACACCAAGTTTCATTATAAAACATGCAAAACTCGGTAATTATAATGATTTCTGTAAAGTGGGCATAGTAATAGTTAGACCACGCCCATTTTTGGCTGAGTTGCCGAGATTAACCATACGAACTTAATCACAAATTTTTTTTTCCAATACAGCGAAAATCGTCTGAAATAAAGGAATTCAAATAATTTGTGGGCGGTAGAAGAGGGTGTGGCAACTTTTGTTTTTTTATTAAGTGACATATAAACCTTGATAACAGATGTTGTAATTTTGGTGGCCTAAAGTGTTATCGTTCCTGAGATCTTAAAAGACACTGCACAAACGATTTTGTGTGTAAAGAAGGGGCGTTAAAAGTAGGCGTGGCAATATTTATGTATAAACTGACCAACACTTTGTCTCATAGCATATATACACCAAGTTTCAATACAAAAACATGCACAACTCAGGACTTATCTTTTGTACCTGAAACGCACAAAAAGTTTTAAGCACTAATTTTGTTTTTTGGTGAAATAGAAAAAAATTAAATCAAAAATTATAGTACTGGCTTTAAAAATGATTAACTAGGTCATGTAACAAAGGATTGCATTTCTGTTTTTCGTTTTTATTGAAATTTTGATTATTTGCCTGTCCAATAGTATTTTAATCTTTTGCATTTTCGTTTTCCTTCCTGTTTTTATAATTTTCCAAAAATATCCTTAACGAATTTCTTTGTTTCGCAAAAAACTTTGGTAAAAATATTTGTTGTTGAAAAAATATTCAAAACCAAAAATTGCTTTTTTAATGTTTATTCATATGGTATGTATAAATGTAGGGTTTATTTAAAGTTTATATCGTAAAAATTTAAAAACGTTTTATCTGATCGAAAAATCAAGCCTAATATCATATTAATTTAAATATTTTTTGTGTATGTTTATTCATTTTGTATTTTTGTAGTCTTGTTTGCATAAAAATTAATGGTGTAAAGAAAAAATCATGACAACTTCTCAACTCGTTTCTGAGTTATACTCTCAAATACATCTTTTAACACTGATACAGCAACAACAGCGCAACCTACTGGGTCAAACTTTAGATTTAAATCATCTACAGACCCAGCCGCACACACACACACCAAATTCCATCAAAATCGGTGCAGCTGTTTAGGAGAAGTTCAGTGACAAGGCCATGTACAGAAAAATTTTATGCATAAAGATATTCCCTGGCAGACGTTTTCCTTCCACCACCTTACTGCCATACACAAATTTTCATGCTAATCGGAGAAAAAAATGTTATATTTTCACCATTTTTAGTACAGTTGCCGACCGTAACTATATAAACTAAATTGCCAAATTTTAGTCTAATACAACCAAAACCATCCAAAATATAGCATTTTTGTTGATTTGTAGGCGGTAAAAGAGGGTGTGGCAAAATATTTTCCCCTGAAACCATATAGAACTCAAAACAAATTGAGTGCCAAAGTTTTAGCTTAAATTAGCTTATACCTATTGAGCTTTGCTTCACTTTATGCTTATCCCCTGAAAAAGGGACGTAAACATAGTGCGACTACGCCTATTTTTAGTACAGGTGCTGAAAATAACCATACAAACTATTTAACCAAATTTTAATCTTAAACGACCAAAACCGTCTGAAATATAGCGTTTTAATTGAATTGAGGGCGGTAAAAGGGGGCGTGGAAATCCATTTTAAGTACAATTGCCGACAGTAAGCCTACAAACTAATATACCAAATTTTAAACTTATACGACCAAAACCATGTGAAAGATGGCATTGATTTGTGGACGGTAAAAGGGGGCGCGGAAACCCATTGTAAGTACAATTTCCAACAATAAAATAAAAAATAAATTACCAAGTTTTAGTCTTATTAGCCCAAAACTGCCTCAAATATATAGTTTTTTTTAATTTGTGAGCGGTGAAAGGGAGTGTGGCAAAAATTTTAGTCTTTTACAAACCTTGTCCTTACAATTACACAGCACAACACAAAAATTCCAAACAAAAAATCACTTATCCGAAAGTACTCGATAAGAGGAGAAAAGTAATTTCTGGATTTTGCTAGATTGGTTGCCGTTCGTTTTTTATGAGCCTCTATAGTTTTTTCGCCAAATTCGATTTTGAGCACTTTTTTGCAATTTTCTTCTATTTTTCGCATGGCCATAGTTCGAAAAATGCGTTGATTTTTTTTTGCAGTCTTCAGCAAAGTTGTAGCTCTTGATTCGGCCAACAAAAATGCTGAATATATTAAGTCGGAAAAATTTCATCTTCATGCTCAAAACCCCAAAAATGTCGAAAAAAATACCACTTTTTTCACCGATTTTTTCTGTTTTTCGACTACAGCTCTTGAACTATTGAAAATTTTACCAAACAATCAAGGGAAGAAATGTAGCCTATAAAATTATAAACAACTTTTTAGTACATACCAACTTCATACGACCAGTCCTTGATACGGATTTGGCCATACAAATGTGATTAATTTTCATTTTTTTTTTTTTTTATTTTATTATTTTTATTGAGCAAAAGTTTAAAAAAGGCACATGTATTTTTTTTTTTTTGCAACATAGTATTGAATTTTCTGATTAAAGTGAAAAACATGCAAATATATGAAAGATTATGAAAAAAGTATAAAAAAAGGCATCAAACGGGTATTAATTTGTATAATTTTTGTTTTTTTTTTTTTGTTAATCAGTATCGTCGATGTCCATTTGGGCTGTCTGGCGCGAAGTTGATGATTTGACAGTTGACGTTCCAGAAGTGGAAAGCCGAGATTTCTTTGCAGCTGGTTCGCTTGATTCGTCGTCTGATTCTGAGTTTCAAATAGCCACGGCGATATCTTCTGCGTCATTTCCAGTTTGTGGAGTGAATAACGGTATATCTTCTTCTGTATGTCCTTCTTTATCATCCTCCGTCAACTTGTGCTCGAATTGTGATATCTTTTGAGACCACCAGCATACTTCAGCAATCATTGCGTCGATTTTCTTACCTTTGAAACGTATTTCCATCGGCATGGTTACCTGGTGGAATCGTTCACCCTACTCGTCTGATTCTGTGGGCAGTTGTTTCAGGAACACGTCCAGATGATGGTGCATAAAATGGAGTTTTAATGTCATCGATGCATGAATGGAATCAAAGGCAGTGATCATATTCTTCACCAATTGCGTTGCTTTCTCATTGTCCACGCGGTTTTTACCCAAAACATATTGAATAACTGCTTTTATTGCAATCCAAGCCTCAAGTTTTTTGGCAGACAATACTTGCGTGAAAGCTTCACTTTTAATGAGTTTGCGGATGTCTGGTCCATTTAACACACCTGTATATAAAATGAGAAAAAGCAACAAGTAACATACATAAAAAACAGTGCGAATATAGCGAAGTGAATCAACATTAATGCTAAAAAATGAAATACAATACCTGCAGTAATTTTATCATTGCTTAGTTTCGGAAATATTCCTTTCAAACAATCGAAAATCTGATCGTTACCTTTGACGGCCACTTCGATAAACTTTTTCACGATGACCAATTTTATATGTAGTGGTGGTAGCAAAATATTATCAATATTCTCAATTAACGGTTTGTTGAACAAATTCAAATGCTTTTGATTCTTCAGATCTCTTTTCACCCAATGTGTGTCCTTATAGTAGTCATGTTTATATCGCGAATCCCATGTGCAGTAGAAGCAGAAGAATTTAGGGAAGCCGCCTTTTTCAATGACACCTTGCAAAATATTTACTACTTTTAAGTCGCAGCAAATTTTCCAGTTATGCTGCGTATATTTGATTTTGTCCAATATATCTGCCATGACTTCATAACATTCCTTCATATTCGTTCCGAATGCCAACGGGATGGATAGCATTTTATTTGTAACATGTAATAATACAGCCTTCAAACTTGACGTGGAGCCATCTATAAATAATCTCCAGTCGGCAGCATTACATTCCATACCCATTTTGTTCACTAAGGCTTTTATGTGCAATATGTGAACGTATTCAAATCATTGACGTTGTATAGTTTTTGGAACTCAGCTTGGCGTTTACGGTAACCGCTGGCGATAACGTTTTTCTGTGTCAGATTTCTGCGCTTCATAAATGTAGTGAAAAATTCGGCATCACGCTGCGAAAAACGAAATTTGGCCACGAGGAAATCGATTTTTTCTTGTGCTAGTGGCTTTGATGCATCATCTGCGATTTCAGGGAAAAAAATCCGGATCGAAGTCACCATATTTGGTGTTTCCCCTTTCTGATGTCATCATTGATAGCATACTCGGACTCGGTGGTTTTGGTACTTCGGCATCATCGGGCATCGGTATTGGTAATTCAGCGGAGTCAGTGGCATTATATACTTTTGCTCTGCGTTTTTTTCTATTAATTTCTTTGGTAGAATTTACGCAAGCGTAGCACTTGTCTGGGTCATGTACCCCGGACGTATTTCTTACCCACAGCATTGGCTTGACATACCGTAAACATAAATTTCTTTGATGCAACCACCCCAAGAGATTGCCATAACATAATGAACACACCGTATTTGGCGTATGTTCGTCGCCACTTGTATCCTCTTCACCGAAATAAAGTTTATATGCGAGTTTAAAATTATTAGAAAATAAATTTTTTTCGTTCTTGTTTTCCATGTTTTGGCTCTAGTTTACCACAAACGTAACAGAAACTATCTAATTTCGAGCATCTTTCCATTTTCAATCACTCATTTCAATCACTTATACAAAAAAAGTAGAATGACAAAAATTTACCATTGCATCTGTTGATTTCAAGTGTAAAACCACAACCAACTTCGCGCGTCACAGCTGATTGTCACCACTGCTGTAAATGAGGTCAACCAGGGTTGATCTTACACAATAGTGATGCCAAGTCGTGTCATGGAGTTATGTGGGTTAACTTATATAAATTTACTTTGTTCTTTCATAAAAAAAAAACAACAACAACGATTTTGACAAATACGCATTTATTTTGTTGTTTCGTATATAAAAAATGAAAATAAAAAAGAGCAAAAATGTTTGTCAAGGTGTGGTCATATGAAGTTGGTATGTACTAAAAAGTTGTTCATAATTTTATAGGCTACATTTCTCTCCTTGATTGTTTGGTAAAATTTTTAATAGTTCAAGAGCTGTAGTCGAAAAACAGAAAAAATCGGTGAAAAAAGTGGTAATTTTTTCGACATTTTTGGGGTTTTGAGCATGAAGATGAAATTTTTCCGACTTAATATATTCAGCATTTTTGTTGGCCGAGTCAAGAGCTACAACTTTGCTGAAGACTGCAAAAAAAATTCACAGCATTTTTCGAACTATGGCCATGCGAAAAATAGAAGAAAATTGCAAAAAAGTGCTCAAAATCGAATTTGGCGAAAAAACTATAGAGGCTCATAAAAAACGAACGGCAACCAATCTAGCAAAATCCAGAAATTACTTTTCTCCTCTCATCGAGTACTTTCGGATAAGTGATTTTTTGTTTGGAGTCAAAAAGTTGAATATTGCGTCACAGTGTTTTAAGCACAACAAAAAAAAAACCCGTAGCAAAGCGGATGCTTCGTTCTTGAGTTATGGAATTTCAAACACATTTCATGACTTTGTTTTATATACAAAGATTTCCTGTTACAATGTTCTTCTTACATTTAAATTTGTAAAACAATAGCAACAAAATCCCTCGGAAAAGCCAAATGAATCCGAGCTTTCACCCTTGCACTTTACTTTTATTTATTTTTCTACCACTAAAAGTTATATTTATGTATATAACACTGTTTGGAAATTGTTGTCTGTCATTTTTATTTGTCACTTAATAAGTGGCGCTAACAAAAAGTAAGTTTATATTTCCTTTTTATTTTGTTTTTCTTTATTTAACAAATCACATTTAGACATATAAAAATTTCTAATTAATTGCTTAGTATAAATTCTAGAATGTACTCACCCCTTTTGTTGGTGTTGGTGTTTCCCTACGCTTCGCTGTGCGCATTTGCATCACATCCGAGTATAAGTGGCAGTTTCTTCCTTGTGTGGTATCTCACCAATTTATCGACCATGTCCTGTGTTGCGATGACATTGTCTCTTGAAAAGTACCCTGCTGCTATAACGATATTGCGTACGGCCCCGTTTAAATGTACTGGCATCTGTATTGCAACTAGATCTCTTGTAAGAAAATCTGAAATACAAATATAATTCAAAACTCTTGTTATATGTACTCACTCAAATTGTCACATCTTGCATCCCCGATTACCTGTATATTATCGCCTGTCAATCCTCTGTTATGACCCCTGAAGACCCAGGGTTCATGGATCAACACTTGCCCTAATTTGGACCTAAGGGTCCAAATCGCAATCATTCGTCCCGAATGAACTACTCCATCGCTTCATGTATTCGGCAACAGTTGAAGTGGTTCTGGGACCTTCGTGGTCTCCAACTTTTTGAACTTCATAACGTCCGTGACTAAGCTTTGCTGTTACTTTGTAGGGTCCTAAATACTTCCGCTTTAGTTTCATTCCCGTTCCGAATTGCGTTCGCTTAATGGCTACTAGCTCGTTGACGTTGTATTTTTTCTCACGCTTACGATTTGTATTAAAATTTCGTTTGTTTTCAGCTTGAATCGCAGAAATATTTTCTTGAGCCTGCTTTCGAATCAAGTCACGTTCCTCATCGAATTCTTCTATCATCAAGCTTTCGAATATTTGTTGCAAATTAGGATTTTCGGGAGTTTTCATTTCCATACCAGTTAGAATTCTAAAGGGTGTGTGCTTGGTACTCTTAGGTGGAGTATTATTTATGAACTGCTGAACTTTATCCACGCGTTTATACCAATTTGCTGGTTTTTCTTCACACAGTTTGGAAAGCATTGGAACTACAATTTTATGGACTCGTTCCACCTGCCCATTTCCTCTTGGAACTCCTGTCGTGATTACCAAATGCTGGATGTCCTCACTTGAACAGTACTCTTCAAATAATTTTGCCGTTAACGCGGTGCCCCTGTCTGTTATAATGCGCTTAGGATTGCCAAATATTGCCGCTTGCCTTTTCAAGCATGAAACTACTTCTTCCGCTCCCGTAGTCCTCGTGGGATATAGCCACACAAATTTAGAAAATCCATCAACCACCACCAAAATGTGATTGTAAGATTTGTGAGAATCTTCCATGGGTCTAACATGATCTAAATGGTAAGTCCCTAAAGGTTGTTCTTCTTTATTGATTGGTGCGAGGAAACCCTCTTTTTTCCCAGCTTTCGCGTTTGTGATGATGCACTCTACGCAGCTTCGCACGACCTTTTCAACCTTTGACCTTATTTGAGGTATAAAGTAGGTTCTCTCCACTAACTCCTGTGTCTTTTTACTTGAAAAGTGCCCTTGTCGATGCGCCATACGGATAATCTCATCTTCCATTAGCGCTGGAATAACGATCAACTGCTTCGCTTCATTCTTATGTAATATGTTATACTTGAGGAAGAAGTCCTCATAAGTGCTCGTCTCCAAAATTTTACGTACCGCTCTTACCCAGTCGTCTCTTAACTGCGTTTCTCTCAATCGATGTTGTAAGGAGTCCTCAATAAATAAACATGAAACTCGACTCAATGCGTCGACATGTCGCATCTTCGAACCAGATCTATGTTCAATGGTGTAGTTGAACTCTTGCAAAAATAAGGCCCAACGCGCCACTTTTACTGGGATGTCCCTTTTTTTCATTGTCATCGTGAAAGCGTTGAGTGCTAAGAATGTAGTAACTCTTCGCTCGGTTTGGTTTTGCGGCTCATATACTGAACCGGATGAAACAATTGGTCATCTGGATCCTTTTGAAATAATATGGCGCCGTAGCCGTATTGACATGCGTCGGTGTTGATTTCCGTAATTGCTGTGGGATTATAAAGCTTTAACACAGGTGCGTGTATTAATGCTGACTTAAGCTGTTGCATTGCAGCTAGCTGCTGCTCTTTAATTTCAAATTTCGTTTCTAAGCGTAAAAGATCCGACAGTGGTTTTGCAATAAGAGCAAAATTCTCAATAAATCTCCGGAAATACGACGTTAATCCCAGGAATCGTTGCACTGCTTTTCGATCATGTGGGATTGGAAAATTTTTTACAGCCATTACCTTATCGTCTGATGGTTTAATGGCAACAACTTCAATAACATATCCCAGGTAATTAACTCTTTTTACTAACATTTGACACTTAGACCATTTTATGTTAAGACCGTATGATGACGCGACTTCTAATACAGCCTTTAACTTTTCAATGCCTTCGTGCTCGTTTGCAGCTGGAATTATGATGTCGTCCATGTACAAAGCAATTGTTCCATCCTTAATGAGATCTCGCATTATACCCTGTATGAATCTTGTGAACACTGCAGGCGAATTGGAAATTCCAAACTGCACAAAATTGAACTCATATTGTCCGCCGTGTGTAACAAATGCTGTGTATTTGGTTGAATTCGGCTCTATAGGCACATGGAAAAACCCATCTTTTAAGTCAAGAGTTGTAAATACCTTGCCTCTCTGCAGCCTATTAATGACGTCATCGATGAGCATCATGGGAAAATTTTCCTTCACGATTTTTTGATTCAAACGCCTGAAGTCACAGCACATTCGGCTAGTTCCATCTTTTTTAGGTACCAACACAATTGAGGACGCGTACTCTGATGTACTTGGCTTGATAATATTTTCTTTAAACCAGATTGAAACCTGCTTATCTACCCATTTTCTATCACAATAAGGTATTGGACGGGCTTGCTGATATACTGGTATATCATCGTAAACTACTATCTTCATTTGCACTGGGGACTCTTTTGTTTTCTCTGGATGATAATTGTCAATCATTTGTCTTAATGTATTCGGCATAGTGGCCTTCAAGATGTCTTAGGTCGACCTCAGATTTTTCTTTCCATACCCCTTGTTCTGCAGCAAAACAAATAGCCTTAAATTCTTCAAAAAACCCTTCGTTTCTATCGATTCCTACTGAGTCGCCACTATCTGATTTTCCAGCTTGCACTTCTTTGACTGGCCCTCCGATCTGCGAACAGCTTTTTGCTCTAAACTCGGCTCCCTCTTTCGTGAAGAAGATATCGACTTCGTTGAATACTGAATTTCCAATAATTGCCGAAAAATACAAATCTGTTTCTCTTACTACGTGGAAAACTATATTAATTATAAGACCATCCACCTCAATTTTAGCAGGAAAACTTCCTACAGTTGTAAGTTGGCCTTTGCCAACTCCCCATAGTTCTTTCTTCTCATTTGATAGCTCTTTTTCTCCGAAATTAACAACGACGTCGTTTCTTATCAAACACACATCGCAACCAGTATCAACCAAAGCTGAAAACGTGATGTCTTGGCATGAAACGTCTTTAAATATCAAATTACTCTGATTTTCTTTAACCATGTTTAACGACCCTCTTTCAATTTTGATTTGCCTGTCTGCTGCTGGGGCTCCTCCACTCTTACATTCAAATGACTTGTGTCCCAGCTTGTTACACTTAAAGCAGGTATATGTTGCTGACTTGCAATCCCTGGCAAAATGTCCCTTATTACCACACTTTAAACATTTCAAAACATAGCTTGATTGCCCCTGCTGTTGACGCTGTGCAAATTCAGCTGGTCCCTGATGAGCCCTCGAGTTTGATGACTGAGCTGCACCTCTACATTTTTCATAAATTTTTATTTGTATTTTCACCTCTTCAACCGTACGCGCTTGATACAAAATGCTTTTATTAAATCGTGAATCGAGAACGCCTTCAATGAAATATTCAATCAGGCTAGTCTCATCTAGTTTGATCGGGTTTCCAATTTCCATGAGCTTATACCGATACTCAATCAGACTCTCAGGTGACCTTTTCTTCCTATTTCTTAAAATATTGTGTACTTCTATGGACGAAAACTCTTCCTGAAATTCCTTCATTAGTACGCTTTTTAAACTTTGCCAACTGTTCACTGCTGACTGACTTCTTACAAAAATTTTTGCTGCCCCTTTCAAAAGCTGTTTAGCGTAGATAAATTTTTGTAGTTCACCCCATTGGACAGCTACTGCATTTTCTTCAAAAACGAATATCCAGGTTTTTATATCTGGGTAACCAGAGCCCGTAAATGAAATCATTGATTCCTCTATGTCTTTTAGCGTGAAATTTGATCGCATAATGGCGTTTTCAGAAGCTACATTGGATGTTACCTCTTCATAATCGGAATTGTCTTCCTCTTCTGTACTCAAACCGAAGTGGTCTAGCAGCCTGTCTTGTAAAGTGGTCTTTCGTCCTTTCGTGTCTAACCTAAGCTCTGTCAACTTAGTCTTAAGCCCTTCTACTGTTAGTGACAAAATATTTCTTGCGTCCATATTGAAAAACTTAAAATAAATTTAAATAAGGTTGTTGCCTTGAAAAGTTAAATTTTGCTTGAAACTTAAATATTGATTTTCAAAATCAAACGTTATATTGAGAAACTTAAAATAAATTTAAATAAAGTTGTTGCCTTAAAAAATTACAGATTACTTGAAATTTAAATATAATACTGTTAAGCCAGAATTTGTATTAAGAATTTGAAATTCAATTTATATAAGGTTGATTCCTTGGAAAATTAAAATTTACTTGAAATATAAATATTATTTATTAAAACCAAAAGTTGAACTTGATTATATTTTTCTTCAGTGTATAAAATACAAAACTACTATAAAGTAAAATAATATACCGACTCTGTTATCCACTGTTGTTCTTTTGCGTACCCTCTGATGACGCCTCTCGTTGCTGGTGATTTTCCGCTTCTAATTGTCTTGTGTTAATACGCTGCGCGCTTGCCTCTGCTGAAAGCTGACTTTTTCCTCACCTTTGCTCCCACTTTTATTGTGCTTGATAATTGTCACTGTTTGAAGCTTTGTGCTCTTTCGCACGTCGCTCTATCACTAGGCGTAAGCCCTTTTTTATTTCTTTTCTTTTCTCTCTTTTTCTCGTGTCACTGGCGTCTGCGCATGACGCTTTGCTCTCTTCGTAGAATTTCTATTTGCTCTTACACTAATGCCACACACTTTTCACTTGTAACCCCTTGTCAAGTTTTTAACAATTAATGTTGTGAAACACAACTTGATGAACTGATCTTTTACACTGCCCTTTTTTTATATAATGCAGCTGATTGCTTAATGGCAAATTTAGGTACTTTGTTTTATTTTGTAAATCACTTCATTCACTATCTTTACTTAAATTTTTGTGGCTCAAAACTTTTCGTTTGTTCATCGCATTTAACCGTTGTTGCTACACGCTGTTGCACTCTCACACTCGTTATTGTTGGTATTGTCTTTGTAGCTTGAGACACTTTAAACTCTTATTGTAGTTGCTTGTAGTACAAGATACTCAACGCAATTGTTGTTGCTATTTTCAAATTTTAGCAGTTGAAGTTGTTGTTTTTTTTTTATGTTTCCAACCAGACACTGTTTTTATAATTTATGCTGAAATTTCTTGAACAATTTTTATTGTTGCTTTTCTTATGTTCACTTTACTATTATTTGCAACACTTTCAAAGTTTATTTAAGTTAAATTTCGCACTAAATCCGGATCATGCCGGTCGAGCTCCCAATTTGTAGGCTCCTGTCTAGGGGTTTAAAACTATTTCCCTTCGAACTAAAACACGCACAATTTATTTTAAAATGACAAAATGGTTTTATTTATATATTATTCATGTTTCAATGTTTAATTACATATTATTTGTTCAACAAACTTGTATAACTTGGTAGCTTACGACTTAACAGCTTGGTGGCTAACTTTATACTACTTTTTTCAGTTTTTGTTCTTGTTCGGTCGTCGTCGTTGCGTATGTTCAGTTTTCCCGTGTTTGTTTTGTTGTTCGTTTCGTTGAGAGTTTGAATAGTTACGTCCACTTCTTGTTATTCGTATTGGCGTTGCCACATCGTCAGTCACTTCGCCTTGCCGCGATCCCACATGTATTACTACTACAAGATGCCCTTACATATGGCTTTAAAATATGTAATTGATCGATTTCGGTCAAGGTCAAGTATAATTAAACATCTGGTTGTTTCCTATGGCCGGTTTTCAGTTAAACACTTAAGACTTAAGATGAAAAAGTTTCTTTGTGTCCACTCCTGCTGCTTTGTGCAGGTACTCTGTCTTCAGGTGAACACAGGATATGTGGTCCCTTGCGCACGTTGATAATTCACCGCCATTCGGTACAATATTTCTCTACCATTCTGACGTGTCTAGAAGGCCGGGTCACACAAAATTAATATGAAAATACACCCCTGTATTGGTAGCATACTTCGAGAAAGTTCCAACGCAACAAAAAATGTTATTCTAGGGTGTCCCAAAAAACAGCCAAAATGATCTTTTAGTTATAACTTTGTTATATACGCTCTGACCATTAACTACAGTATATAATTGGATAGGTCTTAAGAAATACCTATCGCTGCATTATATAATTGCAGTGAGTTCAGTCTTATTTCAAATCAGGAAACCACGTGAGCACGTAAATCCCAATTCGATTTAAAATTAAAGTATTGAATAATTAAAAAGTAAGTTATTAATCTCAATAACCGAAATTACATTGTTATAAAACTGCGTAAGGTACAATAGGATGAAGTTAAATTGAGTTAATTATTTAAATGTAATATAATTTTCTGTTTTAAGACGTCTACCGAATCAGAAAAATTAATCTTGTTTAAGTTATCATTGAAATCACTGCACATACATCGTAAAGGTTCATGAAGAGCGTAATAAGAACTGCACTGACTCAACTATAAAAACAGAAAATGTCTAGTTCCTCTCCTTGGGATGTTAAAATTTAGAGCTGAGATGAGAAAAATGAAAATAATTAATCTCGCCACGAAGTAATTTATACAGAAACATGACATTAAGCATCATTCTTCTGCTTCTTAGGGAAGGTAGTAAAATAATTTTAATTCGTATTTCATACGATGGAAGCATAATATTGGGGTTCCAACGACTATGACGTAAAGCAAAAAGTAAAAACTGTTTTTGAACGGATTCTATGGTGTCGATGTAGACATTATATTGTGGGTTCCATACAACTGATGCATATTCAAGAATTGGCCTTACGAGAGAGGTATATAATAATTAAGTAGTAAAGGGATCACTGAATTCTTTAGTCCATCTTTTAATGAAACCAAGGACTCCTCTTGCCTTATTTGTCACCATATTAACGTGGAGATTGAAGCGAAGTTTTGAATCCATAATAACACCAAGATCGAGAAAACTGGAAACTATTTCTAAGTTAGTGTTATTTATAGTGTAATTTATGTTACTAGCAGATCTTCGCGAGAATGTCATTTGTTTACATTTTTTTAAGTTGGGATTTAATATATTTAAGCTACACCAGTCCACAAGTCTATTTAGATCAGATTGTAAAAGATGTCGTTCTTCGGGTGATTTGTAACAAAGAAAAAGTTTCACGTCGTCAGCGTGCATTAAGACGTTACAGTGTTTTATTACCGAAGGAAGATCATTAATGAATAGTAAAAACAAAACCGGTCCAAAACTGCCCTGAGGACTGCCCTGAGGAACGCCTGAAATGACCGAAATACTTTTTGAAAGAGAATTCTTATATAAAACCTTCTGAGTACGTCTAGATAACGAATTTATCCAATTTAATAATGTGATAGGAAACTCAATAAGTTGGAGTTTCTTCAAAAGAAGATTATGATAAACACTGTCGAAAGCTTTGCTAAAGTCCATATTAATAACATCAGTCTGCAGTCCCAAAGTAAAACCATTTATAACACGCGTAGTAAACTCTAAGAGGTTTGTTGTAGTGGACTTACCCTTCAGAAAACCATGTTGAAAGACAGAAATGGTGGAAGACACGGAGTGGGTTAATTGATCAGTAATTTAATCAGTTATTTTCTCAAATAACTTAGGGATTGCACTTAATTTTTCAATTCCTCGATAGTGAGAAACATATATCTTGGAGCCAGATTTATGAAGGGGTATAATATAAGAATCCTTCCATATAATAGGAAAATAACCACTATGCAAGGAAATATTAAAAATATTTGCTAGAGGAGTACACAGGTTTGTCGCACATTGCTTTAAAATTCAGCTTGGAATTTTATCAGGGCCGCACACTGGGGATTTCGCGGAAAAAAGTCAAATTGTCAACATAGTCTTCATGCAACATGCAGTGGTATTTTGATATTAAAGACTAAATGGTACAGTCAAATCAAAAACAATTACTTCAATCTGACTGGTAGTTTTATTTTTATGCCGTTTCAAACTCCGAACTTGTATGTTTTACCGAACTAACTTAATATAAACCTAAGAATTTCAAGACGAATATTATTTTACTATGTGAGCTAACGTGTTTTTTTTTTATTTTTTATTTAAAGTAGGATATGTCAATATACTAAAATTTAAAAAATAAACTCTGCAGAGACTTAATTTTTTTTTTTTTTTTTTTTTTTTATGAACTTATAACTAAAATCCCGTTTTTTCCAAACATTTGAATCTGAAATTTTAGCTGTACTTGCCTATGTTTGGAAATCACTACTAATACATTGCCTCATATCTGTTCTTACATTTTTAATCAATTTCAACTGCGGCCAGGTGCGCCTTTCAATAAAACTTATATTTTTATACCCTACACTTGACAAAGTCAGGGTATATTAACTTTGTGCAAACGTTTTTAACGCATAGAAGGAGGCGTGGCCGGTATGGAAAAGTATATATATTCTTGATCAGCGTCAGCTCCTGAGTTGATTCAGCCATGTCCGTCCGTCCGTCCGTCCGTCCGTCTGTGTGATTATATCTTGCAAAGAATAAAGAGAACCAGGTAAGATATTTGAATGAAATTTGGCACACATATTGATATGGACCCGGGGATGAGCCCAATGATTTTTTTTGGATGCGCCCACAATTACGCCCACCTCCCATACCACCAACTATTGAGAAAACACAAAAAATGGGCTAATAATTGAGCTAGAAAGACAAAATTTTGTATGTGTATATGTTTTATCAATTCTTAGTTGAGTACCAAAAATGGGCGTGATACGCCTACAAATACGCCCACCTTCCATACCACCCACAACACTCAAATTTTATATAAACACACTAAGTGTAGGGTATTTCATAGTCGGGCTCGACCGACTATAGCTTCCTTACTGGTTTATATTTTATATTATATTTTTATATCTTTTTTTTATATTTATGTTATTTTTTTTTTTAATTCAAAGAGAACGTGTTAAAAGAAGTTGTGTTATTAAAAGAGTTTTACGACTGTTCGTGATTGCGCTAATTTTTGCCCCATGTCCATGTTAGAATAATAATACATAATAATAATAATAAAATTTATATGAAAAATTCGTTTGTTTTTATATGGGCGGTATATGATGGGCGTGGCCGATTTTAATGAAACTTTCACAAATTTTTTATTTTGTTAATTGTAATGTCTGTGCTAAATTTCAACATGTTCGGAGCAAAAGAAAAAATGTTGTATGAATTATTAATTTTGAGTTATATGGGCGGTATATGATGGGCGTGGCCGATTTTAATGAAACTTTCACAACTTTTTTATTTTGTTAATTGTAATGTCTGTGCTAAATTTCAACATGTTCGGAGCAAAAGAAAAATTTTGTATGAAAAATTCATTTTGAGTTACATGGGCGGTATATGATGGGCGTGGCAGATTTTTATGAAAATTTATATTTTTCTTAATAACGTTAATTAAGTGCTAGGTGCCAAGTTTTATCACTCTACAAGCACTCCTTATAATTTTTTCCCAGAAATGTATGAAGCCATCCCCACTGTGGGCCGGTCGTAGAAGAAGATTTTACTTGTCGAAGATAACACATAACAATATTTGGGTCTATTACAGGAGTTTCAAAAGAGTTAACTGGTGGGAGAAAAGGATACACCGTGCTAGTATTAAATGGTATATCGGAGTAAGTTGATTTAAAGAAGTTCGCAAACATGTTAGAAATCACATTGTCACAAGATGATTCTTCCTGATTAAATTTCATAAGGGGTGGAAAGCTGGAGGCCTTACGTTTTGAGTTAACAAAACTATAGAAAAGTTTTGGATCATCTCTAAATTGAGATTTTATGTTAATATATGAGCAGAATAGCATTGTTTATTTAATAGTCGATATCTATAACGACAAGAAGAATAGGAAGCAAAGTCTAAACTAGAACCAGATATTTAATATTTTTTTAATAAACGATTTTTTAAATTTTTAAGTGCCTTAAGATCATTTGTTAGACAGTGTGGATTTAAAGGATTGGAGAAACACCTTTTTTTTGGGACGGACAATAAGAAACACCTTTGCAGAGTATCATTGAAAAACTGTACAGAAGATTTGACGTCATAATATGAATATGATGTTCCGCTAGTTAAAATTGGAGAAAAACCAGTCTGCGAAAGTAAGGAATTAAGTTTTACATAGTCCGTTTTCTTAAAATTAGAAAGTTTTTTATTTCGCGCATCAGCAGTTACTTTATCTTCTTTTTCGTGGGGAAGTAAAACTGTTATTTCAAGAGTTGAATGATGTACATCTTCTGGAAGAGATACGGGATTCGAACAATGGAGATTAACAGTAATGCATCTATCTGCAAATACAAGGTCTAGGGTTCTGTGGTTTCTATTTAAAATATCATTGACTTGTTGAAGACACAGATCAGACAGCTTATATAAAAAATTATTTATCCATTCATTATTGGAAACAGGAGTAAGAAATAAAGAATCGTCAGATGATCTTCAAGTCACAAAAGGTAGGTTAAAATCACCCAGCACTGTAAGAACGTCTTTATTTTTTAACAAATTATGAACTTTTTCGATGGTGTGTAAATGTTTAAAATACATTGTTAAGTCACATTTAGGAGGAATGTAAGAGCAGGTAACATAAATAATACTATTATTTAATTTAACTGCAACACAAATGAATTCAATGTCAGTGGTGTTAAGAATTGTCAATTCTTCAGATACAAGCAAGTTTTGAACAGCTATCAAAATACCACCACCGATCTTATCATGACGATCTTTACGAAAAATTTGATATTTATTGCACATTATTTCAGAATTTAAGATATTAGAGCAAAGCCAAGTCTCTGTAAAAATTATAATGTTATATTCAAAATCAAAACTGTTTATGAAAATATCATAAAGTTTGGAGTTAAGACCCCTGACATTTTGGTACACAAGCTCTAATTTAGACTTGCGGTTTGCTAATAGTTTTTTGGATGAGATTCAGGGCTATTTCGGGGACGCTGCAAATGTCCAACATTTACCGGTCTTGGATTGCTTTTAAATTCAAATTCGCGTACAATTGTGTTTGGCGGCCAAAAGCTTACATAAACTATAGAATTAAATAAATTTTCAGGAACTGTTAATCTAAAAGAAGTAATCGATCTTACATTTGAATATTTGAATTTATGAACCGAAAGATGCAAGGAACAATTCAACTTTGATTTAATAAAAAAATTTATATCAACCTCTGTTGAATCCCCAGCTAAGCGAGAAACAAAGATTGATTTAGTTGGTGGAATTGCAATGATTGGCTTAGGTGGAACAGAAACCTTAGAAGTAAGAGGAACAACCTGGGAATCGACCACAGTTTGTGAAAGAGAAACAGTTTGGGCATAAGACATGACTGGCAATGAAGGTGGAGGTGCCTTCGTTAATATTTTCTACTAAGAATTCGTCAATATGTCCCTGTTCCTCCCGGCTTTGTATGTATGCAGGGAGTGATTGTGGAAGTACAGTCAGCCTGACTGTCTTGATGACACTAAGAGCCACAGACTTCCTGGCCTTGCCAGTATAGTTCGGCACTGACCTCTTCCTTTCGTCATCAATCACTTTCTTAACAGAAATACCAATTTGTGAACTTATCTCCTCCGCACCTTTTTTCCTCTCGTCAGACGGAGATTTTTAGTGCGATCTACGACTTTTTGCCTAGCTGCTTCCGGCATTAAGCCTTCCTTGAGATAGCGTAGGTACCACTTGGGTTCTGTGCCACTCAGACCTATAGTATTTCTTATTTCCTCGAACCTAAATTGTCTTGACTTGTCAAGTCCAGTACTCGTGAATGACTGTGGCTGTGTCTCTTCAGAGTTTGGTACCTCTTTTGAGCCCACTGTGTCACTGTGTCAACAAATTCCTGGTGATCGTCATTGCGGATATAATGCAGCGATCGATTGCCCAGTTATGATGCATGTCTCCACGGAAAAAACTGTTTCCATATTGGAAAAAACTGTCTGCCGTGAAGGTCCCCTTTTATCACAGTATGCCCACAGTTACTCACTGGGATGGGCAGGTACTAGTTAAATGCACCGTTAGAATACAGTACTATTGCCACTTACTGCAAACAAATCCGCTAGACACGGCCTATCCCGGATTAGGGCAGTGTTTTTCGTCTTCCCAGTCTAGATCCGTAGTGTCTTGTAAGAGTAGGGTCACCTCGTGTAGGATGTGGCTCCTCACCACGCACTAACGGTCTTGGCGAACGGTAGGCTATTACTTCTCCAAAGGAAGAAGTCAGTTTACCCTGCAACAAATACTTCTTGACCCTAAGAGTTAAACATTTTTTAAAAAACCAAGTAGAAATAAGAATTCCATTATAATATCGTGAAGGTTTCTAATTGAGTTTTTTCCATTGCAGCTTTCATCATCTCCTGAGCTTTAAAACTTTTCAGGATTTCGCAAATTCCTTTATTATTTTTTCTATGTGCAGTCCAATTTTTTGTGTCTTTCTAAAAGAAATATTTCTAAGCTTGCGTTATTAAAGAAACTTAAAAAAAATAGAATTCCTGCAAATTTTCGGTAAAGAAAAAGAAATTTTTTTAAACATTTTTTTGTTTGTCCTCTAAAGATATTATAACTTGATTGCAACTTCGAACAACTAACTTTTGTAACGAGTTTCTTACACGTTCCGTAACGAATTTGGAATATTAAGTTAAGCAGTAATAAATCAATCAAAGCAAATTATAAGATATTTCTGGTTAATATTTAATTTAATTAAATTAACTATAAGATGATTTCCTAGGCAGCTAAGAGCCTTAAGTTATCATTGTACAACAACAATAGTAGACAAATGGTAGTTATGTATTTAAAAGTTAGGCAAGTATGTAAATAAATAAATTAATTAATTATTTCTCGGGTTTGGTTTGCTTTTTCCACATACGTTGAAACAATCAACACTTTGTGGCTGCTGTTACTGTTCAAGAGCAATTACAACAAAAATGGCAACAAAATCCAAATGAATTTATTAGAGTTGAACAACAACAACACCAACAGCAACAGCTACAAATTAAAAGGAACGAGCCACAAATCCCCGGATGGAATAAACAATGCCAAGCAATTGTTGGCTATTTCAATGAAACTCTAACCGAAAATTATTGCCAATGAATTTCGGTCGAATTAAATGCAGCATAACGTTTATTAATGGTACAAGCTAATTGCTGTTGTTGTTGTTTTTTATGTTCTAATTTAGCCATTTTGAACCATGCCACGTTCACTTCACCAGACATGTTACAGGTGCACAAGAGCTAAACAGCTTCTGAAGAATGGTAGGAGACATGCTCCACACTCCAGACTCATGTGTTATTAACTATTCATTCAGCTTACTTGCTGCTGTTATTGTTACAGTTTGTTGTTACATATTTAAAAATGGAAGCCGCTTTTCTACTTGATTTCATCGCCTTTGAGACTGGCTCGTTGAACTGCGTTGATTGCCGACTGACACAGCAACTTTTTGTTGAAGCACATCCTCTGCTATCATCTTTTTGTTTTACTCCATCTATTTCGCACAAAATTCAAGGTCAAGTGAATGGCTTCTTCATGTATAAAAGCCACTCAAAAAAAGGACCCAGAAGTATCCTCTTCTTTTATTATGTTGATGATTGATAGCACGATGGCAGTTTAACCAATATACTGAAAGTGTTGGGACAGGCCCTATTTAGGTCTGATTGAAAAATAAAAGCATCTTAAAGCAGCTTAAGTTGGCCATGGCAAAGACAAAGAATGACAAGCCATAAAATTTGAAAGACATCATCGAATAAATGAATATTAATTAAGCTATGTCCTTAAAGTTCTGTTCTAACTTTACGAGGATGCTATTTTTAAAAGTATGCAAAATTCTTGAATTATCGTAAATGTCAACAAATTTATTTAAACGATTTTATTCAAGATACTGCCTTTTATCATCTGAATCATTGCACAACGTTATAGAAATTTTCATAATGTCAAGTTTCTTTGTGTCAAAATTTTGACATTTTATAAATATTTGTGATAGTACTGAGAAAGAAAGAGATGACAGTTTGGCTCAACAATGGCAAGCAAATTCAGAGAACTTTCAAGACAACCCTTACTTTAACTTAAAGAAAATAATTGAACACAAATTTAAAGAAACTCAGAAAGATGACTAACTGAAACACTACAAAAAATAATTGAATTAGACTTGAAATAGTTTAACAATATTTTTTTAATGACGCCTCAAAAATTGTCAGCGACCATCGAAAATTATGTTTACTGTGTATCTCCTTGTATTTTCTTTTTCTAATGTTATTTTTTTTTTTCAAAAGCTAATACAGCTTATTCATAATGATCACTTTAATACAATAGTTGTATAAAAAAAAATCATAATTTACTTTTGTTCATATAGAAAAAATTTACAAAAACATTACAATTTTCTTTTGAAAAAAGCCCAAATACATTATAAAAAGTATGATGAAGTCGAGTTGAGGAGAATAGTTCTATCTCAATGAAGTGTTCATTTGAGTAGAATATTACTATGCTCTACAGCTGGTCCTTTAGGAGATATCAACAAGTCTTTGGTGGTTTTATATGTATGAAACGCACCTTATCTATAATTATACAAATTAAGAGACCTTAAAGCAGTGTTGCAAACAACTTTAAACAAAAAGACACCAACTCACAAAACAAATCGCATAATTTTTATTTATTGCCATATTTATGTCATATCATAACTAAGTACCTGGGCGACCGAGCTTAGCTCGGCTTCTTCCCAGAGCACATGAATTTAAATTTTTTCTTTTTGATTGTATATCGATAAAATAATAAATTTCTTTAACGCTACTGTAATCAGGAATTTTTGAAACAACATTTTCACCCCACAGTTCAAAAGTACGCATAGCGCCATTAAATGTACGTAAATCCGCAAAAAAATTATTAGTCTGTAATATAATAGAAACTTTTTTTGGGAAAATAACCCAATGTTCGCTGTAACACGAATTTTTTTGCAGTGTTTAAAAGTGTTTAACATGTGACAAAGGTCTTACAGGGTTAAAATCAAATAATAGACTTTAATAGAAACTGTATACCTTAAAAAATAATGTTGGCCACCTGTATCGGTCAAATACCCCAATGTGCGCTGCTAAATGAATTTTCTCATAAATCAGACCAAAAAAGATCGATTTATCACCCCCGTAAACCCCTATACTGAAAATTTCATCGAAATCAGTTGGACTGTTGGAAACAAACAAACAAACAAATATTGCTCGTTTAATAGTATTAGATAAATTTATTTTAATTAATCTATAGTCTAATCTAACTCATTTTCTGTTTGTTTGTTTGTTTGTTTGACATTTATACAAATCTTAACGGCTCAACGGATTTTGCTCAAACAAGGTATTAAGTGCATCCCAACTTAAAATGTTACATACTTAGTTTATGCCACGCCCCCTCTGAAATTTTTCAACTAACGGTATTTTTGTTATTTTAAAACTTTTTATCCAAAATATTGACATTTTACTCAAAAAATGACTCAAAAAATGTTGTTGTTCTAAAAATGAAATCAATTAAAAATTTCAAATCTGGCTAGCTTTCATATGTCATAGCATTTATTTGCAAAAATTCTTCCAGCTAAGCGCAAAAATTATTTTACTTTTTATGTCATCAAAACAACATTTGATTTTTTTCGCAAAATTTATTTTTTCCAAAATGTTGTTTTTATATTTTTTACAAAAAAGTCAAGTCTCAAAAAAAATGTATGTGAAAAAATTACCCCAATATCTCTTTCCAATCAAGAGTTTTGGCTTAAAATTTATTTTTTCATACCAGACTTTTAATAAAACTGAGTTTTGTTTTCAAATTCACTTTGTAATTTGAGCGTCCTCATATATCTCTAAGAATGATGTTGTGTGTCTAGAGTAATTATAAAATCTTCCTTATAGTAATCTACTCAATATTTACCTCCCCACCCCCCCTCCTGTTAAATTTGTTTTGTTGTGATATGTCATTTTCTCACTATTGTTTCACCGTTGTCACTCAGTTCTTTATCAATGGTACTTTAAATGTTCTATATATATCACTATATCATCGAAGAGATGACTGTGAATAAGAATGCTGTAAAAGTTAATTTTTCATGTTTAATGTGTTATTTGAACAATATTGTTGAAAGTCAAATTTCCACGCCAATTAAATGTACCGACATATAAAAAACAGCGAAATTTTGACATTTTAATTCTCCAATCATGATTGTAAGCTTGGCTGCATTGAACAAATTTTTCGGTTCAATTGCGTACTAACCGAAAGTACGCTGAAAAGTATGCTGGTAAATATTATAAATTAGGGCTGTTTGAGAATTGATCTAAATGCGACCTAAACTAAATTGGGTCGATAAGGCAGTTCTTCCTGAATAATTTAGGAAATTACCTAACTACCTAAATGATTCATAAATTAGGAAGCACTGCCTTATCGACATTATTTAGTTTCGGTCACATTTATATAAATTCGCACACAGCCTAGATATAAGTACTGCATTGCTGACACGATTCCAATATTTTAGAAAAGTCGGTAACTGTTACTCAATTTAGTTCTTTACGCACACAGCGTAAACTTGCAGCAAATAACATAATGGCACCAAAGAGGATAAATTGTTGAGTTAGTAAATTTTTTAACTTATATTTTTATAGTGGCCTCAAACTTAAATTCAACACGTTTTTACAAAATTCCAAAATTTACAAAAACATTTAATTGAAAAATGTATATTAAAATGTTTATGTAAATGACTCTCGAGTAACACCGGGTATATCAGCTAGTTTATTAAAAAATTAATAACTAAAACTAAGCCTTAAAAGATTTTTCTTCGTATCTTACGTTTTTTTTTATAAAGTAAGAGTATTCATCTTTTGCTATATATATATTAAAATAAAACAAACAATTTAGTTGTTTTTTTATTTATAGATAATTGCAATACAAAGATAATATGCAAATATAAAATTTAGAAACATACAAAATATTTTAACAAAAGCGAAAGAGAAATACAATTACGCTCACGCTTATGCATGAGCAAGAGAGAAATTACGTACCCACCCAGTGGTAAATGGACACATGACGTAACCAATTATTTGTTATATACAATGTAGCTGCGAGGCATACAACGCCTGTATACAATTCTGAATTATATTTGTTCGATCATGGTCGCCACCTAAACCACTGATCATATTTACCTTACACACTAAGCGACAAAAAGAGGAGGTGTGCTTCTTATGACGCACAAGAGAGAAGAGAACAATAACGGACATCTAAGAAGATTTAGAATTGAACAAATATCTTCTCTGTTTTAAGAACACAACGAAAACGAATGAGAAGACAAAAAGAAACACGTCGATAAGAGACAATCGAAAAAGAAACAAACGAAAGCAAATAACAACATAAACAAGATTTTGTCACATCCCGCTTAAAATTCTGCATTACAATGTCATCAGCGACAATTTTTTAACAGCAGGTATGCAAATATCCGTCCACTTAACTGTTTATGCTCAGCGAACTTAGAAAATGAAAACTCGCGTAAAAAGAGTTACTCTGTAAAAGTTATACACTCAGTTTTCAGTTTGTTGTGCACATAGTGCAAAATTTTTGCAACATTTCGCGCTTAACAACGAAATTAAACAAAGCCGAATAACTTGACACTTAGAAAAGCTAGGATCTTGAAATTAAAATCAAAGGTGTTATCAAAGTCAATTCCCAGAAATAATATAGGTGGTATAAGGTAACAGGCATCCCATACATTTTCAACACCTTAAACACAATATTTTGCCACTTATGGAAGTTAAAGCCTTCCAATGGGGATGTTTGCGAGAAAGCTCAGAGGCAAAATATTATAGTGGGAGATTTCCGAATATGAGAAAAGGTAAAAAGGTCCAATGTTCACATAATAGTATTCTAGTTTAATTTCTCTCAATGTATTAACTAAAGTTGCTATGATTCTACGGATGGCCAAATGACGACAGACTTACACATAAAATACCCACTTAAAAATAACCTATTAGCATTATATTAACCCGAATCACCCTTAGTAATTTTTTTTTTAAATTTTCACAATGACCTGTTAACGCAAATATAAAATGGTTTGAACTTAAATAAGCACATTTTAAGTGTTTGTGTTTGCGTTCTCATATGGCAACGACAGGGTGTTTCGGGTTAACATTATGTGGACATTATGTTGTACAATGAAAATGACTATTTAATATTTAAAGGCAGTTTCCTATGCTTCTCAAACTTTACACTTAACTTAAAAATTGGGACTTTTGGCTTAAACAGAGGAAGAACAATGAATTATAGATAAACTAATTAACACAACAGAAATATACGAAATTGGAAAAGAGAACGTCGCACCACACATACATCTACAAAACCAAAAAATGTATTACTCCGATTGAATTCAAATTTTCAGAAAATGTGTACCTCGGTGTCCGATATTTCAATGCACACACACAACATAAGCGGCAAATTTATAAGTATACTATGACTTCTGTATCCATTTCTATAAAACAATACATATCAAATAAAATAAAAAATGTCTTCTTTTGTTTAATTTTGTATTGGAGCGCAGCACTGCATTTATATGTTTTTCACTTTTTGCCTTGCTTGAGGCTCATCTGTTTTTTACTAAGCTGTGCTAGCTGAGCAAAAAAGAGAGTAGGAGAGAGCAATATGGAATTTATGAAAACTCTAGTAGCACAACCGCATGAAAAGAAAACGAATAAGCAATGCATGGCAGCTGGAATGATTGCTTAAAAAACTTAACACTTTAATTAAATATACTTATTATTAAAATTACGAAAGAAAATATCCTATTCCTAAAATATCCTATAGCACAAATATGATATTTTAAAACTTTTTTCATAAAAATCGGCCCAGTACTTTATGAGTAAATTGGTAACATAAAATTTGCACTTCAACTTTATATAATAGTATAGATAGATATGTGGCGACCATAGCCTAATGGGTAGAGTGCGTGGTCCCTAAGCTAAAGAGCCCGCGGTAGCCATGGTTCAAGTTCAATTTCAATTTCAAGCTCAGACAGAAAGTTTTTTTCAATTGAATTGACTTTCCTGTTCAGTCGTCACCTCTCTGCAGACAAAGGCAAACCTCAGAGAGTAAAAATTGCCATGTAAAGCTTTTTGAGAGCAAAAGCCGTTTGGAGTCGGCATATAACACGTAGGTCCAGTTCTCGGTCATTTGTGATCAAACATTAAACAACACGCACAACACAATTGATCAATAGAAGCTAGGTCAAAGTCCTTCCAAGGGCTGAAATGACCAGTTTATTTATTTTTTTATTTTTTTATAGACGTAAATAAGTTAGTAAGACGTAGCAAACCGCACAGAGAAATAGCTAGTGTATTATAAATTATAGTTAAAAAAGATATAGAATCTCTCAATGTTAACATTAGTATTAGTAAAGTAACATTAGTAAAGTTCATCAAACAAAAATGAAAAGCTTCTGAATTAACAATTATTCTTTTTGTCAGAGTGTACAAAGAGCGCCTAATGATAATCTTTTTTGAATATTGAATGAAATTTTTTGAATGAAAGGTTATGAGTTATAGCTGTAGGCCAAGTAAGTTATGAAGGATGGCAACAGCAGGAGGGATCGCAAGAAAAGAGAAGAGAAACTTAGTATGCATAGCATAAACAACCAGAGCATTGCACGAACATAATATTATCATTTGTTCGTTCGTTCGTAGAATTTTTTCTGCGAACAACATTTTAATTTTTATTTTTTACGAACGAACAAGTATTTTCTACGAACGAACAAACCAAATATTTATTGTTTACTCTACGAATGAACAAACAAATATTATCTACGAACAAACAAAAGAGTCGTGCGAGAAACCTATGAACCGTGTATTGGAGAATTTATTCAATAAATTAAAATATCCTTACTAATATTTTTAGCCTTACTGCACTTTCCTATTCTCTTTTACAAATCTCTCATCATTATATCAAATAAATCTTTATTTTCTAGTTGTGCTTGCTTATGCCAAGCATTGTGGCCAGATTGATTTTCGGAAAAGTGCGAATCTAAAAATTGTTTTTGTACAAAGAGCACCCAATCGACAACTCCTATTTATTACCCAAGAAAAGCGCGTCTTATTTGTACTGAACGATCCACTAAGCGACGTTGCTTAGAAAAAATAAACTCTTTTGTAATGTATGGTTTATTGCTGATCGATTAGCTTACTATGGCAAACAGTGTTTCCAGTTTAGCTATTTTGTAGCTAGATGAAGCCTCTTTTTTTCTGACTTATAAGTATACTTATAGCTCCGGAAATTTCTCCCTACAGAAAATTGGACCAACTTTTAAATAGTTTTGAACTAGTTCCAAAAAGGACCACTACTGGTCCCTATGCAATACCTTTTTAGATTGATCGAACTGACGCTTCTTACGTGTTGATGTCATAGGAAAAGACAATTGTACCTAAACACATTATTTTTTCCCTATATTTGAACTAGTTCCATTATGAACATTTCCAAACTGGTACTTTTCGCTAGAGTCTTTAAGTGGTCTAAATGGTGTCAAAGTATTCAAACATTAGAAATTTTTTTTTTCTTTCATGTATTACGAAAAAAGTGCATCACGTAAAAAATGATGCATTGATTTTATTTTATGTAGTTATTATTTTATATATAATGCAAAAAAACCTTAAATTTATTTGCCTCAGGGTAGCTTGAAAATGAAAAAAAAGGCCAAAATACGTATTCAGATTTAATTTATGATTGTTAGTAAAAGTTTTGGAACACAAAATAAAATCAAAGTGAATCGTTCTACGCTGAAAGTTTTTTGTAATATTTCATAGCAAGTTCAAATTGAACTAGAAATGAACTAGTTGATTTTTCCAATTGATTCCAAAATAACTGCTGGACTTTTTTCTACGAACAAACGAACGAACAATTATTTTCTATGATCAAACATTAATTCTCTACGAACGAAAATTCCAGGGAGATTCCTGGAAGTTGTAGAGCGGATGAGCTCTCTAGAGAAGGTAAAACGGTAACGTCGCTGCCTGACATGGAAACATTAGGCATGCCACCTGCGCCTTGAAAGCTGGCTCTAAGGCATCATGCCACAGAAATGGCTAATTTCAGGTGGAAGCATAGCACCACCTCTAAAGCAGCTAGATAGATGTGGTAGTGTTTTACTTAAAAACGAACGACGAAGCTCACTCCATTGGTGAGGAAAGATCTCTCCATTACGATAAGCGTTATAACAGGGCACTGAATAATAGGTAGGCATGCCCTTAGATTGGGGGCTCATGCAAATGACTTCTGCAGAAGTTGCAGGGATGAGGAAGAGGAGAAGACAGTGTCACGTTTCCTCTGTTCATGCCTAGCTTTAGCCCGCAGAAGATTAAGCAGCTAGGTAGCCTCTTTTTTTATGATCTCAGGGATCTTGAGGAGGTAAACGTTAAGCTTCTACTACTTTGTATTATTAGTTCAGGTTGGTTCCACGACAGTACTTAGAAGAGGAGGAGTAGATCCCCTGTGGTATCACAATGGGTCAAATATCAGGTTTATGTGGCCACCTTAACCTTACTTAACCTAACGAACGAACATCTACCCAGAGAACTAAAACTATCTCTTTTGAATTAATTCAAGAACCTTTGCTAGCAGAAACATTCATTTTTGCACTCATAAATGATCTCTTTTGGATTCATTCGTCGGACCAAAATGCCTCTCAAATGCGAACCTTCTTTTCTTCAGAAATGAGTTAAAAAAAGAATCATCAATTGTCCTTTTTTTGTTCGGAAACGAGTTGAAAAAAAAACTATTGAAAAGTTCTTTTCCGGCACTCATCAAAGAATCATTTTGAACTCATTCGCCCTGCTGAATTGTCTCTCAAAAACAAACCTTTTTCTTTTTGTTCGGAAACGAGTAAAAAAACGAACCATAGAAATGCACTTTTCCAGCACTCGAAAATTAATTTTTTAAAATATTATTTGAATTTTGTTTGGGCAAAGTATTTATATATACAGGGCCGTCGCCCGCGAAATATAGCTCGCAAAACTAAACTTATTCGAAAATAGAAAACAATTTAATTAGAATTAAAACGAAAACTTTTTGGGGGCATTGAAACATTTTTTATGATTTTTATTTATCAATTTAACGAATTCAGTCCTATAAATGATGTAGTTTAGATCTGTTAGTTCAAAAACATAAATTAAAAATATCTTCTAACCGAAAACGTACGTAAAAAGAAGGCGAAAATTTCAATACTATTTTCTTAACTCATTTCAGAATGTGAAAAAGTAATATTTACTACTCCGATCGTATTTATGAATGAATAATTGTTCATTTATAAGTAATTGTTTATGAATAAATATTTGTTCATTTATAAGTAATTGTTTCCTACTAAAATGCTAAAAGAATGTTTCTTTTTTGGCACAAAATAAGTTACTTAATAATTTTGCAAGAGAATTAATTTTTTATGGAAAAAATGTTTACGAATTTTTTCTTCTCTAGAAATTGATTAGAAAAATTTAAAAAAAAAATTTTAAAAAATTCCTCAAAACTATCACTTTTTGCAAAACCTTCGCATATGGTTCAGTGGGTAGTTTCTAAGAACGAACGAACGAACAAAATATTCTTTTTTTCTACGAACGAACGAACAAACAAAATATTTTTATAATTAATTTTTATGATCTATTGAATAATTACATGAATTAAGATTGTGAGCTTTAGATCAAGTGAGTTTTCAAGAAGGCAACAACAACAACAACAACTCTGTATAGAGTCAATCACTTAGCTGACTAGACAGTCTGTTTCGGAAATCGCTACATATTCCTCATTAGTAGTCTTTGAGTGATTAAGCTGTGATCAACTCACTGTTTAAACTAGCATATGAATGTACAGATCCTCTAATTCATTCTTATGAATTGTATGGCTGCCAATCATATGGCTGCCAATCATATCTAAAGCTCACAATCTAAATTTCAGAAAAGATCTGAGTTTAAAATAAAATCTGTGAAATTCAATTGATATATTTTGAACTTCAGTTGACCTTTTCAGAATTCCTATAGCTCTTTTCTGAATTGCAAAGAACTAGGGTATAGTGGCAAAAGCAATAATTTCAGAACATTGCTTCGATATTCAGACAAATTTGTTGAACCTTAGTATTAAATTGGTTCAAATAGTATGTACTATTTACGACATAGATTCAGTTAAATGACGTATTTTCTGAGTCATGATTGTTAATTTAAGCCATGCGAAAATATATTGTTTTCGTGATTTTTCCTTTCACACCAAAATCGTAAAAAACTCTTTTTTCATATGTCGTTATTTTATAAAATTCTGCGTAGTAAAGTCATAAGTGAAAACATAATTTGCATTCATAGACGCTTATTAGCTGGATATTTAAATAAATGCATATCTGTTCCTTTTGTCAACTTTACTTCAAGCTTTACAGAAGAAATTTCTTGCTGGTTTGGATAACATTTTTTGAAAGAAGTTTCTTGAAGAGTTTATCGAAAATATTTTTGAGCGTGAAAACGTCAGCCATACATATAATTTCTACGATAATACCGCGAAACAAAATTTTAATCAAAAAAACTTTATTTTCTGCTACTCACCTGTGTTGTTTACATCAAGTACATTAAAGTAGCATTTTAAAGTATCGTATTTTATTTTCGAACTTTTTTTCAAATTTTATTTTATTTCGTATTTATTATTAAATAGTTTCTTAACTTTTTAAACTCTTACTACTGCCTGAATTTATTTTATTAGTTTGTGTACGAGAGAAGATTATGATTATGATGAGACAGTAAAAAGTGTAACCAAAAAACTTCAAGTAGAGTTTTGAAACATATTTACTCTGAAAATATTCTAAAACTTTAATGAATTACAACTTTTCAACACAAACGCAATAATTTTGCGCAATTTTTGTCTTTCTGCCAAAAAAAATATTCACATAACATGTTTTCTGAAAACATTTCAAAAATTGCAATTTACAAGTTTGTGAATGATGCTCAAACTCATCACATTAAATGTACAAACAAGTTGCTTACACAAAAAACAAAAAAAAAAAATCAAGACGCTGCAGAGGCGCTTGACTCACAAACAGTGGCAGCAGCAGTAGCACATTCGGCTGGCAGTTGCCAGAAGCAGAAGCAGTCGCAGTAAATTTTCCACGATTAATTTAATAAATAAAACAAAACAACAAAGCGTGACGATGCAGGAGTAAGTGAGAGAAAAACCGTTGCATATTTTTAGTCGTTTAAACAGTAACATCAGCAGTCAACAACATTTACAACTACAACAACAAAGATTATGGCAACAGTTTTTAAAGGATTCAAATTTATTAAGAACGATGTCAAAGCAACAAAAAAAAAAATAGCAGCAAGATGACAGAGAAATGATTAAAATAAGAGAAACAACACAAATGCAAAAAAAAAAACATTAAATTTGCAAAAGTTTTAATAATTTTTGTATGCATGAATGAAAATAAATGCAGCGTTAAATTGTTACAACAACAACAATAATGCACTACCATAAAATGTCAATTTGTTACCACATTAAAGGATATTCAAGGATTTGTACATGATGTATGTTTAATGTAGCTGAATGTTGTTCAGTGTAGTCAAGACATCAAGAAATACAAGCTCAAATGACACAAAAACAAATGCATACGCTTCAGTACTCAAACACACACACACACACACATACATAAATTTATATTTGTAGCGAAAAGCTAAGGTAAGCTTTGCTACATCTTCTAACTACATAAATAGAAAAGAGCATTTTAATGTGCTTATGTATGAGTGTGTGTGTGCTTATAGCATAAATTGAAAAGATGCATTCCAGGATTAAACTTCATTCAAAATTTACTCAGAAGCTGAGTATTTTATCCAAGTTGAAGTTAAAAGTAAGAATATTTATTTAGTTTTAAGTACATTTAATATGTACTTAAAATTTGATTAGGCCAAAGAAATCTTTCTTAAATTTCATGAATCAAAGCATTACAAGATATTTAATACATATGTATATAAGGACGATACGGACGATGCTGCCATATGAGCTACGCAAAGCACACGTGGCGTAAGTCAATTTTTATTTATTTTGAGATATTTAGATGTTTGCAAAAAACCTTATATAAAATTCAAGGAATCAATTACAACTTTTGTTCAGAATTAGATAATAAGCAAAGAATAAGCTCTTTATAGTTCTAAGCAAAATAAATTTATTTCTAAAACTGGTCAAGAGAATGGCTTACACGTGCAAAGGCTTGGACTTACGTAGTTTGTGCTCCGAAATTTTTAAAAATATTCGCTTTTTAGCTTGTTTTCGATAATGCAAAGCTTTGTTCATAAATTTTTTATTTTGCTAATATTTGTTTTGCTTACTAAAGAAGACACAGTTTCGATAATATCGTAAGTATAGACGTAGAATTCTTTTTTATACAGTAATAAAGAAAAATTATTTTTTTTTTCATTTATATTTTCCAAAACTATTTTAAAGCATTTCATCTTCTAAATAAAAATCATTCAAAAACAAATTTGTTGTTATTGTTGCCTTCTTCAAACTTTTTTGATCTAAAAGCTCATAATCAAATTCATACAAAAATTTTTTTTGTTGTATAAAAAGTTTTCGTTTGATATTTTTAGTGATCTTGTTTGTTCTTGCTAATTTCTTATTTTGGTTAAAACTAAAGAGCTGCACAAGCACTATACAAATGACTTGCAAGCCATCAGCTCTACTTTCATATGTTTCCGCTCATCTACTCTCTCATTTGAAAATAAGCACTGCAGAGAGGAGTGTTTTTGATATACAAACAAATACTGCAGAAAGAGACAGTAGAACATTTAAGCAATAGAACATTAGAACAAAACCGAAGTAGAACAAAACTGAAGTATAATCTACTGCACTCTCACTGACAATGCTGCCGAAAGTACTTCTTGAGAAGTACATCTACTACTCGTATGTCTTCCGTACTACCCATATTTAATTTGTACTACCATAAAAGAAAATTCTGAAATTTAAAATGTAACACTATTTGCTCAGCTTAGAATAATTTTATCTGGATTTGTTTTGATTTTTTTTTTTTGGCTAATTTTTTGTTCCGCTTATGGAAATATTTCCAAATTTTCTAGCTGAGTCTGGAATAAAACTTCTTGATGAGGAAAGGAGATGTTTTTTAAATTTCAATTGTTTTGAGAAAGATTTGGAGTAGAAAGAATTTTAGACCAATGTTTTTATACTCAAAAATTGTTTAAATAATATTATGTTTCTGAAAGTTCGTAGTTTTATTGCATCCATTTTTTTTTTCATAGCAGTGCAGAAAGGAAGTTTTGTGATTTGAAAATCATAAAAGATAATAAACTAAAATATAATATATAGCAAAAAATATAAAAAATTGACTCAATCGCTTCATTTGGGGCAGGACGGACAACAAGTATTTATTTGAGTAAAATAACGAAAATAAGCATTTTAAAAAAAAAAACACATACATACATTAAGGCGCCTCACGAAATATTCCTTAGCTTATGTTATGATGATTCCCCAAATAGTTCGACTCAAGCGATAGACATTCTTGAGCTGAAATGGTTTGAAATAACCTCTAAAATCGAGTTTTTTTGTAAAAATATTGGCTGGTGTGTTAGTTAGAAAAAGTGAAATGTTCTGAAATAATATTTTTGAAAAAGTTCTCCCAATCTGCATCAGAATTTTTTAAATTTTTGCATTCGAATTAAAAATAATGATGTTTTTCGTACACTTTTATGATTTTTTTTTAAGTTATGTTCACTAAAGTTAAAAAAATTTAATTATTTTTAATGATATCCTCACTGGTCAGAACTGCTGGCCAGAATTGCTTAAACTGAACCAAATTAAAACTAAAATATCAATTATAAAATAAACATCTACTGACAAGGTATTGTACTATTTCAAAAAAAAAAGTTATGAAGTTACTTAAATTTTTAAAGTTTTTGTGTGGAAGTAAATAAAAAAATATCAAAAATTTTTTTAAGCAAATTGGAAGAGATTTTTCCGGGCTATAATTTCTGATAGTTTGTTTTTTTTTTTTAAACTATTACGCTAGCCAATATTTTTACCCAAAAATCGATTCTTAGAGGTTATTTCAAACCATTCCAGCTCACGCATGGCTATCTGTAGAGTCGAAATATTTGGGGAATCATCATAAAATAAGCCTAGGTTTATTTTGAAGGAAAGACTCGATCAACTTTTTTCTTTTCTGTGGAGCATTAGGCGCCTTAATATACATAGTTGTAGATACTTACATAGTTAGTTCATTAACTTTTTTGGAACGCGAACCCAATTTATCGATGACAGTTTCCTCGTTCATAGAAATATCCTTATGAATATTTAATAGCACAAAACCATAACATCATTCTATTAGATCTTTACCGATTTTTTAACACAGTATAGACAAAACTGACGAAAACTAATATATTTTATGATTTAAATAAATTGCACCGAAAAATTCTGGCCTCGTAACTGCATACATTAATTGCTGTGCTTGAGGCGAAGTGTTGCCGCTAGAATTTTAGGAGAACATTTTTTTAAAACCACTTTGCGATCCTCACACACAGCTTAAAAAATCGTGAAACTGACAAATGAAAAAATGAAATGCACTTTTGCGTTCATTTAATAACACTGTAGGGACGTCAAAAAGACACACAAAGATGCCGAGAACGTAAACTTATTTTTTGGTCGTAAAATTTAGTAGCACACTCAGTTTTTCCCAATCAGATCAAAATCTCGAGATATTTGCGATTGAAATTTAGTCACTTTTAGACCCATTTTAAAATATGTTTTCCTTATTTTTGGGGAACAGAAATTGTCTCCACTTTTCCACTGTCGTACACTTTTTCGATATTAATTTTAGAATAAGGGCAATGAAACTTATATCATTCAAAAGGTACTGCGCCCTTTATGTGCAGAATCATTTTAGATTATAAATTTATGACCTCTGACCCGAAATATTGACGTTGAAAGTTTGTATTTTTTATAAAGAATCTCAGGGCTAAGAAGAGGTAGAATAGTGAATGAGATATCAAATGTAAGATCTGGCTGCACAGTATGATTACATTATAGATTGGTGGCCTTCGACCTGAAATATGAGCGTTAAAAGAGCATTTAATCAATTAAAGCTAAACTGTAACAGATGGAAGAAAATAATGTTAGAGGAAATTTTAGACATTGGTGTGTAAAAAATTCTTCCGACATTTTGCGCCATCTCTTACGGATACCCTACAATAAGCATTTTTTTATGTTAAAAGTGTGAATTTATATTGTGATGGTGAAATTTCGTACAAATAGCAAATAATGAAAAATTTCCGTTATTTTGACATGAAAATTATTGTGACAGCTCGAAAACTATAGATGTTTTCAGTACAATGTATTTTTGTATGAAACGTCGTTGGCTCAGAAATATAACGGTATACGAAAGCTTTTTTTGTAACATTTTTCTCAGACATCAAAACTATTGTGATATCTTAAAAATAAAGATTTTCTCAGTACAACGTTTTTCCTTGAAGCAGGGTCATCGCCTCAGAATGAGAAAAAAACGATGAAATTTCAAGTTTTGATTTTGCAAGCAAATTTCTTGGCCATTTTTCAATCGATTCTCATCAAATTTTCTTTTGCTGAAAGATCAATTGATTAACTTTGGAGAAATAAAACAAGATTTACCGTTATCTCACCAATTCAATGTTTTATATGGTTTTAAAAATATCTCTGAAATATACAGTTTTTGCTCAAAAAATAGACCAAACGTTTTTTTTTTGTTGCAATTTTTTTTTAATTTTCTTTTTTCACACTCTGTCATGTGACATATCATTTATTGGCAAAACTTGCTTCATTTTGACACATAATGCAAAAAACAGTTTCTATCTATGATTATTTTGATGAAAATTAAATTTTTCAAAATGTTGTTTTTATATTTTCTACAAAGCTCTACAGCTTAAAAAATAATTTCTGTGAAAAAATTTTCAAATATTTCAAACCTCTCCAAAGTTATATACACAAATCTATGTTTTAAGCCATTTCGATATATATAGAAATAGGCGTTGGAGAAACAGTTCTTCCGTGTTTCTGAACCGATTTTGATAATTTTTGATAATGTGACCTTTGACCTGAAATATGAGCATTGAAAGAATATTTCTAAAGTAAAACCTAAACTATAAGAAATGGAACAACATGGCGTAGGAGGAAATTTTAGTTATTAATAAAATGTTGGAAAAACATTTTTCGCTCTCTCGTACGGATACCCTACAATAAGCATTTTTTTTATAGTACATTTCTTTCTTTTACAAATAGTAAATTCTGAAAAATTTTGATATAAAAGTTATGACGATATCTCGAAAACTGTTGCTTTCTCTCGAAACTTAAGATTTTCTTAGTACAACACATTTTCTTAAGGCAAGGTCAATGCCTCGCAATGAGAAAAGCGATTGAAATTTCAGAAAGTTGGTCGAATTTCGACCACAAGCGATAGTAGTACTTATAAAAATACTAATTTGAATAAATAAATTTTAAGATTTTTTTAAAGATTTTACGATTAACATTCAAATTTGGTGAAAATGGAGAGAAATGTAAAATTTCTTAACCTTTCAAAAATCATAGATAACACAAGGCTACCTTGATTTTCACGTTGGAGGTATTTTCGAAAATACAATAAAAATTAATTGTTAAAATATTATAAAAAAATTTTAAATGATGGTCAATTGAATTAATTTTACGTGTTTTGGCGTTTTTTTGTGTCTTACCTACAGTGTAATTTAACGAACAATGAAGCATTACTTGTCATCACATTGTCAGCATGTTCGTACGTTAGCAACAATACATAGGCAAACAGTTAAGGAAACCATGTATATTGTTATTATATTTAACGTAATGTCTGCTAAGCAAACTTAGCATGTACATCGAACAATTTTCAATTAATATTCATGTTATAGTAATTAAATGATTTGGAATATCTGTGCTTTTATTTAATATGTAAAAAATGTATAAGTGCTAAGGGGAGTATGAACCCCCTGAATCCCCCATATTTACGTCGTTGTACCCAGTGCGCATTCTATTCTGAAGAAAAATTCTGACTAGACAGAATTCAGAATTTTTAAGATTCTGACCTGAATTTACAGAATGCTGACCTCTTTTGAGCTGAGAAAAGAACGGAAACAGTGCTACATTTTTTCATTTGATATTGGCAGAACTGTTTTTTTTTTAATTCCGATGCACTTACGATTGAGGTTATGTATAGTGCCACCTGCATGGCATTTTCAACAAATATTCATCGAGCTGTTCCGTTATATTAAAACTAACCACTTTAATCAAAATTAAAGTGTCTTCAGGTGTTCCGCAAGGTAGCATATTGGGCCCCTTGTTATTTGTACTTTATATTAATGACATTAGTAAATGCTTTCACTACTCAAAATTCCTACTTTATGCTGATGATTTGAAATTTTTTAGTTAGGTTAACAATCTAGAATACTCTGCACTATTGCAAGTCGACTTAAATAATGCCTTTGATTGGTGTGTCCGAAACGGGTTGCCGCTTAATATTAATAAATGTTCTTTTGTTACTTTTAATAAATCCAACAACTCAGTTATGACTTCCTATACAATGGCCGACTTTCCACTTAAAAAAGTTGATACAATTCGTGACCTGAGGCCGGATTCTGAAAATCGTCTAGCTAAAGCTAAATCTCTATCGCTAAAATGCTAAAAAAATGCTTCGTTCAATTCCTTAGCGATTTCGCTAAAATGCGATTCTGAGTTTCAAATCGCCTAGCTTAAAATAATGCTTCTACTACTCGCCACAGGAAGCGTTGTTTTAGCAATTCTTATGTCAAAAAATTGATTTGGTTATGGCTGTGTGCCATTTGGAAACTTTTCACTATTGGTTCTATAGGAAAGAAAATGTTGAGTTGAAAAAAGTTTCTATCTGTTGTATTTAAATTGTCATTTTTTGCTGTGGCAAATGAAACCTGAAAATGTTATCCAGAAATTTTGACGTCTTCTCAGCGAATGAACGAGTTTTTAAGACGCATTTGACTGCCACTACTACTGCAAATAATTTTTGTATTTAAAATAAAAATAAAACTATGTTAAAACTGGTTCAACTTTAAATACCAAAACAGTCGTGGCTTATTGGAGGCTTAGGTTTCATTCAATTCTTCAAAATTTTGCACTCAGAGTACATTTTACATATTAAAAATTAGGTGCAAAATTTCTTGTCAATTAATGACTTAATTGCAAATTAACTGCATTATTCCGTATAACGTAGAAGCACACCAATGATATGAAAGACACAAGAAGCAATACTTTCTTCCATTTAGAATTGTTTTGCTTCAAGTGTCTTTCTTATCGTTGGTGTGCTTCTTCGTGATACAGAATTATCACATAAGAGTGTGTCACATCAATTTTAGCTAATTTGTAAACTACCAATTCATTTAATAAATTTTTATAAAGTTGTAAGAGATGAAACCTTTTTCTAAAAGCATGTTATATGTTATAAATACAATTAGGGCTACGGGCGTGCGACGTGTAAGTACCACTGGCGTGTAGAACTATTGCTGATTATTGACTATTATTCAGACGACAATCAAATGATTAAGTCAATCTAATTTTTTGTTCTTTTTTACTCTATTTGACTAATTGATTCTGGTCTTGAGCGTCATCAAAATTTTAACTATGTTTGAAGTTAATTTTCGCTCTCGCATAGTTAATTTTATTAGCTGGAAAAACAAACCACAAATTTGGATTAATTCAATCATTTGATTCTCGTTTGAACACAGCTTTTTTTATTTGTTTTTCAATACACGCCTGTCAAATTAGAAAAGAAAAATTTTTCGGCTGCAACGTTTTCTGTAGCCGCACGACAAGCTCGGCGTGTGATGTGGATTGTGTTTTTAACATAAGAAATACATTGTTCTATATTGACAGACTACACACCACCAGCCTGCAGTCCCAATTGTGTTTATAACATTACAAAATCAAAATATCAAAATCAAAAATATGCACAAGTGTTTTTCTACTGCAGCCTAAAACTTGAAGATTTGAGCAGTTATGCACTTGTGTGCATTGAAAAATTTGGCAGATTGGAAAAAGTGTTAGTGGTTTGTTTACGAAAACCTAACTGCACAACTGCAGAAGTCCTCAACTGCACGTGCAGTGAAACGTGAATACCCCTAATACTAATACAACTGATAAATACAAACAGCAAGTTTTCGAAAAAGTGCTTTAAATTGGTTTATTTTTCTTTGAAAACATTCAAAAGAGACAAAGCATTAATTTTTCTTAATATATGTATCAAAAATTACGATTTTAATTGAAAAATCTTTTAACTTAGCGGCAACAAAATATTGGACTCTAAAATTATAGCTAAAAATAAAATTAGAGTTTCTATAAATCGCTAAAAAAAAGTTAAGAATCGCAGCAATCGCTAAAAATTTAGCTATGACAGCTTTAATTTTATTCTTCGTTAAAGTCTCGTTCAGTCTCTAAATTTTTAGCATGAAAATAAGCGATGGAGTTTTTCAGAATAGCAATATCGCTAAAAACTATAAATTTAGCTTTAGCGGTGGAGATTTAGCTTTAGCGTTTTTCAGAATCCGTCCTCTGGGGTGATTTTTGATTCCTAATTCACATTTGAGATCACTTAAATTTTTTTCTTCCTAAAGCATATTCTCTTCTTGCCTTTATTCGTAGGAATAGTCAAGAATTTATTGACCCCTCCCTATACTATAAAAGCCTTTTATAGCTCTCTCGTAAGATCGAGACTTGAGTATGCATCAATTAGTTGGAATCCTTCAGCTGCAATTCATGCTTTTAGGCTAGAAAAAGTTCAAAAAAAGGCTACTAAGTATATGTTTCGTTGCACTACCTTTAATTCGAATTAACCCGCGTATAATATTCGTTGTCTGTTAATGGGATTGAAGGCTCTTGAATGTAGAAGGAAAATTAGTTCATTAATGTTTATTATGATATCATATCTTGTAACATTGATGACTCCTCTTTATTAAATCTAATTAATTTTAATATACCTCCAAGGCAATTGCGGTGTTTTAAACTTTTTTTATCAAACATCACAGAAATAATTATGCTTTAAATGAACCAATTACAAGATCTTTGTGTTTATATAATGAATTATCTATAAAATATGTTTTTCATTTCTCTATACCAAAATCTTCTTTAAAAATATTTGTTAATAGCTTATTTTAGTTACTTGTTACTTTTATGCTTTTCTTATTTGTTATTTATATTTTATTGTTTTAATTTAGTTAATTATAACAAAATGTATAACCCTCTCTAGTCTGTAAGGATTTGTATCCATAGACTCAATAAACTTAACAAAACTAAACGAAATCTTTTTGAATTAAAATTTCAAAAAGTTTTTAAAATTGCAACTCTTGCAAAAAGTTAAAAGTTTGCAAAAAGTCAACCATATTGAATTTTTAAATTCTGAATTCAGATTCGAAATCAGCGACCCCCTAACACTGTTAAATGATGTTAAAAATTCTTAAAAAGACATATAATTAGGTGGCAACCCTATTATAAAAAATTACATAATTTTGTAATTCTGACAACGGATTCGAATTTAGCGACGCATTTTTACCTAGTGTTCGCGCCAGCAACGAATTCGTAAAAATAAAAAAATCTAAGTGGCAGCCCTATTATTAATCATATTGAATTTTCAAATTCGGACTTCAGATTCGAAATCAGCAACCCCCTTTAAACTGTTAAATGATGTTAAAAATTCTTAAAAATACATATTATTAGGTGGCAACCCTTAATATTTAATTCACTCTATACTTATTTGATTCACTTTGTTTTGAATCAATCACATATGAGTACTACTTTGGAAACTACTTATACTCATTCAAACTACATAATTTTTTTGTAAGTGGTTCATGATTCAAAAATGTGACGCACTTTTTCTCCAATCAATAACATATGAGTAATACTTTGGAAACTACTTCTACTTATTCATACTCATTTTTGAGTAAGTGGCTCATGAGTCAAAAATTTGACTTACTTTTTTCGAATCAATAACATATGAATAATACTTTGGAAACTACTTCTACTTATTCATACTCATTTTTGAGTAAGTGGCTCATTGATTCAAAAATGTGATCCGTTGCAGATCTTTGGCTCATTGGCATCACTACGTTGGGTGTCACAAAACTAACGGTAACACTTAAGAATTAGTCAAAATCAAAATTAGGTCTAAATACGCTCTTGTGTGAAAAAATTGTCTCGTCTTTAAAGAGTTAATTGAATTGAGTTCATTTTTAAAATGAGCCATTAAGCAAAATAAGTATTTAAATTTGTAGGAGCCGTTATGATATAGAAAAAAAATTTTAAAAAAATTAAAGCTAGATGAATATTAATCTGTATATTAATCTTACTATATTAAGAGTAATGTTTACTTAATTCTCTTTACCGCCTAAGGAGGGGCAATAAAAAAAATTGTATTAAACGATTCATTAGTAACCGCAAGAGAAGAAAAGCAATAGAATTTTGTATAGAAAACAGTATTGCTTCTTGTGTCTTGTTTGTCATTGTTGTGTTTTTTTCGAAATACAAAATAAAACGGTTAATATTTGACAGAAACTTAACAAGTTACGAATTGAAAGAAACGTCAAGAAAAATGCATTGAAAATGCTGTCCGTCCCACATTTTTTTTTCTCCAGTTCGTGCTATATGCCTTAACACTCACACTACTAGCAGTTTAGCTTTAGCACTAATTCATTTGCTCTAGTTTTATTTTCACTGAACAAAAATTGGACAAAAAAATTAAGTGTCATACAGTCTTTATATCCAAGTCGTTAAAAAACACTACTTAGAAATATTAGACTTGTCTCTTGGGTTTTATTTGAAAGCATTATTGAGTATAAATTCGAAGCTAACTACAGTTTAAGTCAAAATTTCATGTGATCTGGACTTGAGCAAAAAATAGTGAAATGCAAAATATTTAAACCTATTTTTCTTATAAAATTTTAAACTAAAAAAAAAAAAATGTTTCTAAAGGGCTTTTAATGTTTTTGAAATATTTTTGTATTGGTTTGAAAAATAAAGACAACATGCGGCCAGAAACCGTTTAAACGCCTCGAGGCGCGCTTTTAGTGTAATCCTTTTCTTAGAGAATCGGTATGGCAAAATATAATAAAATGATTTATGTTCGGCATCACACAATTAGCATGTGAAAAAAAAACTATTGGGGCTTTCCATAGTGACTTGTGGGACAGTTTACTCAAGATTCCCTAATTTTTAGACATGTAACTTAGTATTTTGATGTAATATAATGATCAAATAGATATTTTACAATAGATTATGAATCGACTTATAAAAATTTTACCAAAAAAAATTACACATATAAATACTTTGGTGATATTTCATTGGTTAAAGAAGTGTGACTGGTGAGACTGTCAAAAATACCTCACCTCCATTTTATGCACTGTCAATCAAGATTTTAGCCCCATACTATGCATAGCCAGATGTCTTTTGCTATGCTATGAAATGATTAAATATATTTCAACGGAAACTAAAAATTAGCACAAAGTAACGTTTCTATAAGAAAATATAGAAAGTAGGAATTGTGACTGGGTAGATATCGTGGGACTGGTGGGAAGAAATCGTACCACTCTTTCACGTTCAACACCAACTTGTCATAGTGAAAAAAATACTAAATATTGTTTTTTCTAAATAATTGTTACAGATCATGTAAATTTAACTATTATACATTGCGTTAAGAATAAATTGGTTGTAATCATATCAATTTAAGGAAATAACTAATTTTCCCACTTCCCATGAAATGCCTCTATTGCTAAAAGAAAAACTTCATCAGTATATACAATAAACTAATAGCCCTATTACGGTTCACAACACAACAGTAATTTCTGTCTTCAATGTGTAAATTGGTATTACGGGAGACAACAATACAACTCAATACCTTCCACTGTTGTCTGTCAACACTGCTGTGTCTTCATTAGACTTAATATACAACACAGCAGTTGCGCTTTATTGTTTTTTAGCTGTCAAATTTTGAAGACAGCTAATTTGGTGTTGTATTGAATAAACCAAATGGATTAAACATTAGAATTTTATTTAAAATTGTGTTTTCTTACAGTGCGTGAACATATTATTAGAGCTACCTTAAAAAAAAATAATTTTCTTAGTTTCGGGTGAAATGAAAACATTATAGTCGATGTTCTTGCATCACAATTATTTTATTAGTAAAAATCACATTAACATTAAGCATTTATAACTCAAGAAAATTGTATTAAAAAAATTTTGCAGTCAATATTTGGAACCTCCAAATTGTGCTGCAATAACTGCAGCTACTCGTTTAGGCATAGATTTTATGCATTTGGTTCAATTGAATTTTATGGATTAATTTTGGTGGCACACTTTAATGAAACGCTCAATAAATTGGCATTTGGTGGTGACGAATTCCTTGGAAATTTAACGCTTCGCAATGGTTCTCTATAGGGTTGAGATACGGAGAATTTCCGGGCCTGTCAAGAACATGGACTTTTGTCTTATTAAGGAATTTTGTGACTCTCATAGCCCTAAGGAACAGAATCATGCATAAATGTAAATTTGTTGTTTGGAAACCATTCCTGTGCTTGTGGCAGCATTTATATCTTTGTGAAAAAATTCAAGTGGCTCTAATAATATGAACACCCACTGTAATTAATTATGAAAATAATCACAGAATATTGATAACAGAATTCCTTGTGAACAGAATTGTAAAGAATAAAGCAATTGAATTGAAAATTGTTTGTTTACTTTTTTATTTTGATAGTGACTAGTCCACAGTTGCATCGAAACGTACTAATCAGAGTACGCTTTTATTTTGATAGTACAAAATATTTCTATGATGGTACCTTTTCATTATTTTGGGAGTTTATTGTAGTGAGAAGTGCTATTTTATTAGTTAAGAAATGCGTTTAATGTTAAAAGGAAGTACTATTGTTTATGAGAAATGGAGAAATTACGTTTGGCTGAAATTGCGGCATAAATGTATAGGTCTATTACGGTTCACAGCAATAAACTGCTGTGCCTTCTTACGAGTAGACACAACAGTCAAGAAGACACAGCAGTTTCGAGCTATTATGGTTCACAACAATACGTTGTTGTCACGCTTTGTTGTGGAATGTATGTAGAATTCGTTGCTTGACTGGTTCAGGTTTGTTTCGGAGAAAATTAAAAAGTTCTCTTTAAAAAATATTTTCTAAATAACAAAAAGTAGTACCACGAAAAGAAATTTTTTCAAAATAAACGGAAAAAATTGTAAGCCCATATTTAAACCCGTTCATTTTAACTGGTGTTAAAAAAAGAATCAAATCTAGTTTAATGAAATAACTGGATTTTAAAATGTTTTTAAGTACAAGGAAGCATTGTTTACGAAGATTATAATGATGTTGAAAAAACAATACCGCTCTCCCCCCCCCCTTTTGGCCGGAGACACGAGCCCTTTTTATAGTGAAAAACAAAACAAAAATTCTTTTAAAATAAGCTAAAATTCTTACATTATTATACGGATATCAATGTTATTGGCACTCTAGGAAATTATTTATACCCTTTCTAATGATATATTATTTTATCAGATCGTACTTACTTAAAAAATTATACCATTTTTTAAAAAGTTTTATTATTTCAATTTGCAAACTCCAAAAAAAATCTTCAAATCTTATGTAGTTTGGATTGTATAACGAAAAGAACAAAAAATAATTCACCAAAAGGGACATCAAAATAAAATTTCAGTTGTGATTATTTTTCCAAAGATGCAGTTTGAATGAATAAAAAGGTACCATCGCAGAAATATTTCGTACTCTCAAAATAAAACGTACTCGAATTAGTACGTTTCGATGCAACTGTGAACTGGTCACTGTCAAAATAAAAAAAGTAAACAAACAAACAAACAATTTCCAATTCAATATAATTATGTTCACAAGGAGACGTATTATAAAATTTTCTGTTAAATTTTCATAGTTTATTAAGAAAAAAGCAAATAAAATTTTAATTTTTAATGCATGTAGTTTCTTCAACAAAACACCAAATTAGCTGTCTTAAAAATTTGGCAGATAAAAAGACAATAAAGCACAACTGCTGTGTTGCATAGTAAGTGTATTGTAGACAGACAACAGTGGAATGAATGTATTCAATTGCTTTGTTGTCTACCGTAATAGCAATTTACACATTGAAGACAAAAATTACTGTTGTGTTGTGAACCGTAATAGGGCTAGTAATTAAATGAAAATGCTGGAATTTTAAAATATTGTTTGATAAAAGGTAGTATTTTTTGTGTCAGATATATAAGCTAATTACGGTTCAGAGCAATAAACTGCTTTAAAAAGTATTTTTTAAATAGCAAAAAGTACTATCTTGATAAGAATTTTTTTGCGATATGAAAAGGAAATATTGTGAGCCCATATTTAAACCCGTTAATTTAAACTGGCGTTAAAAAATAGGATTAAATCTAGTATAATGAAATAGCTGGATTTTAAAATGTTTTTAAGTAAAAGGAAGCATTTTTTTTACTAAGATTATAATGGTGTTGAAAAAAATCCCGCTTCACCTCCTTTTGGCCAGGAACACGGACCCTTTTTATAGTAGCAACCAGAGAATTGCACAAGCCTACTTGAAGTCTATTTCAAGTACTTCCTTGAAATACAAGTTCAAGCTAGCTTGAGCTTGATAATTTTGAATCAAGTATAGCTTGTAATTGAATATAAATAAGCCCACGACAACTTGCGACTTGCAAGTATGCTAGATTACAAGCGAACGGCACGAAGTTTCAAGTAAAGGACATATGAAAAGACATATTTATAGGTGGCAACCCTATTATTTCAAAATTTTATAATTTTCTGACAACGGAAAAACTTAAATTCTGACAACGGATTCAGATTCAGCGACCCATTTTTGGTGTACCATTTTTTTTGCCAGCCCCGAATTCATAAAAATACAAAAAATTAAGGTGGCAACACTATCCACCATCTTGAATTTTTACATTCTGACTTTAGATTCGAAATCAGCGAACCCTTAACACTGATAAATGACGTTTAAAACTCTTGAGAAGACATATTATTAGGTGGCAACCCTATTATTTCAAAATTTTATAATTTGCAAATTCTGACAACGGATTCGGATTCAGCAATCCACTTTAGGTGTACTATTTTTTTGCCAGCCCCGAATTCATAAAACTACAAAAAATTAAGGTGGCAACACTATTCACTATCTTAAATTTTAACATTCCGACCTTAGATTCGAAATCAGCGACCCCTCAGTGTTAAATAACGTTTAAAACTCTTGAAAAGACATATTGTTAGGTGGCAACTCTTTTATTTCAAAATTTTATAATTTGGAAATTCTGACAACGGATTCAGATTCAGCGACCCATTTTTGGTGTACCATTTTTTTTTTTGCCAGCCCCGAATTCATAAAACTACAAAAAATTAAGTTGGCAACACTATCCACCATCTTGAATTTTAACATTCTGACTTTAGATTTGAAATCAGCGACCCCTTAACACTGATAAATGACGTTTAAAACTCTTGAAAAGACATATTATTAGGTGGCAACCCAATTATTTCAAAATTTTATAATTTGAAATTCTGACAATGGATTCAGATTCAGCGATCCATTTTTGGTGTACCATTTTTTTTTTGCCAGCCCCGAATTCATTAAACTACAAGAAATTAAGGTGGCCACCATCTTGAATTTTAAAATTTTGACTTAAGATTCGAAATCAGCGACCCCTTAACACTGATAAATGATGTTTAAAACTCTTAAAAATACATTTTATTAGGTGGCAATACTGTGGTAAAAATTGAGGTGTCAACCCTAACCTCCATCTTAAATTTTAAAACTGTGACATTATTTTCGAAATCAAATCCGTTGTCAGAATTCCAAAATTACAAGAATTCACAGAAATAAAAAAATCTAGGTGGCAACTCTATCCGCCATCTTAAATTTTAAAGTTTGACATCATTTTCGATGTTCATAGAGTTCATAGAATCCTCTAGTCCTATTACGCTTAAGCTCTCTCTAAACAAGCTCATTGAATTTTTTGGATACTTGCTTCAATTGGATACTTGCCTTCAATTTCAAGCTTTTCAAGCTTTTTGCCGAAGGCATCAAGCTTTCCTTTACTTGAAACTTCGTGTCGTTCGCCTGTAAGCTAGCATACTTGCAATTCGCAAGCTGTCGTGGGCTTATTTATATTCAATTACAAGCTATACTTGATTCAAACTTATCAAGCTCAAGCTAACTTGAACTTGTATTTCAAGCAAGTACTTGAAATAAACTTCAAGTAGGCTTGTGCAGTCCTCTGATGCCAATAGCATAACTATAATTTAAGAATTATGGCAAATTTAAAATACATCTTGTTTTTAGTTTAAAACCCCTCTCCCGGCATTTCTTAACTAATACAATAAAATAGCACTTCTTTCTATCATAAATATTCCAAAATAATAAAAAGGTAGCATCGCAGAAATTTTCTTACTCTCAAAATAAAAACGTAATCTAATTAGTACGTTTCGATGCAACTGTGAACTGGTCACTGTCAAAATAAAAAAGTAAACAAACAATTTCGAATTCAATTGCTAAATTCAATATAATTCTGTTCACAAGGAGACGTATTATCAAATTTTCTGTGAAATTTTCATAATTAATAAAGAAAAACGCAATTTTAAATTATTATTACGTTGGCACTAAAAAATGTCCTTTTTTAAGACTCAAAGCAAATTCTCAAGAAGACTAGAAAACTAGTGTGCAACTTCGATATTCGGCATAATCACCCGTTTTTTTAAATTTCGTCTTCGGCCCAAAGTAGCCGAATATTTCCCGAATGTTTTTAGTTTTTAAAGCAAATCTTTCCAATGTGAATATATTCCTTTTTTAATATTCTTCTTACTTTTTCAATATTGAACGTACCAAAATGCTTGCCATTACATCGTCCTTAATTTGGGTTATGCCGTAGTCAAAACGTATTTTGCTCTATCTCTTATAGCTTAGAAGATATAGCCATTTAAAAATTTTTTTGAATTTTTTGGTGCTAAAAAACTTAAACTATATTATAAGCGTCATACAAAGCTTAAAACATTATTTTGGTAACGAACTAAGCTTATTTTAACGATATCTCTAGCCGAGTTTTTGACTCATCGACAAAACAAATTTTATCCCAAATTAAACTTATTTGCTAAATAGCTAGTTAACTATTAAGAAGCATTTGAAATTTTTTTCATATTTATCTCGTTTTTTCGACAGAACTCCCAAACCATACATCGTACAAGGACAATTTGTACACAAAAATATTTGTAACTTCTCTGGACACAAAACTGCATCCTTGGAAAAATACTCGTAGCTGGAATTTTATTCATGCCCCTTTTGGTGAATTATTTTTTTCGTTTTTTCGCCATGAAATTACAACTTTATATCCCATTTTTAAGATTTTCTGATATTACAGATTTGTTTTTATTATCTCAAACAAATTAAAAAATTTTAATTTTTAAAAAAATGCTATAACTTTAAAAGTAAGTTCGACTTGATTTTGTTCTATATCATTAGAAAGGTCATAAATATTTTCTAATACTGCCAATAATATTAATATCAATAAAATAATGTAAGAACTATAGCCAATTTAAAAGACGTATTGTTTCCCCCCCCCCCTCCCGTCCAATGAGGAATAGCGGGGTTTTTTTAACATCGTTATAATCTACGTAAAAAATGCTACCTTGTACATTCAAATGTTTTAAAATCCAGTTATTTCATTGAACAAGATATGATCCTTTTTTATCGCCCGTTGAAATAAAAGAAATTAGATATAGGCTCAAAATTTTTTCAGCTCATTTCGCAAAATGTTAATTTTATCGTGGTAGTATTTTTTGTTGCATAAAAAATACTTTTAAAAGGTACGTTTTTTTTCACAGAAGCAACCCCGGACCAGTCAAAGCAACGAATTTTGCATACTTCCCACAATCAAGCGTGATAAAAACGTATTGTTGTGAACCATAATAGCTCGAAATTGTTGTGCCTTCTTGACTGTTGTGTTTACTCATAAGAAGACACAGCAGTTCATTGCTGTAAACCGTAATAGGCCTATAAGACTTTTATGACTAATCTGAAAAAAAGACAGAAGTTGAAAAAGCATTGTAATATATTTCCTCTATGCCGACTTAATAGTTTGGCTATCAAACGTAAATTTTGATAGAATCGCTGATTGTTGCCAAAATGGCTTATAAAACGACATGAAATATTGCAGCTTTTTTATACCTTTACGAATTTTTATACCTTTCTACCTTTTTTTATCCTGCAATTTTTTGCATACTGAACATGTTCCTTCAACTATACCTGACAATTTTTGTGTCTAACATCTTTTAACGGTTTACGACTGCTTTTTACTTTTCAAATTTTTTTCCCAATGCGACTTTTACTTTGGAATTTTTATATTGTGACTTGCTGCACTTTTCCACTCATTGTATTTTGTGACTTTTCGTACCTTGTAATCTTTGCCGTGCGCCTTTTACCTTAGGATTTTTGACATTATGACTTGTTGTACCTTGCCATTTTGATAATCACTTTATTTTTTACTACACGCTACTTTTTATACATTGAAACTTTTTTCTACTTTGCAATTTTTTGTACTCTGCGACTTGTTGTGGCAAGATACTTTTGTAAACCTTGAAACACTTTGTATCTTGCTAGTTTTTACGCCTTTCGGCAACACCTGGCGACTTTTGTGCCTTACCTCTTTTTTACCAGGCAGTTTTTATGTATTTTACCACTCTTTATTACGTGCTCCTTTTAAAACCCTAAAACTTTCTTGAATTTTGTGATAGATATTTTAGCTGGCGATATCTCGTGCCTTATAAGCACCTTTTTCTACAGTTAAACTAATTTGTAACTTTCAATTTTTTATGAGTTTCTAATTTTTTTTTTTTTTTTTGCTACGTTTGCACCTTTCGAATTATAACTGTACTTAAATGTACCCTGTGACATTTCGTACATTTCTTGCACCTTGCTACTTTTTGCACATTAGGCTAATTTACTTCTTGCGACTCATGTTCATTGCTTCTTTTTTGTACTTTGAAACTTATTGAACACTGAAATTTCGAAATATGTGTACATTGCGATATTTTCTACCCTGCGGTTTTTTTAACTTTTTTTTTTATTTTACAGAACGGCTATTTTGTTCCTTTTGATCTTTATACAATTAGATTTCTTTTTGTTTCTACGTTTTTATACCTTGCGATATTTTATGACTTTCGACTGTTTGTACCCTACGTCTATTAGACCACGTGACTTTTTGTACCTAGTATGACTTCTTATATCTTTTGAGTTTTTTTCTTTGCGACAGTAGGTGCATTTTGACTTATTGTACCCTGTGATTTTTTTATGCCTTGATATGTAATCATGCGGTTTTTTACCTTGATACTTTTATCTTGCGGCTTGTTGTACCTTTTTGTACTATATTTTCTATTAAACCATGGAATTTTTTCTAACTTGCGACGTTTTATGCATTGCACCATTTCAAGCTCTAATACTTTTTTCTACCTTGCAATTTCTTGTACCAGCTTTTTTATAGACCGACACATGTGATCAGAACTTGTCATCAAAACAAATGTGGTATCCAATGCAAATACCACCCGCTAAAATATTTAAACGATGTCGGATATATTTACGATTGTGTTAACAATAAAAGTAATCATTAAAACAAAAATTGTATCAAATTGCTAATATTAAATGTCCTTACATAGAAGTTATCAAGAAGAACATCGATAGTAAGCAATAAGCTAATAAGGAACGAGAGACGAGGTAAAAATAAAGATAAATAAGAGGTGTTTTAAATAGAACCCGTGTAAGGACGGGTCCTATCTGCTAGCCATACATATTGCATAAAATCTACTAGTTAAGCTAACAACAATTTTTTTTTTTAATTTTAGTATTGAAACTTTGTTTCTAAGCATCATAAAGCAGGGCTCTAATAACCCATAACCCTCCATACTCCACTCTGCAACATCCATCTCCTTCCAGCTAATCTAACATCCCTACTTCGGCACTATTAACTAAAAAGTGCACAAAGTTTCTTTTAAAAACAGCTATTAAATTTGACGCAATTCCGATTAAGGAAAAAGTATTTTTAAAAATATTAAAGCTACTGCTTAGACCAAAATATACATAAATCAGTGCTCATCAAGCATTCATTGCAAAAGTTTTAAACAAACTCGACAGATAAAAAAAATTAGATTACTTGAGTTTAAATATTTAAAAGAGCAATGTGTGCAGGAGTGTGTGTGCGAGCAGAAATATGCAATAAGTGGGCGTGATCAAAGAAGCAAGATAATCTTGGCTAATATTTCACTTTCTCTGCTGCTTTGCGTATTTTAATAATGTTTGTTGTCAAAACTTTTAAATCATTTTACTTTTTGTTTTCTTTTTATATTTAATCTTTACACAAAACCTCTTCATCTTACATAAGCTACCAAGGATAAAAGGAAGCAGTGCAGCGTAAATAACTAAATATTTTTGCATCCTTCATTTTAAGAATTATCATCATCATCATCATCCTTGTGCTGCGTACGTACTATATATGTATGTATGTATATAGTAGCAGCTACCTACTTCATTTTCAATTTGAAACATTTGCTCACTTGGCACAAATAATACTGAAATAGTGAAATACTGAGTGATGTGAACGCAAAGTGCTGAAATGTCGCCGCGTCTCTACATCATAGTAATTGTTTTGCTACGTTTTATTTTTATAGATTTTTTTTTTTACATTTTTCGGGATTTATAGTAGTAGTAGTATGTAGTGGAGGCGGGACGATGTTTTTAGACTACAATTTTATGTAGTTTTCCAGCATTTTTCGTTACTACTCAGTGCATTAAAGTGTGCAAAGTGTGCCAAGAGCAGCAACAACAACAATTCAGCTGCTATAAAAAGCATGTCTTGCTGTCTGTGACTTGTGTTGTATCTCTGTATATGTGTATGTGTGTGTGTGTCCTATTTGTACAGGACATTGTGTGTCGGTGTATTATTGTGGACATTTTTGTACATTTCTGTGCGTTTAGTTTCGTTTAAGGACATGCAGCAGGATTTTAGCATTTGTTGCAAACTGCTCATAAAAGCTTTTCGTGTTTTGTCTCTGTATTTGTGCTTTTATTTACATACGCGCATATTTGATTTTATATCTCTTTTTTTTTTTAATTGTATGTGTAAGTATGTATGTTTGTGATTGTTATACATGCATTAATGTGCCACAGTGTAAGCAAAGTGAATGTTAATTTTTACGCTACTTTAGCAAATATAAAGAACATATTAAACTTCAGTGTTGCTTGGGAAATAATTTTTTTTTTTATTCAACCCCAGGTACGTCATGGTCTTAATAAACCTCAACGGAAAACAGAATTTAGTATTATGTGAGCATATTCTTTTATTTTAATGTAAAAATTAACTGAAAGTACGAGTTGGCAATATCGAGAGGATCCGACAAACCGGATTTCCTGTTAATAGCATTACTTTATGTTTGAAATGAGAAAGAAATAAAAGCAATATTCTAAATTTAATTTTTTTTAATTTTATTAATACTTTTATTAATATTTTAATGTGGTCATTAAAATATGCCAAAACAACTCATATTAATAAAACTAATTTTCTGTTTGTTTGGTTGTTTGTTTGTTTGTTTGTTTGTATGGTCTTAATAAAAATCTACACGCCTGGACGGATGTCGCTCAAACATTGTATGTGCAATAAATTGTGAGTCCTAGATTAGTTTGCAATATGCTAAGATTTGACCATGGTTCTTATGTCCTATGTATATGCTCCTTTTCAATTAACATTAACTTTGTTTTAAGAATACTTTTTACAAACACATTTTTTCCAACTTAATTTTAACAAATTTCTGTTATTTTGATACCAAAAATATTCGATATCTTCAAAATTGTATCAAATTGATTTTATCATATAACATCGTTACCTAAAATGAGATTAAAAGACATGAAAATCAAAGTTTGGAACTTTGATGCAAATATCTCCGCTGGTTATGAATATATTTCATTCAAATTTTTTGTGCAAAAATTCAATAAAAGTTCTTAATAAAAACAGTCGAAACTAGGCTAGGTCAGTAAATGTATATTTTATATATTTTTCAAAAAAGTTCTAATATATTGACTTTTAACTTAAAAGTTTTTTAATTTTAAAAACAAAACCAATAAAAATTACATTTCTTACTACCTTTCATATTGTTAAACTATTTTTTGTTAAACTTTTGTTAAATTAATTTCTTGTTAAACTTTCATATTGTTAAATTGTTAAACTGGTTTTGTCATCAAAACAATCAGGTTAAATTGAATATCTATATTAATAAAGCACATTTTCTTTACTTAATTGCTCAATCATTTAAACTACACTCTCTTCTCACTCTAGTATTTATTGTGTCCGTGTGTTTCTTCAACTATTGCAAGTTTTGATTCAGTCTCAAGAAATAGGTGAAGTGCATAGTTGTCACATTTAAATGTTTATTTCACCAATAAAGTTGCAGTGAACTATATTTATATATGGTGAATAACAAATAAACTCCTGTGGACAATATAAAAAGCCTAAACAGTTTTTTCCAAAAGATAGGTGTATAACAAAGAGTTCAAACTTTCTATGTTGCTTACTTCATTGCAATCACTTTTATTGATTTTAAAGAGCTGCGTCAAAAGCCGAGTAGTTTAAAATATTAGTTTATAAACCAAGAGGTAGTAAGTTTAATCCCTGCAATGCGCGAGAACAAAGTTTTTAATTAATTATTTTTTTTTTAAATTAAGCGTAAAAAAAATTTACTATATGATAGAGAAAGAGAGGGCATCTCAAAAGAAATGCAAAGCAAAATTTGCATAAAAATTTTTCTTTTTATTTAATATTTACACTGTCATTGGTATAAGATAAATCAATGAAAAGAAAAGCTCAATACATATCCAATAAGTTAAAATTCATGAAAATACTATGAAAAATACTTACATATTTTATAGACGTTTAAGAACCGCCTGTTCGAAAACGACGAAATATCGATTTTTGGTGTTTCAAAAGAGTTTTAACGTAAAAAATTGTGAAAATTTTTATTATTTTGCTTATTTTGGGAACACATTCTAAAGAAAAAAAGTTATGATTTTTTGGCCAAAAAAAAAAGGTTCAGGAGCATCAAAACCGCTTCATGGGATCTTTTTCGATCTAAAAAATAAATTATGCAGAAACCGTTTTTAAGAGTCCCCTTAACTTTTGCGTCGATGTCCGGTTGACTTTTTTTTTCTCCATACAATTCGATCCGGCTTAATTATTGTTATGTGTAAATCTTACTTAGCCGCTGATTCAGAGAAAAAGGAAGTGTGAAAATTTTTACCGAAGTATCATATTTGGATTAGTGTGCTTGTTAACACCAGAACTGGGATGCAATTGATTACATTCGTAATAGATTACGTATAAATTACAATTTCAATTACAAATTATAATCGTAATCGAAAAAAAATAAATGTAACGATTACTGTATTCGTAATCGAAATATTTTTAGTTGAAATTCAATAATTGTAATTATAAAAAAATTACAATTATTATAATTATTACAATTATTATAAAAAAATTACAATTATTATATCATAAAAAATCACAATTATTGTTGTTGCAATAAAAAAATATCTTTATTACGTTTACAGTAATTTAAAAAAAAAAAAAAAAATTAAACTGGTCATTTCAGCCCTTGGAAGGACTTTCACCTAGATTCTATTGAACAATTGTGATGTGCGTGTTATTAAATGTTTGATCACAAATGACCAAGAACTGGACCAACTAGTTTAATGCCGACTTTGAACTGCTTATGTTCTCAAGAAGCTTTGCATGGTCATTTTAATTCTCTGAGGTTTGCCATTGTCTGCAGAGAGGTGACGACCGAACAGAAAAATTAATTCAATTGAAAAAACTTTCTGTCTGAGCTGGAATTGAACCCCGGCTGCCACGACTTTTTATTTTAGGGGCCATGCGTTCTATTCACTATGCTACGGTCGCCATTTAAAAAAGCATAATTAAAATTACGATTACTGTAATCTTAATGATTATTATTTTGAATTGAATTTCTGCATAAATCTTTATTTCCCATGATGCAATTCACAAAGAACACATTCTTTTCCAGTAACTTTATTAGTGGTGGGAGGGACCCTGCTGAAATAGTGAAAAGTCCATGGTGGCACGCTCTTTCTGATTTTTCATTCGAAAAATTAGTCTTATTAAAACAAAATATTGATTTTTAGTATTTCAGAATTAATTTTTTTTCTCTTGTATCAATTTATACATTTCTTATTATTGAGTTCGTCTTGTTTTATATCATTGAAAACGTATTGTTCAAAATAAAATAGTTTCGGAGTAAGACTGCAATGTATTTAATTTTTAAAAATGAGAAAAATTAAAAAAAAAATTTAATTACGTGACTTTCACATGAACATTTTTTTTCATATTAAGTATTTAAAATGTAAGAAGTATACTTTCATAGTAAGTATTTAAATTACAAAAACGTGATTATGATTGTAGTAATTTTATTTGTCATTTTTCATTGATAACAATTAGAATTGAAAATATTGTACTTGTTATTTTCTGCATAATATTTATATACTGAGTATTATTCGTTACTTAAATAAAACTCAATATTCTTTTTATACAATAAATCTTTTCACTTCCTGCAATTTCAACTGTAACGATTACTGAATTTGTAATCAATATATTTTTCTATTGCAATTACAGTAATCGTAATTGTAGTTTGCATGTATGCCGATTACAGTAATTGTAATAATTCTTTTCTTACATTACAATTAAAGTAATCGTAGTCGTTAATTTATAGCGATTACAATTACTGGAATTGTAATTTGAAAGTAATTGTAATCGCAAAATACCCATCTCTGGTTAACACTAGCTAAAATATGATATATATGTTCGTGATTCGGTATTTTCGACGTGAAAACATTTAACCTATTGTAGTTTCGGATTTATTTGTTGCTTTATTGAGATTTTTATTTATGTGCAGACCAAATTTTTCACAAATAAAGTCTGTCAGCGGTAAAAAATATTTTGATGGGATTTTTTTCTTCGCTTCTGCCAAAAGCATCAGCACCTGTTTGACTGTAAATCAAGCCGTTAGAAGAAATACGACTCACTTTTTTTTATAATCTCTATCAACCACCCTTCTGGGGTCCTCATATAAAAAACACAAAAAAAATGGGGAAAAAATGTATATTATAGTTCATATAAAAAAATCGATTACCCAATGGGAGTCAAACGTATGATTTGATCCTATTAATTTTCCCTCTCAACATTTATTCTCAATACACTTACACTCTATCTGTCACTCTGGGGGCTTCCTAAAAAAACACAAAAAATATCATTGCTCAAGTACACAAAAACGTGACACATTTTCCGTCACAAAGACTCGAAAAATTTTACTCTCAGTATTAAATTGCCGCCTAAGAAGTTTCACTTCACAAATTTTTGGTGAAACTGGTTTTGTTATTACTTTAGTTACGATATTTTGTTCTCGAAATTGTTAGCTGAACGCACTTCCAAAAGCAAAGAATGAATTGCGTTTGCTTTGTTGCTGTTTGAAAAAATAAAAAAATATTAAATACTAGCTGAAACCCGGCGCGTTGCTGCCACGCCCCGTTGCCAAACTAAAATGTTATCACTGAACCTGCATGTGTAAATTGAGTTCGAATACTTCGATTAAAGCTTTTCGATATCTCAAATTTAGGTTGCATGGGAGGTGCCACGCCCCCTTCTTAAACACCATACAATATTATCAGTTAAACTTCGTGTGTGAATTGAGTTCGAATACTGAATTCCGAGACTGTGAGGTCTATAACTCCAAAGTTATTCGATATCGCAAATTTGGGTTGTATGAGAGGTGCCACGCCCCCTTGTTTAACCCCCATAATTTCATTTTATCAGTGAAACGGCATGTGTAAATCTCCACATAACATGGCATGTGTAAATGTATAACTCCAAAGCTATTCGATATCGCAAATCGAAAATTTGAGTTGTATGGGAGATGCCACGCCCCCTAAACGGCGTGTGTAAACTGTGGTAAAATACCGAATTCCATGGCTGTTCAAACTATAACTCAAGAGCTATTCGATATCGCAAATTATGGGAGGTTGCCACGCCTATTGTACTACGCCCATAAAATGTTATCAGTAAAACGACATGTGTAAATTGTGGTCGAATACCGCTCTCCGAGGCTGTATGGTCTATAACTCCAAAGCTATTCGTTATCTCAAATTATGGTTGTATGGGAGGTGCCACGCCCCCTTGTTAAACACCATACAATGTTATCAGTTAAACTTCATCTGTAAATTGAGTTCGAATACTGAATTCCAAGACTGTGCGGTCTATAACTCCAAAGCTATTCGATATTGAATATTTGGGCTGTATGATAGGTGCCACGCCCCGTTTTCCAATGCCCATAAAATGTTATCAGTAAAACAGCACGTGTAAATTGTAGCCGAATACTGTATTCCAAGGTTGTGCAAATTATAACACAAAAGCTATTCAAAATCTCAAATTTGGGTTGTATGGGAGGTGCCACGCCCCCTTGTTAAACACCATACAATGTTATCAGTTAAACTTCATCTGTAAATTGAGTTCGAATACTGAATTCCAAGACTGTGCGGTCTATAACTCCAAAGCTATTCGATATTGAAAATTTGGGCTGTATGATAGGTGCCACGCCCCCTTTTCCAACGCCCATAAAATGTTATCAGTAAAACAGCACGTGTAAATTGTAGCCGAATACTGAATTCCAAGGTTGTGCAAATTATAACACAAATGCTATTCAAAATCTCTAATTTGGGTTGTATGGGAGTTGACACGCCCCCTATTCCAACGCCCATAAAATGGTATGAGTAAAACGTCAAGTGTAAACTGTGGTCGAATACCAAATTCCATGGCTGTGCAAACTATAACTCAAAAGCTATTCGATATCTCAAATTTGGGTTGTATTGGAGGTGCCACGCCCCCCCTTGTCCAACGCTGTCCGTTCTACGGCTTAAATATGCGCATGAATGCAAAAAACCAATTTGGACATTTTCATCGCGATCGGATGAACGGTGAAGAAATGTATTCAGGACACACAAACAAATAAACAAACAGACCAACAAACGTACATTCATTTTTTATATATAGATTAGGGCGGGTCAAATTGTTTGGAACGATTTTTTTGATGAAGCGTATAGCAAAAACGTAATCTATAAGTGATTCTGAGAAATTTTGCTCAAGAGACCATAGCTCTAAGGCGGATTTGGAGCCCCCCATAATTTCATAATATATATTTTTCCATATATACACAGAATAATTTTATTAAATTCGTCATAAAATCGGATAGAATTATAATAGGTTTCTCAATCTGGGCTTGTTTGAAAGGTATTTTTATCACCTTCAGTATTGTTTGTATCTTTAATCTGTATTGATACCAATATTTTTTTTATTTTTAGTAGAGATATTAAGAATTTTTTGTCGAAAAATAGCCTAAAATGAACTTTTAACTAATAAATTCTGAATTTTCTTCGATTTTTTTCGAGATTTTTTTTTGCAGATTATGAAAGTTCAGATAATTTGCAACAATTTTTAGTACGATCAATTTTTTTGTTTTGAACTCCTTTTTGTAGGAAAATCGATCTGAAAAGATCAACATTTTCAAGGTTTCAACAAAAAAACACTATTTTTACATTTTTAATTCAATTTATTTTTAAATATTATTTTCGACCTACAATTTAATGTTTTAACGTGGTAATATTATTTTTTAAGGTCCTTTTTACTTTCCATTCGAGGAGTTTTCTTACGACTTTCTAATGTCACTGCCATAACTCCTTCACGATTCTTTTCTGTAACTCGTTTTGAAACACTCGTTAATAATTGAACATGTCTTTCTGTTCCTTGTATGTGCATTGGAATTTGTGGATCAGCCAGTGGTGGTTCATCGAAATCTAAGTATTCTACCAAGTGATCATATGGAATCTGTCGAGTAAATGCTGGTTCAAATAATATATCGTCGTTATTCATATCAACCATATTGACATAATCGTTAGCATCGAAATTTAAGATATATTTTTTGTAAACTCTGAGTTTAGTTGGATCGTACAATTTTTCTCGATAGTGTAAAATCTTTTTGATAGCTCTATCCCGTATTGCTTTTCGATCATCAAATAACATTGTTAATAAGATATTTTCTGGATGTGCGTAATATGAGTTGTTTTGAATTACACCATCTACAATAGTTCCTAAGATTGGTTGTAGGTATCGTGTCCAACGCATAAATTTTAATAAAAGTGCACTGCCGTACACAACAGAGTTAAAAAACTTGAAAAACATTGAAGTACATTGGCACATAAACTGTAATAATATAAACTGCCAAAGTTTTTAAATTGGTCGATGGTGTATTAGTTGTTACATATAATAGTAGTAATCTACTTGCTTTGGTCAACCAACGAGAATGTGCAATTGGTCCTGGTTTAATGTTAGCTTAATCAACTGGAACAATACCATTCGAAATTGCTTTAGCTATTTGATATAAATATTTAACATCTGTTGATAGTTCAAGCTCATGTTCATGATCCATCATTGCAGGCATATTCTCCAGTGGTATTGGATCAAAATCAGCTACTACCTGAATAATGAAATGTTTAGATCAAGTAAATGCAATTATTTTATTTTAACTTTATTCCAATCGAAAAAGTAATATAATGAGAATAAATAATGATATTAAATAAAATAAAATAAATTTAATAAAAATAAAATAAACTTTCCACTTGCTGCTCGTGGTCCACTGGTGACTGTTTTGTCCAATGCTTCGTATTCATGACGAAATGGCAGTTCATTGAAATGAAGCAGACATATACACCAGTGAATTGGTCTATTTAACTGTTTTCAAATAATCGTAAAACACCATTTTCTGTTTCAGTATTTGCTGGCTCACCATCACTGCATATGCCAATTAATTGATCAACTGTTAATGTTTTATTGTTGAAAAATTCATTCAGTTTTCTGTGTTTGGTTTTTGCATCTTCTTGACTACCCAAATTTACATATCCAAGTAACTCATTATAGGGCTCTTTCAGAACAACTAAATGCGGTTCTTTTACCATAGTGGTATGAAATTTGTCATTAATTTTGTCTGTAGTTAATGAGTCATCTTTTCTACCATCGAAAGAGAATGCAGTTATGGAAGAATTTGTATGTCGTGTACGAAGCACTGCATCTCTAGATTTAACTTTTTCTCTAGCCACTTTTGATTTATCCATAATAACAAGATTACCATGAACATCTTTAAAATTTATATCTTCGAATAAAGCTGTTGCTAAACATGAAGCGAATCTATCTGAAACACCGAATCTATCACATATCATAGCAAAATTTAAGGCATCGTATCTTTGAGTATAAAGCAACACCTCGTCTCATTTGAACAGTTGCTTCTGGAACTTCTGTTGTTGCTTCATTTTCATCTTCATACATGTGTAATTCAGGTGGTTCGTATCACACGAGCATTCTGTTGTTTTTAATTTGCAATTACATTTGCCAATATAAAATAATTCGTTTATTGAATCAACAAATGCTTTAAATTCATCTGTTTTGTTTCTATGTTGTACATGTTTCTGGTATTTATCAAGCAAACCAGTTAATTTTTTGAAAACACTCCTTCTATCAATGATTTCAATATTTAGTTTACACCGAATTTGGATCAATTTATCTGTTACGTGAGGAGTAAAAGCTTTATACGAGAACAATTTGTTTTCAAATTAAGCACGATCACTTAAAAAAAAATAATATTTTAAAATGTCACATTTAGTAGGCAAACTAAAATCATTTAAATCACTTGATAAACCAAAAACAACAATATCTTGATGAGGCATGTAGCATGCAACGAAATCATTTTTAATTTTCACAAAGTATCTAGCATTTTTATTCCAGCATAATATAGTGGTAGCACGTTTGGAGCTCCGGCTCTAGCTCTCGTACATGGGATGGGACTCGTTCTACCTTATACCTGATCATCATTCGTTGCCACAGAAACTATTTTAAATTACATTATTATGTAATTGAAAAATTAAAAAGAAGAAGGTATCCTACTGCCGTACAAACATCCTAGTCGAAGGATGTTTTAGCTGTGCAAAACTGAATTTGCTACAACATAGTATGTGCCCTCCCAACCTGATCATTGCTTATGATCCAAATTAAATTTACTAATCAATGATCCCAAACATACATCACAACAAAACTTCTACATGAAAATGCGCGAAATGCGCAAAACAGTAGCCAATTTAGTTATCCATTTAAATTAAATTTATTAATGAAAAGAAATATAAATTCAACCCATAGAATGCGTATTCAATGTTTTTATAATAAAAATATCTTAACATAAGTTACAAAAATAATCAAATAACATAACCAAAATATGTGTTTAATGTAGAATCTAAAATAGCGTAGTAATGATGAGATGCTGTATAAAATTTTTGTAGTTTTTATTTATTTTTATGACATCTCAACAAATGTTTAAATTATTATTCTATTATTTTGTATTATTAATTATAAGTATGAAATACAAGCATGAAATTAAATAATAACCAAAAGAAAGAAAATCATCTTATTATTTTCAGCTAAGTTAACTAAAATTTACGGAACCAGATAAAAACTCACCCAATATTACTTTAAATGTTGCCAGCATAAAATTAAAATACAAAAGTAAACAAAAAAAAAAACTTACGAGAATTTGGAGAGTCGCTCCATCGATAAAAGATCTTTCAAGGTGTGAGTCGATTTGCGTTGATTTAAAGAGTTTGTGGTGTTAAGCTACAACAACATTAACAGCAATTGCGTTTACCACACACAAATTAGAATTAAACTGAAAGCAAGAAGTTTATCAAGTCACTCTCTTGTTTTTTTTTTGTTTTTTTTTTCTTTTGTATACACACTTAAATTGAACTAATTTATTTTCGCGAAGAGAAAAAATGTTAGAAGCACTAACAGAAATTTATCGCATGCGATATATTTTACAGGAGTTTGGCAGACATATTAGAAAATGTTGTTTTAGCAAGTTTTCTTACCAATTTTTATTTAAGCTCTGTTGCTCCACTAAAAATATATTGCTGCAACTATCTTGTTAATTTTTAAGAACAAATTTTCACAAGAAAATTTCAATATTCTTTCAGAAGAATATTGTTAGTTTTGTTTTTCTTATTTAGGGTGTACATATAACTATGATTTTTTTTTTTTCTTTCTCTTTAAAACATGATCACTTTTTTTTTATTTTATTCAATATTTCAACTTAAATGCTAATCTTTTTTTTCTCACTTAAATAGCTTTAATTAGATTTAAGATCAATATTAAGCGTTTTTACTTCTAGTTTTTTTTTTTTCTTTTTATCTATGTATTTTAGGAAATTTTTTAATGTATTTAGAATTAATTTTTCTTTAAGATTGTCTTTTTTTTCTAACTAATTAGTTTGTAGGTCTTTTTTACAATTTTTTACTTCTTCGCTGCAAATTTTTCATACCACGCTAGCTACGAAAGTACCGGTGAACTGTTGGTTTTTTCTTTTCGTCGATGCGATTGCTTGCTCTGAATTTTTGTGGTCAAGCTTAGAGAAGTTGGAATTTGTCCGTTAGCAAACGAAACTTGGTGACCTGAGAGAATCTCAACATTCGTCGACAATCTTTCTGATATACAGAAAATAAAAATAAAACCTGGTGCCAATCTAGAGAGCGATTTGAATTAAAGTAATTTAATTTTAATCAAAGAGAATTTTTTTTTTATTACCCGGTTTAGGATTTGGCACCAACTATAAAGTTTGTTATATGAAAGTTTTATGGATTCAGTTGCCAATTTTTATGATTTTCTGCTATCTTACCTCACATATAAAAAACATTTTTTTTTATATCAAACTTTCTGTTTAAAAAACAAAGTAAATAATTAAATTACGTTTGCTTTTATTTAGCACGGCTTTTTCTTAAGTGCTTGTATTGCCCTTAAAAATTTAAAATTTTATAGAGGTCACAAAAACTTATAATTAACTGATTTTTATATATGTATAGAACATATAATTTTTTCATATATTTATATTTGAATATATATATTCAAATATATTTTCATATATTTACATATATTTTTTTTTTCTTTTTCTATTGAGAAATTTTAGAGTATGCACTGTGATGTTTCCTCTTCGAAGACAAGATCAGGAAAAGGCAGTTTAAGTTTTAGTTTTTGGCTAGCAAAGCGACTAATTTTATGCTGATTTAGCAAAATTTGACAGATTAACGTTTCTATTCCATTATTAGGGGAAATTTTGCTAAGAATTTGGAAATAAAGAATTGAAAGTATCGGTTATTATAATAAACAGTGTTGTAACTTTTGGGTTTCTTACACCTGAAGGTGCGGAATTCAGTCACTAGATGACGTTTGAATTTTAATGTCAGTACAAAAAAAAAATAAAAAACAAGGAACATTTATACAATTAATTAGGACTTTTGATGATTTAGCAAGGGTAAAATTTTGAGCTTAAGGCTAAGTAATTTATGGAAAGAAAACAAACGTAAAAAAAATAAGGTGGGTTACAAGCGCCATTACAGGCATGTTAGTCAATCTAGACTCAAAACTTGTTGATGTTGTTGCTTCCATTTGCGAAGACACCGCAGACGATGTTGATGGTTCTTGATTATCCATAATAACTTTGATATTATCACTGCACTCTTTGATTGTGTCACACTAAATTTAAAAATAAAAAAAATATTGGTATTGTGATAACCGAGTTTTTATTTAAGTATTTTGGCAAACTGCGTGCGCATTGTATGATGAACGATTAAGGAATAAGGAAAAGCAAGCTTGGCAACGTTTAGTGTTATTAAACGTCATTATTTTATAACGTCATAATTCAGTGTTACAAAGTTGTTCAATTGAACAATGCTGCCATTGACGAATTATTCTACAGGTATCAATGCAGATTCTAAAAGGTGATAAAAATACCTTTCAAACAAGCCCAGATTGAGAAATTTACTATAATTCTATCCGATTTTATGACGAAATACATGGCAGAATAACCAGGTAGATGCAATTCGGAGAGCAAAAAATGAGAGAGCAAAACATTGGCTTAACTATAATGTCACTGTTGACAATTTATGTTTATTCGTTCAGCCGTAGGGATGTTTAATTTACTTGTAACCGTATAAATCAATTAAGTACCCAAATTTTATGTATGAACATGTAAAAAAGTAAACAAAAATCTTAAAAATTTTATAAAATAGCCGTGTTTTAAGATATAATATATAACTAATTGTAGTATTGCCTTAAATGATGCAAATGAAAGTTTACTTTTAATATAATTTTCATTCGACTACTTATTTCGATTGTTCAGTAACCAATTTATTTGTAAAGCTATGTACGGCTTCTTTAAACTGTCAAAATATATTTTGACAAGTGAAATTGCTGTTTGAAAAAATTAAATTTATTTAATGAAATCGACGATTGTTTGTTTATTTGCCAACAATTGATGAATTGTTTCGAAATTATCGCGACGGGAGGAAGTTATAGGCAGTCCAGTAAAGCCGTTGTCAAACCTGAGTTGTCGTTAAACATTTGCAGTTACCGCAATTGAAATACTCCAGATAAACTGCTTGGGAGTACATGCTATTTACGTTTAAGTCCACCGGAATGGAAACGGATGTGCTAAATTCAAGAAACAATCTTAAAATAATTATGTGTATTGTGTTGCAAGTAATTGAGCTCTGTGTCATTTTCAAATTGTCATGTTTAAAATGTAATTAATAACTTGGTGGGACTTTGAAAAAATAAATTAAATTAATTGTCCTTAAGATTGCAGCTACGTTTTTAATTCGATCCGATCGGCAATAAGGAACATGCGAAATTACTACACTAAAGGCCGTTTTCTCAATGTCCGGTTAAGCACTAATCGTAACTTTGACCGGCTGTTAGCAAGAAAGCATTTTCTCAATGTTCGGTTAGGTCTTAGGTACCGGTTAAGTTAATGGCAAGTTGAGGTTCCGGTTAATTGCTAATCGGAAGAACAGCTGTGTAGTGCAAAAAATAATTATATATTTTATAATTAAGAATTGATTATAATTGATAATCATCCAATAAAAAAGTCAAAATTGATATCATTTTCAAAACTGCTCATTTTGGCATTAAAATTACGCCTTTGTTATTGTTTTGTTGTCGGAGAGAGCGTATTTCTAGTGCATCGACCTGGTTATTCTACCATGGACGAAATAATTAAATTATTTTATGTATATATGGAAAAATGTCTATTTTGAAATTTTGGGAGGCTCCAAATCCGACTTAGAGCTATGGTCTCTTGAGCAAAATTTCTCAGAATCACCTATAGATTACGTTTTTGCTATACGCTTCATCAAAAAAAAATTAACCCGCCCCAATATAGATTCGTTCGATATGGGCATATACAGTGTTGCGCAAATTAATAGCAACAAAATAAGTGCGCTGCAACAAAATCGTGTATCTTTTTTAATATTGGGGACACACAAAAATGATTAAAGGAATCAAAGCATATATTCATACATCATATATAAAACAAATCAAATTCAAATTTGGTTTTGTTTTTTTTATTAAATTTAAAATTAATGTGACTACATTCAATTTGTCTGTGAGCAAAACAAAAGCAACAAAACTTGAAAAATGTAAAAAGAGAACAGAAGTTCCAAGAATTATTGGTAAAAGTTCCGTTATTGTAAAGCATGTGTTGTTTGTAAGTCATAAATATTTAAGTTTAGTTTTTTTTTGTACTAGTTGTGACATTGACTGTTCCATTTATAATGGCACGTCATAAATACTGTGAAGCTCCAAAATTAAAAACTATTTCTGAATATAAAAAGAGAAACTAGCAAATATCTAATGCGAAACAGTTGATATTAATCGGTCAATAGTTTGCAAATTAATAAAGAAGTATAACATCACAAGAGACGTAACAGCGGTACATTAAAGAGGGCGACTGCGGAAGACATCGCTGCGTGATGACAGGAACATTTTTGGCGAGTTCAAACGAAAAGCATTTGCCGTATCCAAAGAGATTGTTCGGACACTTGATTTAGATATCCATCACAGCACTGTTCGAAGACGAGCCGTTGAGAACGATTAAAGAAGTTACAGACCGGCAGAGAAACCAAACAATTCTGTCTGAAATTGTGACAACTAGTTGCAGTTTATTGGTTTTTAGACTCATTCTTCCAAAAGAGCACCTAAATTGGACCGTTCAAAAATCGAAAACCGTTTTTTTAGCGATGAATCAAAGTTAAACTTGATTAATTCAGATGGGTACGGCGCCACCCAGGTACACGACTTGATGCCCGAAACTGCAAAATAAATTTTAAACACGGATGCGATAGCATTATGGTCTGGACTTGTTTTTCCTATAATGAAGTTGAACCATTTCAAAAAATCGATGGAATTATGTATCGATTTGTATATAATGACATTTAAGAAAGCAAGATGCGACCGCATTCAGAGTGGAATATGTCGCTTCAGTGAACGTTTCAGCCCGATCAAAACCCAAAGCACACTTCAAAGCTCATCAAAGATAACATTAGAGGCAATGGGATTCAAGTCCTTGATTAGCCGGCACAGTCACAATGAATTGAATCCCATTGAAAATATTTTTGGGATTTTGAAGGTAATAGTTTCAGGTCAAAGATTTTTCAATAAGACTGCACTGTATGAAGCGCTGAAACTTCATTGGGAACATATACTAATACTAACATATCTACTTTAATAGAGTCGATGCCGCTCAGCTGTGTAGCGGTTATCAAGAATAATGGATCTTACACCAAATATTAATTATGTTGCTTTTGTTTTGCTCTCAGACTAACTGAATGCAGTCATATTAATTTTAAATTTAATTAAGAAAACAAAACCAAATTGGAATATGATTTGTTTTTAATATGATGTATGAATATATGCTTTGTTCCTATAATCATTTTTGTGTGTTTCTAATATTTAAAAAGATACACGATTTTGTAGCAGCGTACCGATTTTGTTGCTATTGTTTTGCGCAACACTGTATGTAAATAGATTTTTATTATAACTTTATTCTTTCACTGTTTTTCCAGCAGTGAGATTTTGTGATGCCGTGTCACAAGATCCAGAGACAAATTGTCCAAAGCGTTTTTTTTTTTTTGGGGGGGGTTATGACAAGAAAGTTTTCATCCAATTGAAACTTTATAAAAAGAAATTGTTGCTAGCCTTAAAATAAGTATGGAAGCCCTTCCAACAAATTCATTTTCCATTATAGGACAGTATTCAGCACTGTTACTAGAAAAGAAAAATAACTAAATTCTTTATGCAACCTAGATATTATTTTTCAAAGTTCTTCATACAGCTGCAGTCAGTAAAGCCTCAAACAAAATAGATTAGCAGTTTTTTATTTCCGTTCAATACACAAGTTGTTTTGCATAACTTTGAGCAGTTGGAAACAGAAAAATCTTCTTTAATCTCAAGGAACTTAAGGCCTTGTAATTTTAACACTGAAATTTAGTAACACACGAGCAACATTTTTCGCTTATTCTGGATTTTCTTTTACACTAACACGAGAAGAGTATGTAAAAAATTAATAAATAACACCAGATATATCAGCTTGTAATAAGTACAATAGCTTATTACTCTTTTGAAAAAATTATGAAAAATCCAAAATGACCATTAAAAAAATAATAGTTTCGTGCAAAAATAGTACATCAAACAGTTTAATCTCATTCTTACATTTGGCAAGCAATCTGTAAAATAATAATGTAATTTTTTTAAGAAAAATAAAATAGAAGTTACTGATTCGAAATAAGTTCCTCAATCCTTATGTGTCAAATAAATACGAACGTTTTTAAATGAAAAATTAATATTTTTATAAAAAAAAATACAATCATACCAAAAGATAAGCTTACCACGTACAACATTGATGCATTTATTTTGATAGTCACAGCAGATATGAAAGAACGAACGAAAGCATCAATAAACTATTTCTGCTCAATTTGCTGTTATTAAGAAATGGCACAAACTATTTTATGTGCTACCCTTTATGGAAATGAATATATTTTATTCAAGGATATTTCGAATGCATGGCAGAATATGGCACAAAATATCAAACAATAAAAAAGACATTTTCGATTTTCATTTGCTGTTGATAAACGATGCAATTCACTTTATTCTGCCTCAAGCTACTTTAGCAGTCTACATTGCGACAGCATGTAGAAAATGGGAGTGAAAAAGAGAGAAAGATCGCAAGAGGGATAGAGAGTTAGAGTTAAAAAAATACCCATCATTGCCAGAAATCTTAAAATCCTCAAACAAAAATTCTACCAAATATGTGTAACATTATGCTGCATATCTTTTATAAAAAATAAACAAAAAACATTTTTTCTTAAAACAAAACCTACTAAATTTAAAGTAAATAAGCTTTCGCTTAGATAGTCAGATTCTTTTCCATAAGTTAAGAAAGTTGAGACCTTTTTTTAAAGAAAAAAAATTAAAAACTTTTTATAAGAAGCAATATCAATACAGCAAATAATAGTTGGCTTAAACTGAGTCTATAAGTTCAAAGTGAGAGAACCAAAATAGTTACAAAAATTCAAGAGTAGTTAGCAACAAACTCATAAATAATACCAAGCAGCTACTTTTAAACTAGGCGCAGCTCCACACCACAAAGTTTGAGTAGAGTGTCGCAGCAAAACCTAAGAAAGTTGAGTGGCATTAAGACGCGGCATGTGAACACAGCTGCAAGTAGAAGTATTTGTTCATTCCCTTTAACATGAGGTGTAGCACAACAGATGTCCTTCGGTACTCGTGCATGGACTCTAAAAGATTCAAGCGTTAAATTTACAGATAGGGAGCACATAAAAATATGTCAAAAACAAATGGCAACAATAAAAAAAAAACCAACAGAAACACACTCAATACCTTAAGTCGAGCCAATATAAAAAGATGTAAAAATTTAAATAAAAAAATAAGAAAACACACAACATAAAAACTGTCTGTATGTAAAAATAGTAAAACGGACTCAACACAGATCAGCTTCCACAACACATTTCCTGCAACCATTTTCATTATAACTTTGAATAAAAACTTGTTTGTTTTTTATTGCCAACGATAAGGATAATGAAGTATTTTACATTTCTCAACCAAGTACCTCGTGCAAACAAACGTATGGTCGACTCTGATACAAAGAGAAAAGTCAAGACAAGTGACACTCGACAGCGAACTTGAGCATATTTGAAAAAGTTTTAAGAGTATTTTATATTTTTTGTGGCCTTTTAAGCAGTATCTCATGGAATGAAAATACTTTCACATGATACATAAATTATACATATATTTGATAAACAAAGTAAAGAAACACAACAAAATTTGCTTGCAACACAAGTGTCATACTTTGGCTAACTTAAAAAAACTATGCTAGGAGAGAAGGTATGTGATGGTATGGATGTAGCTTTTGGTGGTATTTAAAACTTATCATTTCAATTTTAAGCCTTCTTTATACGAAAAGCTTTTGTTTGGCTTAAATAACAAAAAAGCTCTGAACTGAATGTAGGCAATGGAAAATAAGAAGCCTTAACATTGGGTGGATGAACTCATAATCATAAGATTTTAAACCGCTTAAGCTACTTTTGCAACACTCTGACTTTAAAACATAAAATCTACGAAGGAGCGTATTTTTTAAGGAAACAGAGCTTATTAAAGCAAATAATATACAGAAAAAGGAATAAAAAGAAAATAATTTTCACTTTGTGACTTGACAAATTTTATGTCATTTAGTGTTTGAAAACAAAGTCGGGCAGATGGCCACGGCCACTGCGTCTAATGAAGTCTATCGGAAAGCCCAATTTTTAGCATTGTCACATTATTTGTGCAACAACGAGGCGAATGTGTTTTTCTTCCTTTACGTAATCAACTCTAGCTGGTTTATCAGTACAGTGAATTGATTTATATACCCTTACAAAAAAGTAGTTCACAGAATTCAAGTCTCATGACCTAGGTGGTCAACTAACACGTCCTCTCCGTGGCAAGACTCCCTCACCAAATAATTATTCTAATAAAGTGATAGCTTGATCCACTTTATGATATATACAATTTATCCCTTAAAATTTTGAATTTTTTTAACTTTAGAGTAAATAAATTAATTCAAATTAATTAAATTAATAAATTTCATTAGAAATTCGACATAGATCAATTAACCTTCAGGAAAGATCAATTCAAATTTAAAAAAGGATCAATTAAAAGTCAAAATAGATCATTTTTAATTCAGAATAGATCTGTTTGAATACAGAAATCCCATACAAAATTCAGAAAAGATCGGTTGTAATTAAAAAAATTCGATTTAAAATTTAAAAAAATATCAATTACTATTCAAAAACCCATTTAAAATTAAAAAAATACCAATTTATATTCAGAGAAGACTTAAAAAGTAGATTGATTAATATTCAGAATTTCCATTTGAAATTCGGTAATGAAAAATTAAAATATAGAAAAGATCTATTGAAATCCAGAAATGCAATTTGCTTTTCAGAATATATTAATTGAAATTCAGAAAACATTGATTGAAATTCAGAATAGGTCAGTTAAAATTCAGAAAAGATCAATTGAAAATTAGAACAGTTTAATTGAAATTCAGATGGTAATGGTAATAAAAATGGCGAAAAAGGGGGGGCGATATCCATTAAATTTCAAGGATTAAATAGGTAGCTATCCACCAAATCCAAGGGATACCTAATCTATTATTGTCTTCAGACAATTAGAACAAGGGTTCAATGTGTGCTAACAAGACATTGAAATCCTTAAGCATGGTTCTTTACTCGTAGCATAGCACTATGATGCGCTTTCTAATTTGAATAACAAAGATGTTCTATCTTTAAGTATGCTAACGAAGTTGCGTAAACATAAATTGGTTTAATTATAAATATTTTATACTATATATCTATTAGGGAGTCCAATCTCGGAAGCTTTTCTCGATCCCGGGATTATCGGGATTGAAAATCTTAGTCCCGGGATTAGTTCGGGATAGAAAATTTTAAGAAGTACATACTTCAAAACGTTTTTAATACAATTTTTTGTTATTTATTACTTGAAACTAAAAAATGTAAATTGATTCATTTATAAAGTAACAAGACCAAAACAAAACACGTTAAGGGTATTCACAATTATACCACACTTTACTGAGCGGTTTTTAAATTTTATGTTGTTTTACATGAAATCTCTAGGAACCAAAAGTGTGGTCATTTTAAGTAGCCCAATGATATGTTTAACGAACGTGTTTTTTAAAGTTACATAAACAACTGATCGGTTGCCAGTTTTTTTCTAATTGCAAAAATAGAAGAAGCTCAAAATGCAAGTTAAACTTTTTTATGCCATATATTACTAAAATATATCAAATTGGATAGTTAATTGATTTGCATAGTCACATAAAGCTATAGTGCTCATAATTGTGGTTTTCAACAATATAAAAAAAAACACAATACAACTATACCACCAATTGTGAATACCCTTGTTGTTAATAAACACAAAAAACAAAAAAAAACAAAAAAAATTACTAACAAATTGTATTTATTTAAGCCTTTCAGTGGATTTGCCAAATATATTGGATACATCAGAAAGTCATTTTTATATGTATTTATTTTGCAAAGCTTTTTCTTAAATCAAATCGTTTGGTTCTATGAAAAAAAAGATGAACCCTCATGATAAAAATTAATTTAGAGAGATATTTGACATAAAATTCAGTTGGATTTTCGATTTTGTGCCAAAGAAAAGCAAAAAAAAAGGTCGGCCTTTTATAAGAAAATATTAACCAGACAAAAATCCAATTCATGTTTTTTATCTCTTTTGACCTTAATTATAAAAATATTAAGGCTTTAATAAACACAGATCCGAAGAATTGAAAAACCTTTAAAGGATTAAAAAAAGACGTTGTGCCGAACAGAAGCAAAATAATACTTTCTTTGTACAAGCTTGCAAAACGTAAGTAGCGCAGGTTAAAATAAAAGCTATGTTTTTTTTTCATCTTTTATTGACCTAAATGACAGGAATATTACCTCAAAAAATGATTTTGTTCTTAGTTTAGCCTAGCCATTGAAAGGGTTAAGGAACAAAAATATAAAAAATAAAATACAGAAGAGTTTAAGGCAGTCATGAGCAGGAAAATAGATTTAGTAGATTTAAACCAATACTTTTTTTTAAACAAACACAAAATTATCCTTATTATTGCTTTTGCTCATCGTTTCAAAAAAAAGAAAGAATAGAACAAAAGTTGTTAATTGTCAAAGCACTCCAACAATTTCTATAAAAAAGTTGAGCAAATCAAAAACAAATCATGTGTTTTTGTGTGCAACACATGTAACGGCACAAACATCTGAAGCGCAGCGCCATTGAGTAGGCTTGCTTTTTGTAGCCTTTGCATGCTTTTGTTGTAAGCAAGTTAGAAATTTAGTAAATGTCGGTTTTGTAGTTATTTTTTATACGTGTTGTTATTTTTACAAGTGTGCAAACACAAAGTTGATAAAACAAAACAAATTTGTAGCTGAGCCAACTGAGCCAATTGAGCTACCGGAAGCTCATGTCTGGTTTGATTTATAAACTATATAAATGTTACATTTTTCCTTTTTTGCACACCGTCTACATGATTTTTTGTGTTTAAGGTTGGAAAAACTTTTCAAAATTACATTTTTTGTTACAATTATTTTTAACGTAATCATTAAGCTGATCACCGCGTTTTATTTTTTATTGGACAGTTTTGGTCGGATATTATTACTAATATAACCCGCTGATGAGAAGTGTTCTGATTCTATGCTAGTTGTAGAAATATTTTTACGATAATCTTCAGCAATTTGTAAGTTTCGATCACGATTGCCTTCACCACAAAACAAAAATATTTCCTAAGTCAGAATATCTTACAATTTTTAAATACATTGGTGATTTCCTGATATTGCAAATTCTTCTAAGACTTTGCAAAGTCTTTGCTTCAGTGACTTATTGCCCTAACAATCTTTTTCAGCCTCAATAAAAGGTTTTTCTAATTCTGTATTCATATCAACTTAAAATTAAATGTTTGGATTTACATGAATATTTGTAATATAATTTTTTTTATATAAAAATCCCGGGATCTCGGAAAGACAATTCCGGGATTTAAAGAGGCTTAAATCGTCCGGGATCCCGGGATTGACTTCCCTAGTATCTATATATTTATCTATACTATAATATAAAAATTAAACTTGTAAATATCGAGCATGGCGGATTTATGCGAATATTTCACTATTCTGTTTATAATTGATTAAAGGGAGGTTCTAGTAGAAATCGAAGGAAAATTTTTGTTTTTGGTTTTTTCCTTTATTTTCATTCTTAGGATCTTGAAAATTTATTGTCAAAAGGATATTTCCCTATCTAATTTATTTTACGGCTCATATCGTGTTAGACGAGAGAGTGCGTCGGCCGAAAAAACAGGTAAAAACGCGTATTTCTCAAAGCAACTTTTTTCCGCGCTGTACACGATTCCGCTTCAACGGCTTAACCGATTTCGATGTTTGACGGTTAAAATAAAGCTTATTCAATTAAGTGGGAGGGGATAAAAATTTATTATAATTATTTTTTAACGTTCAAGCAAAAGAAAAAGGAGGAAAAACAGGGTTTCTTTCAAAGGGCGACCATTTTTCTTTAGGGTTTTTTTTAAATCGGAAATCTACAAGGCCCTCCCCCCAAATTTCATCTAGATTAATAATTTGTTTGATTTTTTTTTTCAGATCACTTGGCAGAGCTGTAGAGTGTACAGCGCACGGCTTTGATCAACGAGACCTTCAGCCGCCATTTGAAATTATTTTTCATCGAAAAAATTATATAATGTTCTCCAATATACGTTAATAAATGCCACAAAAGATTTTTTCAAAAATGATTTACAAAAAAATCCTGAAATTAAGTTACGTGAAATTACGTTTCTACTAGAACCTCTCCTTACATAAGGTTCAATTATACTCAAAATTTTTAAAAATATTCAAAAGCGTAAAAGATATTGGCTAAGAAACTTCGTACAACAGCACTTTTTACACACGCATTAAACCATATAAACGTGAAACAAGAGAAAAAGGATAGTAAAACTGCTTTCTTACTTTTTCTCTAGAACGTCAGGATTTTCTTCAAAAGGACTTTAAAGTTTAAAGACATGATTTTTTTCAAAAAGTTTATTTAAATGTATTAAATCTTACAAAGTATATATCAAATAAACATGGTTAAGAATCTGAGACTAAATTTTAGTCCAGCTAAAATTTTACTGCACTTTTTAAAACTTACGGTTTGAAATTTTAAAAAACTAAATCAAAATTAAAACTTAACTATATTTAAATTTAAACCAAAATAAATGCTACTGTTTTTTTTTATCTTTTTAGTTTGCACACTGTATTTTTTGCATTGTGTATTTCTGTATCATTTCTTGTTTTTTATACAGCTTAGACTGAATTCTAGTTTGTATACTAAATTGGATTTGGACCTGTGAAAAGTTATTTGTTTGTCACCACGTATGGAGCAATAGCCCAGTGGTTAGAATAGTGAACTTATAAACTGAATGTGGTGAGTTCGAATCTCACTGTGCTTGTTATATTTTTTTTATTACGTTGATTTTATATGATTTACATACAAAATCTAAATGTTTGTTTGTTTAAATCATACTTAATTTTAAACACAAATTCTAGTTGTTTGATAGTTGAAAATCGTTTATTGACCTTCAGGTCAAAGTTAGAACAATTTATTGTTCTAACGAATCTTTTCAAAGAAACAACAACAACAATTTTTTTTTCAGTATGAAAAGGAAAAAATCACTAGCTGATTTTATTGTAATTTCGGCCCTGCTAAAGGCTTCATCAGAAATCTTTGTGATACCCGTGCAAGCGCGCACTAGTGCACTGCACGACAGAGGCGATGAGATTTTAAGTGTCAATTTCCCAGTTTTTCTCCCATTTCTTTCAAACTTTAATATTTTTTATTATTATTTTAATCCAAGCCTGTACTTAATTTAAAAACAAAGCTGCACTAAAATTATATTTTAGTATTTTGCAAATACTAGATTTAAAACCAAAGCTGATGTGAACTTGTGTGTTGTACAGGAAAGTTTCAATTTTAGTACAAGATTTCTAATCGTGAAAGAAGACAATCTCTATTCCAACCAAATATTATTGCCATTCAAACATACCAAGCTCAAACATACCAAAAATAAAGAATTTTAAACTTTGTGTCTATAGGTTAGGTAAAGCCGGATGCCTTCTACTGAAGGCTCACATAGACCAATTCTGGCCTTTAGTGGTGCAGGTTATTAACAAAGAAACCTTTGTGGTTTAGTGAAATCTGTAAACATTTGCGTTGAATTCGCAAACCACAGATATTTTTACTACATTTTTTAGCGGCGGGAACGTCAATGAGCCTAGGTATTTGAGTCTCGATCTCAGTAGGGCCGGCCAGGGTATCGCCAGCCGATGACCTAGGGATGGGCAAATTGATCTATGGTGGATCGGAAAAGTATGAATTATAGGAAGAGTGAAGATGACTTTAAACTTATTTGTAGTGCGAATCTTTATACTCTTGAAAATTTTAAATTTCGCTCGTAACTGTATAAAAACTAAAATTTCTAAAAAAATTAATCTTGTAAGTTTTCATAAATAATTTTTCTGTGCACACACATCATGGCCAGAACACTGAAGCGATTTTCCCCCATGGTGCTTTGTAACCAGGTTTTTAGTCGCCTGAGGCACCTATACGATCGTTCTTCTGTACACGTTGTGCACGATGGAGCAATCAATATTTTCAATGTTATCCCGTTTCGGGAAAGATCGTTTTGGCCTCTTTTAGGACATCACCAATAGTTCGATTTGTTAGGTTGGGTTTATTATACAAGTACCATACGTGCTGTCAAAGTTCGATTTAATTTTTAATGCTTGGTAAATAAAAAAAATGTGCGAAAGTTTTGCAAGTCTCTGCGAGATTTGCGACTGACATCGTTTGCATTTGCGCAGTGCATAATTTAGATAATGCGAATGGTTGAGTGTTTTTTCAGTACAACGTACTTTAAGAGATGTAATAATGGCGTCCAAGTGTGGTATAATTAATGACTTATTCCAGAATTCCGAACACAGTCCTACTTTCTCCGCAGCAACTGTAGCATTGTTTATAATATCAGCTGTGACTTTCTAAGGATTGTCACGGTAGCTTTTAAGCAATTGTAAAATGCGTTTAATGTGTCGAAGAATTGGGATCCAAGTCCAGATTTTTAGATTAGATTGGTCTCGGAAGGTATCCCAAAGGATCATCACAAGAACATGAGCCAATATTATATATTATGTATGGGTCTTGAGCTATTGCCAGAGGTTGAGTATCTCCCGTTTTGGCGATTGAGCTAGGAACATGCAATATTGCCTCTATTTTTGTTCTCTATTTTCTTTTGTACATTTTCATCCTGTTCTTCGCTGTCATTGCTTGCTTCTTCAGATTTATTTCTTTTTAAATTTACTGCAAATCATAAAACTTAAAGTTCGTGGGCACTTTTTGGATGTGCATTGTTGCTACAGCGAGTTAATTATTTCATATTATTTAATTTGGAATTATTAATGACAGCGAATATGAAAAAAAAAAAATCATATAAAGATGATAAAAAAAAATTTGTGTCCTCTGCTCGTTTCGCTGTTAAAATGGTGATAAACGACCCGAAAAAAATAAGTGTTGTCATTAAAGAATTCTAGAGGTAACTCAATATTATAAGGGTATTCACGGTGGGCAGCAATGCTTGTAGACATCCAAATTGAGGAATTGAGGCACCACATTTTTCTTGAATTGGAATTAGTGAATTAACTCGAGTCTCGACGTGCGGGAATTATCGGTCAAGCAAGTTAAGTGAGTGGACTAAGAACTTTGGTTGCTTTGCATTTGTCTTATTTTTTCATCTCTAGGGGGGGGGGGCAGCTGTTACGCCCATGAGGGTGGGCATGTGCATAATAGATGCTCTAGTATCTCTACTGTGCCTAGTTCCTTGCACTTCCTGCAGTTGTCATCCGTGGTGATGCCCAGCTTCCTCGCGAGGGCTGCCGCCATGCAGTGACGAGTGAGTCTACCCACTAGTGTCCTGCAATCTCTGCGCAGGCGTACCAAGATGAACAGAGTTTGTTTTTCGCATTGCATATTATTTTCGAGCTTTTGCACGATGTTGTATCTCTCACTCTTATATCAATTGTCTACGTGTTGATATAAGAGTGGTGCGAGTCCATGCCGATGGCTATCTTATGGCTATCTTAACGGCCTTATTTATGGCGAATACTTCCGCCTGGAAGATACTGCAGTGGTTCGACAGTTGTATGGCTGCCTCATACTAGACTCTGCACAATACAGAGCCGCACCTTCCCCCGTAGGCATTTTGGAGCCGTCTGTATACATGTTGACCGCCTTCTGTGCTTGTTCTATACCTTTGGACCAGTCGTTTGGTCCTAGAAGTGTTCGTGTTTTGGAATTGACTATGATGCGATGTAACATGTAGTCCGTGCTACTAAGTAGATCCTTGTCGATAATAACCGAAGTTTTTCCTGAGGTATGGTGACTTGTTCACAGCCGGCCACCATAGAGTAGAATAGAACGAACTACCGTTTCATATATCCACTGCACCTACCTAACCTAACCTAACCTTTTGCTCATAGTGACTTTTAATCAGAATGCCAGGATCTTAACGGATATTCATATTCAAGGCTATTATACCAGTAGTATATATCCCTGCAAACATTTGAAAGAAAATTTCCAATATCTACCTTTGCTCATTCCAGCGATCGTTAAAAAATTTTCAAAATCTACCGTTGGAATATGAAGCAGGCTCTGAAAAATCGATAAACTGAAGCAAAACGTTACACTAAAAAAATATGTCAAATGCTTTCTGATAGTTTAAAACTACAAATAAATTAAATCGAAGTGAAATAAAACTAACATTGAAAAAAAGGGACAAAATTGTAAAAAAAAAAATTAACTTTAACGGGCCCTTAAGGCCCTAGGGCTAGGTAAGGTTAGATTAAAATGGTGGCAGGTCAGCCCACTTAGACCATAGTTTTGGTCCGTTGTAATACCACAGAATGGAAGAAGGGAATAAGCAAGTGAAACTTTTGTGTAGGATGTGGCGGAAGCTGTAAAAACATGTAATATTAAATCTGAAGCAAGTGTTATGCCTTGACCTCAGTCAAGTCAAGTTACTAAGCGTTCCTCTCCACAGACTTTTCCTACGACCACCAAATACAACTTTTCGCCGTAAATTGATGTGTTTTTTATTTCTTTTGATCAGGAAATAAGGAAAGAAAGGTAATAGCGTAGGACCATGGCCCAGACAGGATTCGAACCCGGGACCCCTGAACGATAGTCAAGCGCGCTACCACTAGACTAGCGAGGCCGGCCCTTAAGAATATGTGGTCTAGCATTTTTATTAAATTGTTATATTTCAAATGAATAGTCTTTCGAAAATATACTGTTCAATTTTTGTAAGGATACTGACGTTATTTCCGTTTCTACAGCCGTTGTAGTAGGTGTCGAGCCACAGTGTTTCATCTACATTCATTCTATTTATACTCATTTATCTCGAAACCGCATTTTTTGGTATGGTGTTATAAAAAAATAAACAAAAACCATTCAGAAGAATCATCTGAAATTTTAAAAGGATATTCACAACATCAGTGACTATCGCAGGAATTGGAATCAAAGTTTTATCTAAAAAACATCATATATTTTACACGTAATAACCGGTAAAAAGCAAACTGTTTTCAGAACTTAAGTTTAAAAAAGGCGTCATTCTGTCAATTTTAAATATTTTTTTCTAATTCCAGCCATAACAGCGTTCATAGTGATGAATAATATTCTTGGTTTTTATTTTTCAAAGTCAACAATACCGCCCAGGCCCTTTTTTTTGAGAGTGTCTCATTGTGCGCAATTTTAAACATGATCAACAATTCTTTGAATTAAAAAAAATAAGTTTTTTATCATGAATGAATATGAATAATGACCAACAATATTTACACTTTTAGGGTATAGAGTGTTACACTATACCGATTCGTGTGTGACTCTTCCCGCGAATCGCTAAGGACTTCTCTTGACTCTTCCCAGTGAATCGCTTAAGACCCCTCTAGAATTTACGCCTCTTTCAAGCGAATCGATTACGGATACTTCAGGTAATTCGTTTGCTAATCTTTTCGGCTAATCGCTTTTATGACCTCAGCTGCTTAAAGTCGACGGTACCCGGATGACTCCCAAATAAACTCGCCGGCGATTTTATAATCTTACAAGCGATTCGCTGGCGATTCTGAAGCGATTTAAAAGGGATGTATGTTTTCTTAGTGATGTTATTTGCTCAGACGGAATTCAAATGATTTCGAAGGACTAATCTTTGGAACTGCCCTATATCCTAATGTGAACAATCATCGAAAATAAAAATGATGACAGCTCGGCAAAACAAACGTTAAAACAGAATTTTACTGGTGAGATAAAAAATACGGATAAAATTCAATTTAAAAAATACCTATGTGAATACTTTAGATTGTGAATACATTAAGTGAAGCAGTACCAATTTAAGAAAAAGTTTAAATTTTACAATGATTTCTTACATTTTTTAACTACAAAAATGGCTGTATTATTAAATTCAGTTATATTTTAAAACAATAATTTCCATTCATAGAGATAATTCCAAGACATTGATTTGAAAAATGAGGGTAATAAATTGTTTTTTAGAAGGTATCCAGACACAAAAACTGTTGCTTTTACAAAGCTTTACTTTCGATCCAGATTGTGGGAGAAGAAAATGTCACGAAGAAAAAAAAATCGAACAAACAATTTATTTTTGCGGCCCAAAAATAAAACAGCTTGCATAAATATACTTTTTTTCGGTCTATTAAGATCTGTGGACAGTTACAAATACCACCATGACAGCCATACATTTTTAACCCAAAACACAGCAATGGTCTTTCTAAAAAAAAATAATTGTATTATTCTTCAAAATTTCTTAATTCTTTAACCCTTAATTGGTACTCCTGATCTGTGTGACCGCAATAAAAAATTAAAAGAGTATATTTCTCATATAATACAATTCAAAATTCAATTTTATTCAATTCAGTTATTCAAAATAACTAAAAAAATTGTTCTTATGGGGACACTACACCCCTGGATTTTTAAAAAATAAAATTTCTAAAATGCAAATTTTTTAAGAAAGGAAAGAGAAATTTTATTGAAACTTTGCATATTTATTTTTATTTAAAAAAAATGTATGCAAAAAATTTTTTTTTTGGATTTTTCCAGAGTGTTTTTTGGCTGCTGCAGGTTTTTGAAAATAACATCAAAAAGCACGGCGGGCGTGATTTTGGCTCACTGAAACGTCTGAAAAAAACGGTGTTTTAATCAGCATCGAAGCCGCTATAGATTGAACTAAACGAACATTTTTTTGGCCAAAATTGACAAAATGGCGGCGTTTTTTCGAAATAAGCCAATTTTTGGGACCAAAAAATCCCATGAAAATCAAAAAAATTTTGCGGATCGTTATATCCGTAGTTCAATCTATAGATTTATATGTGTACAGTAACATATAAAAATTTCAGAACGATCAGTCCAGTAGTTTTTTTACCACGCCTGCCAACTCAAAAAATGTGATTTCTAGAAAAAGCGCTTTCACGTTTTAACCACCGATTATACAGCCTTGACGCTCTACGTTTAAAACCTTCACCATTTAACATAGAAATTAATTTCGAATTTTATATCACTAAAAATAAATACTTTGAGGTCGTTTGAACCAAAATCGATCATAAAAAAGTTCATTTTTTGAAAAATCAGAGCTGTACTGTCCCCTTACACTTTATTTAAGACGTTCTTAAAATAACAACATTTATTTCTAACTTCATTTTTAGGGTTTTTAGCAATTTAGTTGGTGTGGTCCCTGGCACCAGAAGTACTGTTAGTGTTATTTTTTTGAGGTGTACCAGTTAAGGGTTAATCTCAATGAAAAACTTAATGATTTGTGGCAGCTCAATTTCTAAACGCCGTTGCTTGCAGAAAGCAAGCAATGATTGATTTGGTTTTTACCATATCCATGCTTTTCTCATCGTGATTTGGCTACCCTGATTGTAATCCGCATCATTTAATGCGCTCAATGATTGATTCGCTCTAATATTTTGTGCAAATATTTGCGGTTCTTTGCACCAGTAGCACCAACTCGAAATGAAATATTTCGCTGTCTTCCAGCCATTCATTTCTCCATCCGTCTATACATCTATCCATACAACAAGCATGACCAACAAAAAGTTTGCTACTATTATTAACTGACATTGGAAATAATTTTGTGCTGAAATTGATTTGTGTGCGATTGGGTAAGTTATTAAATTAGAGTACGAAACAATGCCACTCATACAATTTTTCCCTACCAAGACCTAAGCTGATGACTTCTACGTCTCGCGCCTTGCGTTTGCTTTGACCCTGCCAAGCAACAAGTTCGACTTTTGTGTGCGGTTGAATAGAATTTTTGTGTTGGTTTCTATTGGCGATTTTGAATTTTAATTTTTTTATTTTTTTCCATTAATTTTTGTAAATAATTTGAATGCAGGACAAATTCTTGCAAAGTATTTTATCAGAACATAATCCACTACAATAAAGTAAGTTGGAGGATGAAAAAGATATAAATGAGTTATTTACTCAAAATCAATACGCACATTTTCAGCTCTGTAATGGCGTCAGCTGATATTTGTGCTAATTTATGAACCCAAAGCAGTTTACAGAATGTTGTGATGGCAGCATCATCAGAAATAATCCTGATGGCTTGTGGCAAAAACAAGAAAATTGCAATCTATTGTTAAATGAATGCAAACTAGCGAAGTGTATTATTTCGCTTGCTGTTTGTTAGTGGTTAGGCATTAGTCTGGTGTTGAACTCGACTTGGTTTATAATTGTTAAAAGTAATTGCGTTTCTTTAGAATTCAAACTTGGGAATTTTTCACGATTCCCTTTGTCATTTATTTCAGAGAAAGAATATGTGTTTGTTTACATAAAAAAAGGATATATCAAATATATTTATTCTGATTGAATCATGGTTATTATAAGCAATCAATACAAAAAAAACAGAACGAAATCACTAAAAAACAGAACAAACTAAAAAAAAAACCGAAACAAAACTAAAAGCCATTAAGAAAAAAAAATGTTTCTGCTGGGATTTCAACTCAGTACTCAAAATTCCAAAAAATAAGAATAAAAAATAAAGTCCAAGCCAACTGGGCTTATTCGCACTATTGCACAATGCTAGCTGGACAAAATTGATTTTCTCACTTTGAGAAAATTACTGTACAAGTTGATGAGTAATGATCTAAAAGAGATGGTACTAAGAATTTTGTTTGTCACTGAAAGATGAGTACAGTCCGCGAAATAAGTAAACATCGTACAAAATAAACATCGTATTTATATAAGTAGTTATGTCTTATTTGCAGAATGGTTAAATATAATGCTACCAACTCATGTTATTAAAAAATAAGTATATTTGCTTCTTAGAACACTGAAAAGTAAGTATTAGTAAGTATAATTTTTTTAAATAAGTATAAGTAAGTATTTTACCTTAGAAAAACAAATTGAATATTTTTTTGATACAATTTACTAATTTATGTTAAAATCGATAGAACCCACAATATTCTTTAAATATTGTCACACCCTCTTTTTGTTTTCCTTGAAAAGTTTTGTGTATACAATTTATCTAAAACCAAAAAGTCTTCAGATAAAAAATAAACAAAATATTAATTTTATATATTTGAAATTCATATATATTTCTAATATATAAAATAGTTTAAAAGCACACAAAAGCATAACAAAAAATTAAAAGTTATACGCACTTTCAAGGTAGTCAAATAAAAAAAAAATAAAAAAATCACATTCAAATGTATACAGAGACCAAAGAAAAGTTATCATTATTCGCTCTCACTGTCACTGAATTGAAGCGCTACATTAATTTGATTTTTTCTTTTTGCTTGAATTCGTATTTGTCTTGGCTGTAAATTTTATTTAAGTGTGAAGTCTAATTGGTCACTTTCCAAAGTTTTTTCTTTTTTTTTACAATTTTTGTATATGTACTAAGAATATTGTATTAAATTTTTATGAAATAATTTTTTCAACCCAAAACTTTCTCTACCTGAACTCATGTTAGAACGCATTTAGAAAACTTTAAAAGCGTTTTTCTCAAAACTACGTTTTCACGGACGCCCCACACTATTTCTCCGCTGGGCTGATCCTTCTGAAATTTTAACCACATATTTAGCACAAAACTACTTACAAAAAAACTATAATCGTGTTAAAAAATTGATGTTTACTATATTTTTTTACAAATAACAGCGAAAAAAAAATTTTTTTTGGTTTTTGTTACTTAAATTTAACAACAATTGCTAAAAATTATTGTTAATTGTCTATTTTATAGTCCTTGTCATATTGAATCTAAAACACTTTGGTTTTCTGTATCAGATAAACAGATGCCGAGATATCGTGTGGGAGCCGACCTGCCTCCAAATTATTAAAAAACATTAATAATTTTTTTTTTTTATAAATTAAGACTTAATTTATCATTCCTTACTACTTATATAAACATATCTTTCATAGCAAGCTCACGAGAAATTCCCAAAAATAGCCTATTTTTTTAAGCCGACGAACTACAGTACACCCTTAATATTTCAGGTCTTGCCTTTAAAAAAATGTAAAATCCGACACAGCTGTATTCAATATTATTTTTTAAAAATAAATTTGACTCCAGAGTCTGTATTTTTAACGCTGTTGGTTGCAATTTTCAAACTTTTTCCACTTTTGCAAATAAAAACGTTCAACCGGAGCTGAAAAGTAAGCATAATTATGTATAAATCTTAAAAGTAAGTATACTTATAAGTATGGAATTTTAGTAAGTATATGAAGCTGAAAATAAGTATGATACTTACAAAGTAACATTAGTTATATATATGTATATTAGGAAGGGTCGATTTGTAGGGAGTGAAAAAACTCACCAATTTCCCTATGATTTCCGTATTCTATGGGTTATTCCATGAAAATTTCCCGAAGGAACCATACCTCTATCGTTAAAATCGAGTCCCCTACTTTTTGTTGGTAAAAAGTTCAAAAGTTACGGGCATTTTTGTCCAAATTTTGGACCATTTTTCCATTTTTTTCATGATTTTGTCCAAGAATATTACTTTCATGGCCATTTTTTGGCTCAACCCATTGTTTAATTCAATTTACAATTCAAAACGAAGAGTTTAAGCCCAAATTTATCGAATTCGGTTGATTAATTCATGCGATATTGCTAAAACAAAATACAATAACACATAAAACCAACTTTTTGATTTTTTTTCCCTTATTATTTTTTTTTTCTACAAAAATTCAAATTAAGAGATAATAAAGTATCTATCAACCTATTATCAAAAAAAAATATTCAATTTGAGTGTAGTAAAAGACAAAATGTGAAAAAAAAAACATTATTTTTTCTGAAAGTCTTGTTTGCTTTCAAGTCTTGGTGTTTTCGTACGGCTCTCTAATGTCGTTGCCATAGCGCCTTCTACATTCTTTTCTGCCACTCGTTTAGCAGTGGCAGCCAGCAATTGGACATGTCACTAAAAGAATTAAATATTTTCTTCATAAAATAATAATATAACTATTAACTATAATAGTTAGCAATGTTTTTACACTTACCTTTAAATCTTTTCTAAATTTCAAAATAGTTTGATTATTTGTTAGTTATTTCAAGTAACACTTCACTGAAATGACGCTCAAACAATACTAGCATACACTGGAATATTATAAACAAACAAAAATAAAGAAGTCTATAAAGAAACTAAAAACAAAAAGAAATAAACAAACATAACAGAGGGTGTGCACCCTGTGAAAAAATATGCCAATAATGTAAAGCGCAAATCAGTCCAGTCGTAACGTAAGGTTCGTAAGCTTCGTAAGTCAAAAAAATTGAGCCAAAAAAATGGCCATGAAAGTAATATTCTTGGACAAAATCATGAAAAAAATGGAAAAATGCTCCAAAATTTGGACAAAAATGCCCGTAACTTTTGAACCGTTGGACCAATGTTGGAGATTTTTTTTTTGTAAATTGATCAAAATGAGCTCACCTTTCCAACGCGCCTACTGGCAATTAAACCCGATCGATAGTTTTTGAGTTATGGATGTGAACGTGTAGGTAATATTTCATACGAACGTCAATTTGGGAAAAAATCTACCAACAAAAAGTTGGGGACTCGATTTTAACGATAGAGGTATGGTTTCTTTGGCAAATTTTCATGGAATAGCCCATAGAATACGGAAATCATAGGGAAATTGTCGAAAAATAAATCGACCCGCCCTAATGTATATGCTCCAGAGTTAATGATTCAAGAGCATAAGTACCGTGGGAAGTCCCGTTATTTGTTGTTTAACGCTATTTTCTAGCGTTATTTAAGTTTTGTAGAGGTGAGTTTGTTTAAGTTGGCTATTTAGGTAATACTTTATTAAATTTTTCCCTACATATATTAAAAATAAAATTAGATATGCCACGCGGAACTCATTTATCGATTGAAGAGCGCACCAGAATCGAAACGATGCGGAAATGTGGTGCAACAATAAGAGATATTGCAGAGAAATTGCAGCGTAATAAGAAAACAATATGTTCATTCCTAAGAAATCCAGAAAATTATGGCACAAAAGAAAGAAATGGGCGCCCGTCGAAGATCATTGAAAGAGACGGCATTTAAGTCTACAAGTGTCCACCAACGAGTCCAGCAGATTTTAAAGGAAGACAATAACCTGAATTATGTCAAGCGAGTGCCCAAACCAAAACTACTACCTCGTCATAAAGCTGCTCGGATGCAAATGCGAAAGAAGTGGTTTTTAGTGATGAGAAAAAGTTCAATTTAGACGGGCCTGATGGCTTGCACAGGTATGGCGGGATATTCGTCGACCGCAAGACACGCGCCATGCTAAAAATTTTCAAGGCGGATCTTTGATGGTATGGGCGGCTTTTGGGTACAATAAAACAACTCCGATTTATTTCATAAGCCACAAAATGACTGCGTTGGCGTACATTGAACTTCTTGACAGAGTTTTAATAGATTTTTCCGAAAACTTTTGTAGTGACAAATGGATTTTGCAGCAGGATAACGCTGCAATAGACAACACCGCTGCAACGAAAAACTTTTTTGCTGATAGAAATATATCTGTAATGGACTGGCCAGCCATCAGTCCAGATTTAAATTCCATGGAGAACCTTTGGGGAATTTTTTCTCAACAGACTTATTCTGGTGGTAGGCAGTTTGACTCTCTAATGGAATTAAGAAGGTGTATTGAATCCGAATGGAAGAAAATACCGGTTTCCACCCTTCGTTCCCTTATTCAATCAATGCCGAGACGAGTAAATGCCATAATTTTGGCTAAGGGAGATCATATTAATTATTAATTAGTAATAGACGTTCATTTATTTTTATAAACTATTACTTTAGAGTTAAATTATTATATTGTACACTATACTTTTTTCGTTCCAAGCAAATGGACTCTTAAGTTTTGTGTTAAAAAGAATATCTTTTAATTTATTTTTAATCTTGTATTAATATATATCTGAGTTTCTCTAATTTAAATATATACTAAAAAATAATGGAATAAAACCACGATTTAAAATGCAAAATTTACGGTTGTACACTATACTTATTTCGTGGACTTTATTGAGGAATAAACAGTGTAAAACAGGTATTTTGTTTTAATAACTTTATTTTATCAGTGTTAATTAGTGCAGTTTTCAAGACGCAAGTGCATTTTTCAACAATATTTTTTTTTTAAATGTTTGCAGTGAAATTTCAAGTGGAATTTATGATATATATATATATAATCTTATTAAAAACAAGATGATACATATTTTGGAAATTTTCAAAACTATCAGAAGTGCTATTTCTGCGCTATTTATTTTAATTTTTAAACTTCTAGAAGTTGGGACTTATTTGACACCGCTTGACACTAGGCTGATTTTTCAGTATATGTTGAATATGTGTTTATTTATTAGTTTAAAATTGATTTGGGGTTTCGCACACGCTCGCTTCTGTTTAATTTCCTTTTTTTCTTAGAGTATACATTCTCCATCACTAAATGGGAATTGTAAGAAATGTGGTGCAAATTTTCGAAGAACGAAAGAAACGAAAATCTATTTAAGTTCGTTGAATTAAAATTTTATCTTGTCGATACTGATAAGGAGTTTTTAACCCTAACCGTCCTGATAGCATTTTCATACGTTGACTCCTGATAAGGGTACCCACCCGGGTACCCGTGTGTAATTTGTATGGGAACACTGAGAGCCATAGATAAGATATGTCCGTGCATGCTACTGTTTAGGCCTAGCGTGATGTGAAGACAATGATCGGTTGTGTATGTGTGTTTGTGAATGTTTAATTGTGTGTGAGTTCGTCGCTTCTTCGCATGGCTAGTTCGTGTTTAGGTTTCGGCTCGTAAAGTTGATTAACTTTGGTTTGATTTTAAAAAAATTTTTCGTTGTCGTGCAAACGAAATGCGTCTTTTATAATAATAAAAGTATTTGTAGGTGAATCTTCTACCGCAGCGCCATCATCTAGTGCTACACCAAGTACTGCTATCCATCAGACAAAACGCCAGCCCCCAAAACCAGAAAGAATGTACAATCATAGATTTTTAGAGAGTTTACCATGGCGAAATGGTTATCTAAATATTTCCGCGTGAGTAATGTTAGCCAATTAGCTATGAGTAAGAAGCATTATCCTCGACAAAACAAAGCTTATATCCAAGAGACCTAAGACCAAGGCCCACAGACGATACGGATCTACTCCGTCACGCATTCATATAAATTGGAAGTGTTTTATATGTATATCATAACCAGCAAAAAGAAAAGCGTTTTCTTTTTGTCAGCTATGCATTACTTAGAAGAGAGCCAGCAGTAAATGTAAAAGAGGTGATTATTGTCATCTACAAGAAAACCAAAGGTGGAGTAGACGTAATGGACCAGATTTTATCTAAATATAACACCAAACGTAAAACAGATATATGGTCATTAGGCTTTTTTACATGATCAACGTAGCTGCGTTGAGTGCATTTTGTGTCTTTTTTATCATTTAACCAAATGCCAAGTGGCGACCGTAGCCTAGTGGGTAGAGTGCGTGGCCCCTAAGCTAAAGAACCGCGGTACCCCGGGTTCAATTCCAGCTCAGACAGAAAGTTTTTTCAATTGAAATAATTTTTTTTGTTCGGTCGTCACCTCTCTGCAGACAATGGCAAACCTCAGAGAGTAAAAATTTGCCATGTAAAGATTCTTGAGAACATAAGCTGTTCGGAGTCTGCATAAAACACGTAGGTCCAGTTCTCGGTCATTTGTGATTAAACATTTAATAACATGCACAACACAATTGATCAATAGAAGCTAGGTCAAAGTCCTTCCAAGGGCTGAAATGGCCAGTTTATTTATATTTTTAAATGCCAAAAAGTAGCTCTTGTTAAATCCTTTGAACATTACTTGGCGTAGAATTGACGATTAAAAACATAAAAGAAAAGGCAACTTATAACCGAACAACACGAAACACCAAAGAACGCAGTGCTTTTGAGCTTATGATCAATAAAATCATTTCTGAGTCAGATTTCCCGGACTTTACAGTCCCATCCGGTTTCACTGAGAGATATGAAATTGGTCGGTGGCCATCGAAGGGTCGTTGCTACATTTCCATGGCTATTGATGGCAAATCCGACAGAAAGACTCGCAAGAAATGCGATGACTGCATGCGGACAATGTTCAACAAGCTCACTAAAGCATAGTTTTTTTTTTACATCATTATAATTTATACCCAGCGTGCTTTGCCTCCCTCCACGCTTACATTCTAAAAATTGGGCATAACAATGGAGAAGTCACTCCCAATTTTAGTACAATTGCAGACAATAAAAAAATTAACTAAATTTCCAAATTTTAGTCTAATACGACCCAAACCATCTGGAAAATAGCATTTTTTATTGATTAGTGGGCGGTAAAAGAGGGTGTGGCAAAAATTTTAACTATTTTTTACTCAAAATAAATATACTTCCAAAGTTTCAGCTAGATCGGCCCAGTAGTTTTGGAGTATATAGTATAAATGTATGTGTAGAAATTTACGGGTACCCAGGTGCCCTTATCAGGAGAGTACCGGAGGGTACCGGACGTTACTACCCAAACAATGCTAGAAAGCTAAAAATAAGAAAAAACAATAGAAAATGGCTATTTGTAAGATGTCATGTAACCTCAACTTTTTAACTTTTTTGGCTTGAATAAAAATTTTATTTCAAAGTCCGTTCGGGTACCCAGGTACCCGTGTCAGGAGGGTTAAGGTTAAGATCCATCAAAAACAAACGCACAAAATTTTCTAGCATAATACTAATACAGCAGCTCTTTTGTGGGAACGTTTGATAAAAAAATTTTCGGAACTTTTAAAGGAAGAAGTAATCTGCATTGTTTCAAATATTATTTTGTATTTATTTTATGAGTTTATTTTTAATTTCGTAAAGTATTATAGATAAACAAAAAAAAAATTTTACTGAAAAAGTTTCCTTTTTTTATTATTACTTCGTGTAACAATGTTTTATATTTTAAATTGGCAAAATATCTTAATAGAGGTTTTAGGCAAACAATTTTTCGAAAAATAAATTTTTTTAATTGATAATTGTTGTAAACTATTCAAGAATATATAAAAAAATATCAAATCAATTCCGCTTATAACACAGATTCTGCGGTTTGACGCTTAAAACCCGGTGCGCCAGAGCCTTTAACTAACCAGTGTATCTTTGAACGCGTTTCTTAACATACTTTTTCAAAACGGACCACTTTACTGCAAGCAAACTTATAGCCCAATTTGTATTTGTGAATGTGTGATTTGATTAACTTTTTAGAGACCTTTCATAATGTATACATTTTGTGAAAGTTTTTTCCAAATGACCTTGTTAGTTATTATGTTGATTTTATATGATTTAAATGCAAATTTTGAATGTTTGATAGTTTAAATCATACTTGCTCTTAAATACAAATTCTAGTTGTTTGACAGTTTAAAATCGTTAATTGAGCTTTAGGTCAAGGTTAGAACAAGTAATTGTTCAAACGAATCTTTCCATAGAAACAACAACAACAACGTTTTCAAAATGAAAAGGAAAACATCACTACCTAATTTTATTGCAATTTCGGCCCTGCTAAAGGCTTCATCGGAAATCTTAATTAATTATTTAATTAAGAATTGGTTTTAAAAATTATTAAAAATTGGTTTTTACTTAATAAAAAAAATAAACTAGTTAAAATCTGATGTATTTATTTTGTTCACACTTTTGAGGTCTTTAGTTGCAAACACAAAATTTTTAATATAACATTGTATCATGAGTTGCCAAAAATAAAAGTATCATACGTACAAGAATATCATATTGGTCCCAAGCTTGGCTACATTTTATGAATAAACTACAAAATTTTACGTTGATTTTTAATTTCTGACAATTTTTTTTAAAGCTGTGTGTTACAAATACCCGCAAAAAGAAGTTTTTAGCCAAAAGAGATAAACTCTTTGAAAATATTTATGACACAGGCTCGCATTATGACATTTAAAACCACAAGAATATTTCATTTACTGCAGTGGCGGATCTAGAAATTGCTCGTGGGGGGGCGGCTAAATAAGCAAATTAGTCTTTTTTTTATTCATTGTATTTATTGATGTACTACATAGCAAACTTATTTTTATTAATTATATTTACGTTTTAAATATCATGAGTATATAATTCAAAAGCTTATAAAAAGTTTTAATTTTATATAATTTTTAAGAATTGAAAGAAAAGAAGTAGCTAATGATTATATTCAACTAAAAATACTTAAAGTGCTTGAAGATAAAGTCGTCAATCCGACGCTAACTTAGCGAAGACTCAAACCAATACTTTTGATCCGCAAAAAGTTAAATTCGTACTCTTTGCTAAGTACGAATTTGATTTTGGAGGAAATTTCCTCCCACAATTAAATGCGTTCTCTTTGCACAGTACGAATTTAACTTTTGGGAGGAAATTTAATTCGTTCTTTTTGAAAAGTACGAATTTAACTTTTGGGAGGAACTTAAATTCATTCTATATGCAAAGTACGAGTTTAACTTTTGAATCGAGCTTAGCTTTTGGCACAATTTTGAGTGCACAATTAAGACTTTTGCGATATATATTTTTTCAAAAGTAGTGAAACTGGTGTTCATGGTACTAAGTTTCAATGCAAAAATTCTCAAAATCTGAGCGAAGAATGTTTTTGAAATGCATATCATTGGACAGGTGATTAAACCAACTTTATAACGATATATTCGCATTTTTGTACTGAAACTTAGTACCATGAACGCCAGTTTCACTAATTTAAAAAAAAAAATTTATGGCAAAAGTCTCAATCGTGCACTTATAAGCTATATATCTTTATAAAGGCGGTTTTTATCACCTGTCCAATGATATGCATTTCAAAAACATTCTACGCTCAGATTTTTAAAATTTTCGCATTGAAACTTAGTACCATGAACGCCAGTTTCACTACTTTTTAAAAAATATATATGGCAAAAGTCTTAATTGTGCACTCAAAATTGTGCAAAAACCTAAACTCGATTCAAAAGTTAAACTCGTACTTTGCATATAGAACGAATTAAAGTTCCTCCCAAAAGTTAAATTCGTACTTTTCAAAAAGAACGAATTACATTTCCTCCCAAAAGTTAAATTCGTACTGTGCATTTAAGAACGCATTTAATTGTGGCAGGAAATTTCCTCCAAAATTAAATTCCTACTTAGCAAAAAGTACGAATTTAACTTTTTGCGGATCAAATGTATTGCTTTAAGTCTTTGCTTAGTTAACGTCGGATTGACGAATTTATCTTCACGCACTTAAATTCTTATGGATCTTCAACATCCCGATTCGCGTTGCTTATGTTTCGATTTTTTAATTTACAAAAAAATTCAGCGATTTCCTCTGGGTTAATATCAATTTCTTTGTGAATGTTTGATAGGGCTAAACCATTTAGCCGATCTTGTGCCATTTTCGTTTTTGTTTTTTATATGCTAAATTTTATGTAAGTGAATTGAAATAATAACTTATTGAAAAAAAAAATCAATAGAAATTTGTGTCAATAATTTATGATTTTTTATAATTTTATCACTTAGGAGTTAGTGCATCGATCACATTGAAAAAAGGATTAACATTGGTTATTTAGAAACACTGACTTCATGAGCCGGATGACTGTAGGTATTTAATATTTTTTTTTCTTCAATTCAATTAAAGAAAAATGCCAACGTCACATCCGAATATAGGCAGACATACTCAACGTTATCGAAATTTAAGAGCCAACCGAGAAAATCAAACACCTCCATAACATTTTGGCCAAAATTATTTTTGTTTTTATGAAAAAGAAAGACCTTCAAAAATAATTTGCTTATTTATATTTTAATATTTTATAGTACACACTTCTTTATAAGCCAATTACTATTTTTACAATTTTAGGTTTTTCGTTCCTTCTTGCTCCTTTCCAAAAATATAAATGCTGAAATGACTCGAACCTACTGTGGACAAAGCCGCGGGTAACTGCTTGTATTTATTTAAAAAATTAAATAAAGCATCTGGGGGGCTTCAGTCCCCATATCCCCCTGGATCCACGCTTGATTTACTGCAGTCTTAATTCCTACAGTCAAAGCCACAGGCAGATATACTAACAAAGCACACATTTTTTTTTAAGGTGAGCTACAGTTATGTTCGAAAGTATTTCAAATTAAGTTTTTCCTTAATAATCGCAATAGTCTTCACAATAATTTCTGCTAAAACTGTGTACCTATTATTATTAGTATTATGTGCCTTTATTATATTAGAACACTAAGAACTTAGTTCTTTTAAAGTACAAAGCTTAATGACAAATAGTTGTGAATACAATGATTAATTTATAATTTAACTTAAACTAAGATAAGGAACGAAATAGTTATATAAATAACAAATAACATTATATTAATAATGGAAAAAGATTGGAAAAGAAAGATAAAGAAAAAAAAATGGAGATAGAGCGCAAAGAGAGAACAGACTTTTTGCTAAGAAATAGGCGACGAAAAATGCCTTACAATAGCATGTTTGAAAATCGTTTTTGACTGTATCAATTTTAGTTGACTTGGTAATGAATTCCATAAACGAACGGCATTAACAAAAAATAGTCTTGTAGAGTTAAGGTAGTTAAAACTTGGTAGAATTAGCGTTTGGCTTCTTTGCGATCGACTAAATTGCAGTGTTTCAAACAGATAAAAAGGTGTTTTAAAATGTATTAGTTCATGTAGAAAAATACAATTTCTGATATTTGAATAACTAACCATGTCATACCCAAGTATACAATTTCTCAAATCAGCTAAATGATCGAATCTACGTAAGCCATAGACATAACGTGTGGCATGATTAAAAGCAATTTGTAATTTAAGTTGGGACCGCGAGTCTAGTTTACTATACACAAGTTCAGAATAAGTTATGACAGGATACCTAATCAGGATAAATTAAACTTAACTATTCTGTCCAACTCTAGAACATTATTAAACATTTTAATTATTATATTAAATAGCAAAAACCCACTTTTCTTTGTCCATTTTTGCCTCATAAATTCCAACAATAAATCCCTTTCATCACTCCTATCAACATGCTATTTTTTGCCACACAACAAAGTCTTTCTTTTTTTTCTTCTAAGCTTTCAGTAATAGTTTGCGGTTTGCTTAAATTTGAACAGCAGTTAAAATGTCGCGTTGCCAACCAGCATGAAAACCTCATGCTTTTGTGTTGCCAATTTGAACACAACAAATTCTACTTTATACAATAAAGCAACGACAAGCAAGACAAGTGATGAAAATGTTTCACTTTTTATGATGATGAACTAAATGCTGGCAAAAGTTCAGCCGAATACGACATTATCATAGATACTAAGCTAGATACAGACAGCGAAAGAGTGACATACAAACATTTGAGTTCATATAAAATGACTGCTTACGGCTCATGCCACAAGTTGGCCATAGCTAGTGGTAAGCTATAAACAGGGTGTCACGTAGTTAATTGTTGACCTGCTGTTGGCTTTGACGAAGCCTTTGCGATGTACTGACATAAAATTCAATTTATTAGCTTCAAGAGGAGCATGAAGAGGACTTGCTATGCATTTAAATGTAAAATGCGAAATGCAAAGCGAACCTTTTTTAACGATTACGAAATGCGAGTGAGATTGTTTTTGATGGGTTCTGGTCAATAAAATAAGGCTGGATTTAGCATCCGTGAAATAGCTCAAAGAACATGTGTCGCAATAAACAGTTCGGCTGCAATCTTTTGTGAAGCTAAGCGGAGCACTTTATTTTGGACACGTGCAAGTAAGCACTTAATTGTTGTCCGAATTGTTAATATAGTGTAACAGTGGTTTTATCTTATGGCTGAGGTCAGCTCAGCCGTGCCAGGATCGAGTAAAAGATCCACAAACTTTCATCAAATGAGAACGCAGTTGGTGTTGGTTTAATATTATAATTCTGTATTTTATTGATTTATTCTCCTTAAAAATACTTAATGCAGCGTAACGTCAGCAGTTTGGGTAACAGTGAATGTAAGCGGTCGAATGGTCGGAGGTTGTAGGTCCAGCTGGCGGCAAAATCGGTATTCGGTTAATCGGTAAATCGGTGAATCGGTATTCGGTAATCGGTGGATCGGTAAATCGGTGAATCGGCTATCAGCAATCGGTAATCGGTATATCGGTAAATCGGAAGATCGGTATTCGGTGAATCGGTAATCACTATTCGGTAGATCGGTATTCGGTAATCGGTAGATCGGTAAATCGGTGAATTGGTGAATCCTGCCAGGGCCCCTAAAGCGAAGATCGGTAATCGGTAGATCGGTAAATTGGTGAATCCTGCCAGGGCCCCTAAAGCAAGACTCATTATTAATATTTTTAGAAAGTTAATATATGCCGGACTGCGTTGGACGAACCAAAGACAGGTTCTCAACGCAAGTGCGACGTCATCAAACGGAGACTCAAAGGGAAGAACCAGCAAGCTGGCTCGCCATCGAGTCCCTGCAACCAAACCAAGCAAATCCCAATTAGAGTATGCCGACTGCGTTGGACGAACCAAAGATTGGTTCTCACCGCAAGTGCGACATCTCAAGCAGAGACTCAAAGGGAAGAACCAGCAAGCTAGCTCGCCATTGAGTCACTGCGACCAAAAATATAGAGTATGCCGACTGCGTTGGACGAACCACGGGCTGGTTCTCACCGCAAGTGCGACATCTCAAGCAGAGACTCAAAGGGAAGAACCAGCAAGCTGGCTCGCCATTGAGTCATTAAGTATAGCTTACCTAAAGCAAGACTGCTTTGGTTGGTTTTGTGTCGCCCTTTTATTCGATATGGACAGAAAACCAGTTGGGAATTATACGTTCAGTTTTGTCTTTGGCCTGCCTGGCTATGCATAGATAGGTGTTGTGCGTATTAATAAGTGGCTTATGCAGTAGTGCGGTTGTGTGTTGTCATTTAGTTTTATTGAGTAGGTATGTAGCGTATGTTTGTTTCTATGGTCTGGTGTCGTAGTGCGGTTGTGTGTTATTGCTGCTTTAATACTAATAAGTAGAAATATTTAAGTAGTACAATATGAATATATATATCGATAATATTTAATATTAAAGTTTACGTAGTGTATAAAAATATAATATTTGTAACGTCTTTATATTTATAATAATAAGTAGGAATATTTGAGTGATATAATATGAACATATATGTACACCGAAATTATTTAATATTATAGTTTATTTAGTGTATAAAAAGTATATAATATTTGTAACGTCACGTTACAATAGTCCATATCTGCTGTTGAAAATTCAGCATTTATTGTGTTTTAAAATAATGCTATATATCTAACACTGTGTTGCCACACCAAAAAATTGACTAAATTAATTAAACTAAACTAATATTGAGAAAGTATTGCTGTTCTTTTTTCGATCTTAACCCTCGGATGGGTAATGATCTGATAGACAGTAAATGGTGTATGTCGTCTGGCCAGACGAAATCAGAGGTGTGCCCAATGACGAAGGTATATCATAATGACAGGTAGGCTAACGGTAGTTTTATAATTCAGAGTATGTATACATATGTATGCTATGTATGTTTGAGCAATATTTATCTTGTTATCTGACGAACACAGGATAAGAGAAGAATATAACATTGAACATAATATCATGCTCTTATCTATCAGAAATGAAATTCATCAAGGCAGACGACATAGTCCAAACATGAAGATTTTGACTTTGCGAAAGAAGTTATCACATCCGATTTTATAGTTTAAAATACGAGTGTTAAAAGAGGCTTGCTTGAATTCCAAAGATACATGAGAACGAGTATCTAATAAAGAGTGTATTTTATAGAGTGATACAACTTTGAGTTGGCATCAATGCTTTATTTGACCACCCATTTAACAGCTGATAGTTGTTTTTTATTAAGTTTGCTTTGCCATTTCATTGTAAATCGACTTAAATCAGAGTTTGTGCTTACTGTTTTAGTACTCCCAAAATTCGACCATTTAGCAAATTTTTACACAACAGTTGCCAACTGTTGTCTGCGCTGAATGCGGCCATTGTTCAACATATTCCTTTATCACAACTTAAAGATTAAAATGTTAAAACACTCAATCCATACATTATTTTTCTTGTTTGCAAACGAAGTTCCAGCAGAAAAAAGCAGAAGGATAAGAAGATCGATCAATTTTTAAATCTCACCATGAATAGCAGCTGTTTGAGTAAAAGCAAATTTTTCAAAAATGTTGACAAATACAACAACTGAAGAAATTGCCAAACTTTAAAGGCATATATATACCAATATACACCGAACTAATAATAAGTTGGTTGCAAACATCTTATTGCAACCTAACTTAAGTATTTTTATACTAACAAACAGATTATATGCATTAATTTAATTTCAGGAGTTTCCAAGTGATTTCTTTGTGAGCTTGCGGCCGATTGTAGACGATTTCCTTGGAAAAATACGATGATGCAAACCAATGATTTACCCTCTACCAAAATCGTTCAACGCGCCTAAAGAAGTTTTCACTTCAAAAATTTGCAAAAATATTAATTTTTATGAAAATTTGTATGGGAAGTAGATTAAAAAGAAAGCGGATCACGTTAATTTTTTTTAATAGAGAAATAATGTTGGCGAATTAATTACCTGTGCTTAACTTCATCAAATTATATCGAGCCATTTCAAAGAAATCTGGCAAAATTCATTGTTTTTATTAAAATTTGTATGTGAGGTATATAAATAAAAAAGAAGGCGAATCACGCCTATCCTTCACACACAAAACACATATGGTATAATCATAAAATGTTCAAAATTTCATGGAATTTAATTGAGTCGTTCTGAAGATACATATTTGTTTCCGCTGCTCCATACAAAAATTATCACTGTGCAGCGTATCTGTCCTTTCACTATCGACGCATACTTAGCTATTAATCCGATCAACGCATTTTCAGACTCAGACACATAATTTTGAGTTGATTGGGGATAAAATTTGCGTTGCTCGAGCTACGATGGCAACACTGCAGGTAGCTGTCAGCGACGTTCGCATAACATTTACCATTTGACGTCTAGCAGCTGCCAGCTTGTTTAAATCCTGACATAAATGATAACATAATACGACATAAATAGGATTGTTTATGCGAAGATGGTGAAGATGGGTTTGGTCGAGCACGTGTGCCAAGCATTCAAGGAAGGGAGAAGGTAGTTTTGGTCGTAAAAGTTTGCAAAAGGTTTCCTTAGGAGGCAGGTAGCTTTTGTCGTAGCTTGAAGCTAATAAGCAAAGTTACACTTTTTTAAGCTGGTAACAGTTTTTTTACAGTTTTTTTAAGCTTGTTACTTAAGATGAGGGGCCGCATGCGAAACACTTTGAGCACTCTTGAAATGGTCTCAAAAATATTTCACTTTGAGAACATTTATTTATTGTTAAACTCATATTGGCCTCTCACACTCTTCCACCCACAGGTGTAGTGGCCCCAAATTGAAAAATAATCTAGGCCCAAATTGATATATTTGTTAATCAAGAGAATTATTTAAACCACATTGCTTCTATCAAAATTTACTCACTCTAAGCACAATATACATGCTTACACTTTGTGCAGACAAATCTTTCACATTAGTTCTTAAACACACAGAGTTGCATGAATATTCCATAGACGCAATACAATAATCCGCAGCCATATTGGCTTACCGCAAAAACTCCCATTCAATGCATTGAAATTGATATCAAACTCTACTTTGCTAGCATAAATTCAATGAAGTATTCGTAGATACTTTTAATTGAATTTATTGAGCAAAGCATGAAATATTTTCATTTCATTGATTTGCATTGTATTCATTTTTATTTCGAAATATTTATATTGCATGCATACCTAAGTTTGTTTGTACAAAAAATATTATCCCTATTGGAATACGGTTGAAGAAGAGGGGGAGAAAAATTTGATACGCAAGAATCTACTGCAAGATTGATATAAAGCAATCTTTTTTATCCTGTGTTGGATTTTGTTGTTTTTTTTTCGCAATATTGATTAAATCTGGATTGGAACTTTAAATGGTGACAATGTCACGTTTTTTCACAACGGGTGGCCAAAAATTGCAGACATCACATGAAGTTCTATGGAATTTGGCACAATCGCATGAAATATATCAACAACTAATAAAATATAAAATGAATTCTTAGAAAAACATTGATACAGATGATAAAAAATAAACATTGGCTGTAACTTTGTTTTTTGAGTACTAAAAATTTGCTTTAAAATTGAACTGATATTGAGCTAAGTAAATGCTTATTTATTATTTATCTGCAAGTTTCAGTTACATTTTAAAAGGCTTTATATATTAAAATATATAAACATATTGTAATAAATATCTTTGCAGAAAATTCTTTTCAAATCTTTTCTTGTAGGATAATAACAAGGACATTTTTATTTCAGCTTTGAATTCCTTTAAAGTGCGCTCTCAGAGACTCATCGCTTATTTTAACCATCTTCAAAAGTCTACTATATTAACAGCTAATTATGTATGTCAGAGATATTAAATAATAAGTTTTTGGCTATAAAATTATATATTATTTATATTCTCTGGGTTTTTCATAATTTTTTTAATTTTAATGTCTTAAAATAAATTCAAGTTTTAACAGTTTATTTTTCTACTCGCACCAGAAAACAGTTAAGCCCTTTTAATACCACAATTATTAATTTAAATGATTAATCGAATACTTGATTTAGTTTTTATTTCCAATAGTATCAAATGTGATACACTAAAACTGATAAAGTAGCGAACGCCTTTTAATCGAGCAAACAAATTCTATGCTACATGAACACAACTGTTTGCTTAACTGTCAGATGCTGTTACTGACGCTGTTAAATTAATAAAGGCAGAAAGAACGCATCAAATTTAAGTGAGAAACCTTTGCAATTGAATTAAATTTACATAAAAATTAAATTGAATCTAACTTCTGACGTGTAGAGTAGCAACACATTCAGAAAAAACATCGTGAACTAAGGTAGCGCTACCATTACAGTTCACAACAGTTGTCTGCGCTGAATGCGGCCATTCAAATAATTACATGCATGCTCTTATTTTATTACATATCGTCAAACAAAGTTTGACAATTTTCATACTTGTTGTATTTGTCAGTGGCTTTTTATTTTCACCACTGCGGCATTTTATATTCAGAGTTGTCAACTATGGCTGTGTGTCAATCGGAAAGTTTTCAGTCGTGGTAGAATAGAAAATATCAAGTTGAATAAAATTTGTGTGTGTTGTAATAAATTTGTCTTTTTTGCTGTGTCAAATGGACGATGAAATTTTGACAATTACAAATTTTGACGTTTCACATTTCGGTCGTGTTTTAGCGCAAATATTTTATTTTATTTGCATTTTATCAATTTGCTACATATTTAATTCGAGAGCTTGTACTTGCAACATATTTCGTAAACTTGTAATATTGCAAACTTAAAAAACTTAAAAAATAACAAATTAATGAAAAAAATGAAGGAAAATGCTTGAGTTTGTGTCTGCCTGTGTGTGGGCCAACGGTCTCCAACATCAGCAAGTGCAGCAAAGTTAAATTGGCTTTCTTTGCTGGCGAGCGTCCTCCAAGTGCCACGAACAGCAAGTGCAGTGCAAAATTTGTTGCTAGCCAACATCCTCTAAGTGCCATCACCAGTAGCACAAGCAAGTGCTAAGTGCTTGCTAGCAGGCAAACAGAAAATATAGCATGCAAAGTGCTGTATATTTTACGCCGCCAATTCGGTTCATCACGCTGCGCAACCGCTGGGATCTTGTAATTCTCTTTGCGTTGTTGTTGTAAATTTCCTAAGTAGTTATTGTTGTACAGTAAGCTTTAATTTTTTGTGGATGCTTATTTGTAGCTACAGTCAGCATATGACATCGAACTAATTTAGAAAACAGTTTATACATATGAATTAAAGAATATATATAATATTGGTAAATTTATTTGTTTTTAGTAAAAGTGTTACCGTATCGGAAAAACATATATATATATATATTAGGGCGGGTCAAATTTTTTTGGTGGTCTGGCTCAGCGAAATTCGTAAAATACATGTAATTTCAAGACTTTTTCTCCACTACAGCATATACAAATTCTGAAAAAAAGCTGTGCGGACTTTCGTAAATAGATTTTTTTCTCAATTATAAAATATGAATGTATGAAATTTGAAAGATGTGTATAAAATGTGTATAAAAAAGATTATTTGTGCTGTCATTTCTAAGGTAAATTTGGGCGCTGAATCTGAATCTGGCATTAAAAATACATTAAATCCAACTATCAATAGAAAAAATCGTGATTTTTTTATCAAAATATCGTGATTTTTGGTCAAAAAATAAAAAAAATGTTGGAAAATTTGGCGCTGAATTCAAATCTCCCATTTAAATTACTCCAATTCTCGTTTGCTATTTAGTACTATTTAGTACCAATTCTAGTACTCCAAGTCTCGTTTGCTCTCAGTTTTGGGCCTTTTTTCTCTCGATTCCATCGATGTCGCAATAAAACCACTTTTGTGTTTTTCAGTAACGTGTTTGGATGCTCTAGTCATCTCTTGGACATTTCGTTCGGTGCTTTGAATGTGGCATGGTATTTCGACGTTAATCATAACCTCATCAGAATCATAATAATCTTCAGTCAAATGTTGCAATGGAATGTCTCTTGTGTATGGCGGCTCGTGTAGAATATCATCATCATTCAAATCTATCATGTTGGAAAAGTGGGTGCAGTCAAAATTGATTTTCGGTTTTTTGTATTCTCTCAATGTTGTCCGATCGAGATCACTTCGGATATGTTTTATTTTGTCGATTGCCATTTGACGTATAGGTTTCACATTGTGACAAACCATTGCTAGCAAAACATTTTCAGAGCTAGCAAAGTAGCAATTGGCTGACATTACACTATGAACAACGGAAAGTATATTCGGTAGCAGATAGATCGTCCATTGTATAAATTTGAAGAACAAAACACTTCCGTATGCCATTGAATTGTAATATTTAACGTTGAAGAACATTGGAATGTACACTTTCATCACGTATGTGGCCAAAATTCGCAAGTTTTTTGACGGTTTGTCCGTAGTTATGTACGTACGTAAAATTCGAGCAGCTTTTGTTAACCACCTAGCATGATGTATTGGTCCCAACTTGATGTTTGCTAGATCAATTGATACTGAGCGAGTTGAAATCGCGTTTGCTAATTTGAGAAGATTTCTTGCATCTGTTGAGAAAGAACGTTCATCAAAATCTGGTGATGATGGTGGCATATTTTGGAGTGAAATTATCTCAAAATTATTGACAACCTGAAAAGCAGAATTTTTTTTTAATTCGTTAAATTATATAATTTGTTTACTCAAAATAATCGTATTTTACTTGTATCGTATCGCAAATGCCTAAAACCGCTGCTAATCGTCCTGTTGACGTAGTTGGCCCTTTCGTGAAACTTTTTTCTAGTGTATTGTATAAATGACGAAACGGTAACTCATTGAAATGCAGCAAACATACACTCCAATGTAATGGCCTTTGTAAATGTTGTTCGAAAAGTCTTATTATACCACTTCTAATTCCAGTGTTAAAAGGTTCACCGTCAGAACAGATAGCTACCAAATTATCTAATGACAAGCCGTTTTTATCAAAAAATTCAATAAGTTTATGCGTTTTTGCTTCTGCGGTTTCTTCTTCCACAATAATATGGCCCAAAAATCTGGAATCTGGCTCTCTTACAACAACTATATGCGGTTCTTTAATTTTGCGTGTATGAATTTTATTGTTGATAAATTCGGTAACTAATGTTTCGTCTGTTCTGCCATCGAAAGCAAATGCCAATAACGTGGAAGTGTCTAATCGTTTTTTCAAGACCTCATTCCTACAACGATTGCGTTCTCTTTGAACTTTATTTTTATCGATAATTAACGTTTGATCATTTTTATCTTTTGCGCTTAAATCTTTCAAAAGTGCAGATGCAAGTGCAGCCGCAGCTCTATTTGATATACCTTATCTATCGCATTCCATAGCAAAGTTTGATAAGGTTACGTTTTGCATATACGGCCCTCGAACAGCACCTGGAGCTGCCACTCCTTCTTCAAATTCAAAATCCATACTACTTGCACCCATTGATAATTCAGGTTGCCAAATCACCTCTGATCTAGTCACTTCTGTAGTTGTTACTGTTGTTAAACTTGGTTGTGGTAGCGTTTGAAGAAATTCAGTAATAGTGACATTTCTATCTGTCATCTGGTCCACAAAAAATGTTTCCATGAATAGTGGTAGTGGTGTATTTTGACATCTGCAATCCGTTGTTAATAAATTGCAATTACATGTTGAAACCCAAAACAAATTTCCTAGCAAACCACGAAAATCAACAAGACATCGGGTGATTTGGATTTGTTTTTTGATGCTTCTCTATATTGAGCCATGAATCGGTCTAATTTGTTGCAAATGGATTTTCTCTGAATAATTGGCGTTGGAAGATTATTCCAAATTTCAACAATTTTATCCGCCACATGACGAGTAATTGATTGGAATGAAATGTGTGGGTTGTCTTCGAAATAGTTCTCTTGCATGAAAAAATAATGTAACAAAATATCGCCATACGTCGGTAGACGTTCAACGTTCAATTCTTTCGCTTCACCAAATAAAGTTTTATCATGCTGCAATATTGAAGTTATTTTACGGTCCAGCTCGGGTTGTGATGATGACGGTGAGGTTTCCATGATATAGCTTGTATTCTGAAATGTAATATTAAAAATAAAATATTAAAAATAAAATATAAGGAATTTAAATTTCAAAGATTTTTATCAAAGATATTTTGATAAAAAATCACGATTTTTTTCTATTGATAGTTGGATTTAATGTATTTTTAATGCCAGATTCAGATTCAGCGCCCAAATTTACCTTAGAAATGACAACACAAATAATCTTTTTTATACACATTTTATACACTTCTTTCAAATTTCATACATTCATATTTTATAATTGAGAAAAAAATCTATTTACGAAAGTCCGCACAGCTTTTTTTCAGAATTTGTATATGCTGTAGTGGAGAAAAAGTCTTGAAATTACATGTATTTTACGAATTTCGCTGAGCCAGACCTCCAAAAAATTCGTCCATACAAATTGACCCGCCCTAATATATATATTTATATATTTATATATTTACATATATATAGTTCATATACATGAACAGTTTAGCTCATTGAGGAAATATAAAGAATATTTATGTATATTTATATAAAAACAATTACGTAATAAACCTGCAAAATAATTAATATTTTCAGTAGTAATTGAATAAATAAGGTCTGCTTATCCTAAGCATTCTATTTTTAAAACTGTTTAGCTTAATTTCTTATATGGATTATATATAATTTATAAGCTATAGATATTTCTTAATTTTAGAATATTCTATTTTTAGTACACATCGCAATATAGATATGGTGAACATGTTTATTGTGTTAGTGTTATGATATAAATTGATATAAATAAGCTTTAATTTTTTATATTAATCAATAATGAAATAATTAAAATAAATTAATTAAATTATATGTATTTTTGATATGGTAACACTTTTCCTTAAAATAAATAGTTTCAGTAATATATAAAAAATTTAATAAATTGTTATAAGCTCTTAACAAAAATAATTCTAGTTTCATATGCCGACTGTAGCTACACGATTAGAATTCACAACGTCTACAAAAAATTTCCGGCTAACTGCGCCAACAACAATTACCAAGGAAATCTACAAACAAGGACGCACAGAGAAGAACAAGATCAGAGCGGAACTTTTAAAACTTTTTGATTTCATCCTACATGTAGGACGGGCTGCAGTATGAGCTTTCGCACATCCTACATGTCCGTCCGACCTGTCAAATCCATCCTACATGTAGGATAGTCCGAAACCCTCTATTAGCATAAAAATTCTTATATAGCAGTAAGGCAGTCCGTGGCTGGACAACGTCTTCCAGGGAATACTGATATTTTATATTTAGGTTTTCGCTTCGGTCGGCAGTCCTCTCACTGCTATACTTTTTTTTTTAATTGTGTCATTTTAATGTGATGATATTGAATCCCGTACTTTTTTGTAATGTTTTTATAAAGAATTATGTATTCAAATATAATGTATAGAAATAAAAAATGTTTAATATTTTCAGTAAATAAATTGTTTTATTGCAATCATTTCTGACCATCATCTAAAATATTATTTTTTGGCTCTGTTCGAAACGAATAAATAAAGGGATCCGAAGACGCTAATATCATTTGCATGACGTCCTTATTGGAAGACTTTATACAGCATTTTCTGGCATTACTCAAGCGCGATAGTCTTTATTTCTTGAGCCTCTTCAGTTAGTAACCCAATTGCTAAAATAGCTGCGCAAATAATTTTACTACCCTGTATGAGAACTTTGTGTACACTTTTAGGCATGTTATACCCTTTGTAGTGATGCACAAACAGTTCTGCAGTTTCATTAAAATAACGACTTAATGCGTTAATATCAATTTTTGCACCAATGTTTATTACATCTAATAAATACTATTTTATATCAGTGGATGAGCTGATTTTATATCAGTCAATCAAAATATTATTTGATTAAGCATGTGAGCATTTAGGCATGCACATTTATTTCATTTTTTTAGTTTTCAGTGAAATTAATTGAAAATAGGTACAATCGAATTAAACCCAGTGATCCTGTTCTACAGAGCACCAAGGAATTTGTTAAAGACCGGGTCAGCAAAAAATTAATTTTAAAAACGGAGTTATTTTGTCCTATAGTGCACTTTGTTTGGTTATTTAGAAATTTTTTATTTTTTAATATATCGAAGAAAATTAGCTCTTATCATTATAGGGACATTTTGTGAAGGGGAAATTTTGTAAAGGACAATTTTGTAATGTACAATTTTGTCAATGAAATTTTGTATAAGGGCAATTTCGACCCCAACCCGTTTTCTTTACTCGCTGTTGTGCGCGACCTTGCTAATAGGTATGATCATGAATGTGCAAAGATCTTGTTTTAATTTTTGAAAAATTTAGCTGCGTCCGTTTGTGTAGTCAATAATGACAAGCGTTTTTCTAAAATTTGGGTTGGGGTCGAAATTGCCCTTATACAAAATTTCATTGACAAAATTGTACTTTACGAAATTGCCCTTTTTTAAAATTGTCCTTTACAAAATTTCCCCTTCACAAAATTTCCCTTTATAAAATTCACCTTTACGAAATTGTACAAAAAATTAATTAAAAAAAAATATGTTGATGCTGTGAAAAAGCGCGTGAACACTTTCATTGTAGCACTTTTTGCGGTGCAGTATTATTTTTCAAATATGTTTGATCTGTTTAGCTCACCACTTCGCTGAAACAGCCCTGCAGGACTTTCAACCAACTTTAAGGTGATTACAAACTACTTTCAGAACAAACCACTAGTGGTTGAATAGTCAACTATTTTCTTCGAAAATAACTAGTGATTTTCTATATGAAATGGCCGCAAAACCACCAGTACGCACTACCTACTATATGACAGATTGACTAGTTTACATATGGTCCTTTTGAAACCAACTAGAAGTCAGTCTATAGAAATTAGCTTATATCTGGTTACTTTCATTCTACTTACTAGTGAGACGACTACGTTTTAAATGGTTTTTTATTAACTTCTAGTGAAAATAGAAAATATGTAGCCATGCCAAAAAATATTTTAAAATCGACTCAAAATTTAGTCGGGAAAAATTTTCCTTTTATTTAAAATTTAGACCTTTTTTTAAAAAAAAAATACGAAAACAATGTGAGAAAAGTTGCTTAAGTTAACATTAAAATATTTTTTGGTTAGTCTGATTGATTTTTATCTGGCTATATGAAACCAGTTGGAAATTTTTGATTAAACAAAACAAATTATTTTATTACATTTAATGCTAAAACATGAGTTTTTCAGTCTTCAATAACGTCTTCAATTCATAAAAGTGATAAATATTTAGTAAAGTGTGTTAAAAACAAATAAATTTATATTCCATTGGTAAAAAACATAGTTCTTCAAAAATGAGTTTTTTAATCTTTAAATAGACTTACAAATAAAGTGTAAAAAAGAAAAGTAGAAAAAACCTGTAAGTTATAGAAACCTTTGACTGCCAAATTCAAAGTACTTAGTGTTTCGAATTTTTTAATTGAATTTAGTAAAATATTCCAAATTTTGACAACACTGACAAAAAACATTCTTTTTTGCGGCACATAGTAAAAATAAAGTACTATTAAATTACCTGAAGCACAGTTGACTTAATAAATAATTTGTTCAACGGGAATGTAAAAGTTTCTAGAGAAAAATTTGATTTCGGATGGCATAATAAGTTACTATGTCACAGTTCAGAACTTGGTAAGAGTAATAGGAGATATTTTCATATATCTTTTTTGAGAAGACATATATTGCAGTGCTATTTATAGGTAGGTAGTAGTTTTTTTCCCGATTTTGCATCTAAGTTTGTATCTTAGTAATACTAAATTAGTAATACTATTAGTATTATTAATAATATTAGTAATACCGCAAGTGAAATATGCTCAGCAAAAAACCACAGATTTCTGAGCACTATTTTACTTTTTACTAACCAAGGAGTTAATTTGTTCTCAACAAATTTTTAAATTTGAATTCATTTTAAAATTTAAAGAAGTAACGCATCTTTCAAATTTAATTGGCAGTAGATCAAGTGATATAGAAGGAAAAGATTGTGTGTGTTATTTGTCATGCGGTATTGCCCACGTTTGAGGTTTGGAAGTATGTAAATTAAGATTATTTAGCTTAGCCAAAATAAATTTTGCATATGTCTTCATTTATTCTTGCAACCAGATCTTCGGACAAACCAATAGGTCTCAAAAAATACACCTTGACGTCATCACCTTAAAGACGTACTGACACATTTTCAAAGCATTGTTCAGTGTCATTTATAAAAATACTAAATAATATAGGCGACCGTAGCCTAGTCGGTAGAGTGCGTGGCCCCTAAGCTAAAGAACTGCGGTAGCCCGGGTTAAATTCCAGCTCAGACAGAAGGTTTTTTCAATTGAAATAATTTTCCTGTTCGGTCGTCACCTCTCTGCAGACAATGGCAAACCTCAGAGAGTAAAAATTGCTATGTAAAAGCTTCTTGAGCTAGGTCCTTCTAAGGGCTGAAATGGCCAGTTTATTTATTTATTTATTTTTATTTTTTAAATAATATAGGACCAAGGAAATATATCGTTCCCAGACTGTGAAACAAGACATTATCCAGACAAGATATGTTTTAATTGGAAAATTTGTTTCGACAACGAACTTGCTGAAACCTTTCTGTCAAATAGCTCTTCAATAACTCCATCGCAAAATTGTTTAAACCAAAATACTTTTTTAGCTTCTTCAGTAAAACCTCATTGTTTAACGTGTTAAATGCTTTTGAGAAATTAAGCTAAACCAAAATTGTTAGATTACCTGTATTGCATTAAGTGCGAGTTTCATCCATTACTTTCAACATTGCTGTGTCACAACTGTGACCAGCTCGAAAGCCTGACTGGTGTTCTGATAAAAGTTTGTACTGATTTTGCTGGATAACAATCTAAGTCGAATAAATGTTTCAAAAAATTTTGGAAAAAGCAGGAATGCTAATCAATCTTGTAAAATTGTGGCGGTATTCTATTTTTCCACTGACATAACGTTTGCAAATTCCCAATTATCTGGAAAAACTCTTGTTGCTAACGAGAATTTAAAGCGTCAAAGATTTTATAAGAATTGGTAAAATTATCTTTACAAATCTTGAACTTATCTCATTACCAGCAATTGCGTCCGAATGAATAGCAAAAACACACTGAACGTTATCTTATTCACACGCTATATCAAAATTTAGCTCATCGTCAAAAGTTGGAACAACATTTTATTTAATTCTGATTAAAGAGCTATCATTCGTAGAGCTAGAGAAAAATTCATTCATTATGTTGGCATCAACATAGCAATCATTTTTGCTATTATTTCCAATTCTAATTGACTGTAGGCTCTTCCAGTGTTGTTTCGTTGGCAAATCTTTACCCAACTTGAATCGAAAATAGGTCGTTTTTGCAATATGGATCAAAACCATCACATGATTTCAAATGACACGATTTGACACAGTTCGATTTCGTTTCCATCGATTGTGGGATTTACTTCGATTTTTTGCTGCTTTAATACTTCTACAGTACACCCTGGACGCCTGGATCTCTCTACTTTAAACATTTTTAAAGGTATAAGAAACATATTAAAAGGACAATTGACATGAGAAGTGTGATGATAAACTTTATTATTTTTTATTGGCGCTTGCGCATAGCTAGCAGTCATTCCGTGATATGGAGGACGCTTCTTGCTTCAACACATCTCTGTTAACAACCTTAAATCTCCTAAATTTATATGTTATTCTTCATATGGCTTACTTAAATCAATATCAAATAAATTATAGAACATTTCATGATCACAAACATATCACAATTACCTATCTATACTTTTATATAAAATTGAAGTTAACATTTTTTGTTCCACGTAAACTCTAAAAATACTGGGCCGATTTTTATGAAAAAGTTTTTAAAATATAATATTTGTGCTACAGCATTTTTTTTTGGGGTATTTTTGAGCGAAATTTTAATAATAAGTGCAATTAATAAAAGTGTTAAGTCGTTTAAGAAATCATCCTAACTGCAAGTCATTGCTTAATCGTTTTCTTTTCACATGTTTGTGTTGCGAGAGTTTCAATATGCTCCATTGCTTTATGCAAGTCTTAAATTAATATATAAATATATACTCCTTACTATATGTATATCTTACTTCTCACGTTAAAATTCTGCTGCTTTGTGAAATTCTTGTTTAATAAAAACTCTAATGCTTCATTCAATGACAGCGGTATCGGGTTTTTTTTCTAAACAATACTAGTTCTGTTTCTGTAATAACTTCAAGTAAAGTTCGAGTAAAGTCCAATCTCTGAGAGTAGTTAATGTATTTATCTGTCAAAATGTGAGAATTTGCAAAAAAGTATGGAAACGAATTCCAGCAAGTTTCGAGCAGAAGACTTGCTGTGGACAGCTGATTGACAATATATTGAAGCAATTGGAAGAAAAAGATTCGTGCTCGGAAAATATTTTACAAGTAAAGTTCCAGCTAGTTTCTGGTAATTTTAATTGAATAGAGAGTGACATTTAGCTTGTTCTTCTTCTCTCTTGAGCTTGAAAAATGTGTAAAGAAACGTCTTCAGCAACTTCAAGTTACTTGAATCTTCCCAGAAAAATTTGTGATGCAAATGTGACATGCATTCTTAAGGACACTGCTTCTAGAAGACATTCTCTGGACCAAACTGTGCTTCTTCTTAGCCTTACAAACTTAAAGAAGTTCTTTCAGGAGGTATTATTATAACCAGCTTCTGGAAGACATGCAAATGGCATGTTAATTCAGTTAAATTAAAAAATTTGTATATAATTGTAGGAGTAGGAAATGGACATAGGACGACGAGAAGTGGACTTATGTACTAACGCGTGCAACGCTGGTAACCAAACAGTGCAAGACGAACAGAGAGACAAAAAAGTAAACGGACAGTTAGTTGCCAACGAGACGTGAACCACGACGAATTTAAAAGTCAGTCAGAGTCGTTTCTTGTCGTTGTTAAGTGAAACAATTAAATTGTAACACGCTAAAAGCCATTAAGCTAATAAAATTAAACTATGTAAAAACTATTAAAAACTATTAAAAACTATTAAAAACTATTTAAAACTATTAAAAACTATTTAAAACTATGTAAAACTATTTCAAACTATGGTTATGAACTAAATAAAACTATCTTACAAGAATTAAATCTAGTGCCTCTTAATTTAATATCAGCAATTACTACAAGTGGTGTCAGAAGTGAAATTGTTGCCCAGTGCAGTGCAACGCGCAACAAAATATGCTAACAAAATCCACTACAAAGTTGAAATGTGCTAAATTAAAAGAAGCAAAAACAAAAAGATCAGGCGAACACGTAAAATAAGCCAAGAACATTCACAGTGCATTTAAGTGACAACCGTAGCGTCATACAAACACGAAGCAAAATGGTGGTGATGACTTCGTTAAATGGCTTCTGCATCAACCAATTCAGTCAAAGTCCACAGTGCACTTAGCAGAAAACAACCATAGCGTCACATTCGTTGAAATATATCGACAGCGTAAACAGCGTCAGCGTCAAAGCTTTTGAAAACGACAAAGCAACAGAAGTAGCGAAAACAAAAAACCAGAGAAGAAGAAAATCAGTACAGAGTAGTGAGAAGCAGCGGGAAGAACAACAGTAAATACAATAGAAGCGAGAAGAGCAAGAGTAAAAAGAAGCAAGAATATCTGCAATGAAAAGCAACGACAGAATGACAGCGAACCGATAGAAAACCAATGAAGGAAAATACAACACGAAACAAAGCGATAGGAAAAAGCAAGACGGTAAACAAATACATATAATAAAAACTTCAATTGGAAAAGAACATAAGCAGAAACAACATAAAATTTTCTGATGTCGGTGTTTTATTTATATTAAACGCAATATTATACATTTTATGATTTATCAATTAACCTTATGTTGGTAAAGAGCTGTAAAATTTTAAAATTAAATATTTCTTACACATTAATGTATGAAATGTGAAACCAAAAACTAATTAACTTCTATGAACTAGTATATTTACTTCATTTCTACAATATTTATAAACTTACATATCTATTTTAATTGCAATTCAATTAAGTTTAATATAGTATATACAATTGTTTCAACATACGAGGACCATGGACGCTCAGACTATTTTAGGAATGACAGTGGCGGTTTTAAAAAAAAAGCTTAAAGCAGTTGGGTTAAGTGAGCATGGAAAGAAAAGTGTACTGCGGGACAGACTCCTTCGTCATTACAATCTTTTACAAAGCGAGGATGAAGAAAGTGATGTTGATGAATCAACATATGAGGAAGCAGCGAGTCCAAATCGTATGCAAGAAATTTCAGTGGTTAAAAATAATTTTAGTCTGAGGGACATTGAGGATAGTGTTAGTGCATTTACGGGTAATATCTCACATGACGTTAATCAGTGGGTGAATTAATTTGAAGACATAGCTGACACGGTTGGTTGGAGTGACTTGCAGAAGTATGTGTACGGCAAGCAGCTCTTGAAGGGAGCAGCAAAACTTTTTATGCGTGGTTTGACAAATATAAAGAGCTGGAATGCACTAAAAGAAGCATTAATTGCAGAATTCGGTACAGTAATGTGTGCATCTGAGGTTCACAATACTCTTAGGAATAGAAGAAAACATCAGAAAGAAACTTTGCAAGAATACTTGTATGTTTTAATTGAGATCGGTAAACCGATCGCGCTTGACGAGCAAAGCATTATTTCCTATTTTGTTGACGGGATACCAGACACAAGAGCGAATAAGACAATCTTATACCAGTCAAGGTCATTGATTGATCTAAAGCAGCAAATCCGTGTTTATGAAAAAATTAAAGGTCCTTCTCTATCATCAAATAGGGTAAATGCACCAGTATTTGGAAGTAATAAAGTAGAAGACAAAAATTATAGTCAAGCCGAAGGTAAGAAATGTTTTAAGTGTAACAAGGATGGGCATATCGCCAGAGACTGTCGTAGCAATAACATAACTTGTTTTAAGTGCAAACAGATAGGTCACTATTCATACCAGTGCAAAGATAACCCAGTAGTTCAAAAAGGCGTCAAAACTGAGCGTATTAATACATTGAGAAATGATAAAGCTAAAATTGTTGAGCGTCGTTGCAACATGATATTTACTGATGTTTTGATAAATAATGTTCGGTTTAGTGCGTTGGTAGATACAGGGTGCGATTTATGCATTTTACGTTACGACACGTTCAGAATGCTGGGTGGCCTTGAATTGAGGGGAAATATAATAAATTTGGTAGGTGTTGGTAAAGGTAAATTAACAACGTTAGGCTCCATTGATTCGCAAATTATGGTTAACAACGCAGTTCTGCGAATAACATTTCATGTTGTTAGCGAGAATGATTTAATTTATGCAGCAATATTAGGTAACAACGTTCTTGAATATGTAGATATTGTCATTAGTAAGGAAGGCGCCGTATTTATTTCAAAAGGGAAAAGTTTGGTAAATAGAGATAATGTATTTATTCAAGAAATTCCAGCAATAGAAAGTGAGAATTATTTACTCAATGAATTCGAAGCGTTGTGTTTGAACACATTCAAAGACACTGGTACACAGTTGCCAGATCTGGACCTATTTCATTTAAAAAGGGCAGAAATCGAATATATAGAAAATCTTATAACTTGTTATGCGCCAATAAAACCAGCTAGTTCACCTGTCGAGATGAAGCTAATTCTTACCGACGATATCCCAGTATACCAGACGCCCAGGAAAACTTCATATAGCGATAAATGCATTATAGAAGATCAGATCAAAGAGTGGTTAGATGAAAAAATAATTGTGCCTAGTTTTTCCGCGTACGCATCGCCGGTCGTGTTGGTTAGTAAGAAAAATGGTACCAAACGATTATGCTGCGATTATCGAAAATTAAATACAAAGATTATAAAAGACAATTTTCCTATGGCAGTTATAGATGAGGTATTAGAAAGGTTGCAGGCCGCAAAAATTTTTTGTACGTTAGATTTAACAAACGGTTTCTTTCATGTGCCCGTTGAGGAAAGTTCTAGGAAATACACATCGTTTGTGACACATAATGGCCAGTACGAGTTTTGTTACGTACCTTTTGGCATTTCAAATTCTCCCGCGGTTTTCTGTCGCTATGTGCATGCAATTTTTCACGAATTAATTAGTAACGGCACAATGGTTATGTATATGGATGACATTGTTATTCCAGCCAAGGACGAACAAGAAAGTCTTCATAAGTTAAAAGCAGTGCTAGATGTAGGAAGTCGAAACGGTTTGCGTTTTAATTGGTCCAAGTGCCAATTCTTAAAGAATAAAATCACTTTCCTAGGATATATAGTTGAAAATGGCACAATATTACCATCAATTGAGAAGACCACAGCAGTTAGCAATTTTCCTACGCCGTCAAACAGAAAGGAGTTGCAGCGTTTTTTAGGGCTCACTTCTTATTTTCGACGTTTTGTAGATGGCTATGCAAAGATAGCCAAGCCGTTATCTGACTTACTTCGAGAAAATGGAAAGTTTAGTATTGGAGAAGAGCAACTGATTGCAATTCAGGAGCTCAAGCAGGCGTTGAGTAATGCGCCCACATTAAAACTTTTAACCCTAAGGCAATGACAGAGATCCATACTGATGCATCCAAGTTTGGATATGGTGCGGTCATGCTTCAGAAAAATTCAGTAGATCAATTGTTACATCCTATAGAGTACATGAGTAGAAAAACTCAAGCATACGAAGAAAAGTATAGCTCGTATGAATTAGAAGTCCTCGCAATTATTCAAGCTCTCAAGAAATGGCGTGTGTATTTAAAGGATGTTAAGTTTAAAATCGTGACAGACTGCAACGCTTTTGCTCAGACTATAAGAAAAAAAGACGTGCCTGATAGAGTAATGCGATGAGCGATGTATCTACAAGAATATAATTATGAAATAGAGCACAGGGCGGGATCGCGTATGAAGCACGTGGATGCTCTCAGCCGCGTTTATTGTCTTTTGGTCGAAGACTCATTAAAGCACCGTATAGGTGAAGCGCAGGGTAAGGATGACTGGTTGAGGGCAATAAAACAGATTTTGTCAGACATGGAATACGAAGACTTTTTCTTGAAAAATGACCTTGTGTATAAAGATCCAGTTAAGGAACTTTTAGTCATTCCATCTGTTATGGAAAAAGAAATAATTCAGCTAGCTCATCGCCAAGGTCACTTTGCAGCCAAGAAAACGCAAGATTTAATTGAGAAATGTTATTTTATACCAAATTTAAATTCAAAAGTAAGCAAAATTGTGAAAGGGTGCATTGAATGCATAGTTACTGATGCGAAGTTAGGGAAGAAAGAAGGCTTCTTAACGCCAATAGACAAGGCTAACGAACCCTTAGGCACGTATCACATTGATCACGTTGGTCCACTCACAGATACGTATAAGAAATACAATCACATTTTAGTAGTTATTGATGGGTTTTCTAAGTTTGTTTGGTTGTATCCAACAAAGTCGACTGGAACTGGGGAAGTAATAGAGAAACTGGAGCGACAGGCTGCGATTTTCGGAAATCCTAAGCGTATTGTTACCGACAGAGGAACTGCGTTCACTTCTAATGGTTTCAGCAGTATTGTCAACACGAAAACATTCAACATCTTTTAATTGCAACTGGGGTACCGCGAGGTAATGGCCAAGTTGAGCGCGTTCATCGAATAGTCATTCCAATGTTATCGAAGCTTTGCCACAATAACCCCGAGAACTGGTATCGTCACGTGAGCAAAATTCAACAAATTATGAATAGTACAGCACCTCGAAGTACAAAGGCATCGCCTTTCGAAATTCTTACTGGCATTAATATGCGAACTGTTGATTACCCTGACTTGAGACAATATTTAGATGAAGCAACTATTGAGGAACTCGATGCTGAGCGAGATACTTTGCGAACCGTGGCACGCGAAAATATATTAAAATTGCAAAAAGAAAATCGTAAAACCTATGATAGTAAGCGTAAGTCGGAAACTGCTTATAAAGTAGGAGACTTAGTTGCAATAAAGCGAACACAATTTGGAACAAATTTAAAATTAAAGCCAAAGTATCTCGGTCCATATCGAATAACCGAAAAGTTAAATCACGGTCGGTATAAAGTTCAGAAGATAGGAGAAAATGAGGGAGCTTTTCAGACGGTTACAGTATGCGAGTTTATGAAACCATGGACATCATCATTCGGGTCGAATGAGATTTCAGGACGGCCGAATGTAGGAGTAGGAAATGGACATAGGACGACGAGAAGTGGACTTATGTACTAACGCGTGCAACGCTGGTAACCAAACAGTGCAAGACGAACAGAGAGACAAAAAAAGTAAACGGACAGTTAGTTGCCAACGAGACGTGAACCACGACGAATTTAAAAGTCAGTCAGAGTCGTTTCTTGTCGTTGTTAAGTGAAACAATTAAATTGTAACACGCTAAAAGCCATTAAGCTAATTAAATTAAACTATGTAAAAACTATTAAAAACTATTAAAAACTATTTAAAACTATTAAAAACTATTTAAAACTATGTAAAACTATTTCAAACTATGGTTATGAACTAAATAAAACTATCTTACAAGAATTAAATCTAGTGCCTCTTAATTTAATATCAGCAATTACTACATAATTATAATATATGTATTAGATATTTTCCGTGGGATTTTTTCAACCCCCAATTAATCCCAACCACTTACTACTTCCAACATCAAAATGCTTTGAATATCCGGAAAAAGGATATTTTACGTGGAGTTTTTTAAACCCCCAACAAAACCCAAACACTTCTCATTTCCAACACCAAAATTCGCGAGAATGTCGGGAAAAGGGATATTTTCCCTGGGTTTTTTTAACCCACAAATCACAAAAATCACTAAAACCATTCCATTCCATGGAATGCCTTCTTAAAGTTCTTCTGGAAAACACCTACTAGAATTCTTTCATGAAGGGCTTCCAAAGAAATCTTACATTGAAAAAGTTCTATCAGCACTTCTAGAGAAGCATATGTTAAAAGAATACCTTCTGGGTATGAAAGTGAGAGGGATGGAATTCAAGACTTTCCCTTCCACTTTAGCTTCTTTTGGAAGCACTTTTTTGCTGGGTTTGAGAACAAATTTTACTAGTAAAAGCAGAGATATAAATAAAGTAATAAAAATGGGCTTTTTAACTCAAACCCAGATTTTTAGAATAAATTCGAAAATGCCAATACGCAGTTATAATCTCGTTTCGTCCAAAGTATTATAGTGTTTTGTTATTTTACTACACTGTGTTAGCTGACGACAATCGATGAACCTATTAATTTCCTAGATATCTGATAGATCAGTTCTACCTTAATTATGAATACTACAGATACACTGTGCGCTGAAGCTACTGCGGCAGGCGACAGCTTAAAATGTTGTCTAAAAGTGTGGTTTCTCTATGTTTATAAGCAGGAATTTACGCTGGAAGTTTGAATAGTTCAGAAAAATATTTTAAGAATCTTGTCAAGGACGAGCATGCAGATAAATGTGAGCTGCAGCTAAGGCAGTGAAACCTCAAGCTTTCTCAGTGCTGATAGAAACTGTGAAAAGCATGCTAAAAATGTAGTTACTATTTTTTTTTTTTAATTTATATTAGCTTTTAACGATTTTTTTTTATGAACGTTTTCTGTATGAGTTTTGCTCTAAAGCCAAAAATATTGCAAATTATGATGCTCTTATTATTTTTATGCTGCCCTTAGCTAGGAAGCACTTTAACTTTGTTTCAAAATAAAGTTAAACAGATGGTTGTGGGAAAAAACTGCTTTTATTTCAAACTCTAACTACAAATTAGCATGTTTTGAACAGCCAGACCATATAATGGAATATGAAATGATTGCTAATGGCAAAACTGGAGGCAGTTGAGTTCGCACATTGTTGTAGTAATGTTGGTTACCTGTATGTGCCATGCCATTTCATGCTCGTCCAGAACACTCTAATGCCAATTCTTGGTACATTTTAATTATCTTCCGCAACACTGTGTTCGTCATAAAAGCTAGAAAAAAACAGCACCATCCATATGAAAAAAATGAGACAGGACAACAATAAAACGTTCAAAACGAATAATAATTAAAAGAAAATACAGCGAATGGAAAACGAAAAGTTACTTGATAATTTATGAAATCAAAGACAGGATGCGTTAAACAGAATTGGAGCATTAAAAGTGGAGGTTTTAGCTTGTTGGAAAAAAAAAGAACAAAGGAACATGTGTTGAATGCAAAAAAAACTGAAGGTGGTCACCACACTCATATTATATTTGGGTTATATTTTTATACACCCACGCATATTGCTTAAGAGGAAAGGAGCAGTGCTACCACTCACAGAGTAATTAGCCTGCAGGTAGATTCTTTTTTTTTATTGAACAAAAGCAGCCATAGGGTAAAAAGGAGAGTTTTTAAATCCTATTGTCCGCTAGCATAATAATTATAAGTATGCAGGTATAGAAAAGTACATAAGGAGCATTCCACATACACATTTCTTTATTTCAATACAGCACATGGAATTTTTGAGTGAAGTCCCAAAAACAACACTTTTTTCCAAAACCGTTTTCTTAGAATTTTTGTTGCTATTTTCTTTCGTCTAATACAACAACAAAACATAATACTAAAAATAATTATTTTTACGCCGTGAGAATCGAACTCTTCCCCTTCGATTGCTAGTTCTACACGCTACCCACTTATCCAAAACCTGTTGCTACTTAAAGTGGTTCATTCAATATTAAGTATTGTGTGGGGGCTATGTTGCTGCAGATCTCAATAACCTCTTACAAGGATTGTGTATTTGCTGTTCTTCATATCCTACATGTTTAGCAGCTATCTGAACCACAAAAGTAGGAAAAAAATAACGAAAATGTGGCTTCTACTTACCACTTTTGATGTTGTAATTGTTGTTGGTACAGTGGCTCACAACGAAATTCGGGCAGGCATTTCTAAGCACTTTCGCATCGGTTTCAGAAATGAAAATGTAAGAAGAAACTTGGAGTAAATATTTTTTCAAAACGTTCTTTATTGGTGTGCAAAATTATGCAGAAACATAGTGTAGGAACGACACGGACCACCAGAAGTGGAATGCATTACTAATGCAACCCTGACAACTGGACGAAAAGAATATAGAAAAACAGACAAAACGCAAGCCAACGAAGCTTCATGAGTCAGTCGTTTTTACGTCGTTAAACTGAAAATATCGCCTAAAATATAATGATCGGCAGTTTGCTTATTCAAATTGGACTTAATTTTAACTGTGTCACTGTACAATGTGAATATATTAAAAAGTGACTTTTTATTATCAATGAACGCCTAAAATATACCTAAATTAAACCAAAAGGAAGTTTTAAATATTTAATATATTGCAAGTGAATATTAATTATTAATTAATATCTAACTACACCTAAACTAAATCTAATGAGATTTCTAACACATAAATTAATGTCTAAAATACATCTGCACTAAATCTAAAGAAAGTTCTTTAATACTAATTAATGTCTGAAATAAAACTAAACTAAACCTAAAGTGTTCAAATAAATGTACTACAAAGCTACTGTACAATATGAATATTTTAAATGAATTTAACTTATTAATAAATGCCTTATATAAAACTCAACTAAACCTAAAGTTTTTAAATTACTTTTACTACAATAGTTAAAAAGTTAGAACATAACGGTAAAACAAAATTAAATCAAACCAAAGCTTTAAAAACGAGCTCACATTAAAAACCAGGCAGATAGGGATTCAATGCTAAAACTAAGAATTTACTTTTTCTTTAATGACTTTTTGGCATGGGTGCAACCAAATTTTTAAAAACTTCAGCTCCAATCTGATTCCACTCTTCACTAAGGATATTTTTTTAGGTTTCAAGAATTCAGTTTCAAGTTCATCTTATAGATGTTCTATAACGTTTTAATCTGGGCCTTATGAGGTTGTTTTTATGACATTTGGACAAATATTAAGTACACAATTCTTTACCAAGAGCGTCGTATGTTTCAGGTCATTGTCTTGGTAAGACTAAAAATTATCTGCAATTCCTCATTTACCCGCACTTTCTTTTACTTGCGCCATGAGAATGTCAAGGAGCATATTTTTTTCCATTATACCTTCAATAAAATTAATCTTTCCAACATCAGACGCAACCCCAAACCATGACTGATCCTCTACCATGCTAAATTGTATGTTTAGAATTTTTATTGCAAAATTCTTCATTTGGTTTTCGCTTTCCATCTGAACCTTATAAATTAAATAAACTCTCATCGGTAAACAAAACCCGTACTAAAAGTTTATTGTTTAAAAGTGCTAAAGATCCTTATGTTTTCTGTTTTATTAACCTTGCTTCAGAATAGAAAGTCTTTGGTCATCTGCTCATGCATGAAATTGGGGCGTTCAATTACATTTTTCTTTCTAATACAGTGCTTTTTTCGTGCTACTCCTCAATTTAAACATTTTTTCTCAAAACTCTTCAAATTGTTTCTGAGTGTAAACTCTATTTCAGATTTAGTTTGAACATCACTTCTAGTTTTAGAGCAAATAAAAATGGGTCTCTTATTATTTCTCTTAAAAAATACCTTTCATCTTTGGAGCTAAGTATATTTTTAGTTATTTATTTAGTTATTGCGTATTCTCTTATCTTGTATATAATGCTTGATTATATCGTGCACTGTTGATTTACTTTTTTGTGAAATTTTTCGCTCGGATTTTTCTTTCAAATAATAATCTATCATGATTTGCCTTTCTGCCAGTGTTGATTGATTCACTTTTCGAGAAATGTTTGTTTTTTGAAGTTATTTCAACTGAACTGAAGTTATTCCAACAGTAGTAAAAAGTTGTAAGCAGGAATAACGGTCTAAGGACCACAATTTGCATTTTTTTCTTTACTTGCCCTAAGAAGAAAAAACTAGAGGACAAAATACAATCATGAGTTGGCCTGTTGTCTCTGCCAAAAAACTATTTGTAAAGCCTATCACAACCGAAATGTGTGGACTAGGGCTTTCCCGGAATGCGGGCAGAAATCCCGGAATCTCGAACTAATTTCTAGTCCCGGAATTCCGGGATTCCAAAGACTTAATCTCGGGATTTTATTCATAAGAAAATATAAAAATCTTCAGCAACTCTAAATGGAACTGCAATATAAGCGATGGTTTTTTTTTTTCTTTTCAAAATCACACTGTTCTTTTTTTAACTCTGAATACATTTTGAAAGTCTATTTTTTAGTTTGTTTTGGTTGTGATATTAAACGACTCTGTTTACTAGGCTGTTCAATAGGGTGCATCGTTTTTTTTTTTAATTAACTTCTAATAGCATTTTTCTGGTGCTATTATTCGTAAATAAAAAAACCTGTACAAGGAGATGGTCCACAATTGATATCTTCAGGTGGCGCCATGCCCTAGAATGTCCGCATATCGTATAAATTCGACTTTTTCGTAGTTGTTTGAAAAATATTGATATCTATAAAAGCGTATGCACTGAAGATCAGTGAAACAATTTTTTTTATTACTGAAATATATGTAAACTATGTGAAAAAAAATCGAAATCATATGTATATACAAATCTATTTTTCAGGACGATATTTTGAACAGATTTTAGGTTTCCAAATTTGTGAGAATATCGCACTTTTTGAAAGAGCGTGCCAACTAAAAAATGTATTTAGTATAAGTTGTAGTAGCACTTTTCAACACTTCCAATTAAAGAGTTCTTCGATGTCTCTAAATGCTCTGAAATTAAAGTTATAGTATTTTTAAGATTTTGTAATTCTAAATTTTTCAGTTCTGCAAACGCTCATTTTTAATCTCTAGATAATTTAAATCCAGAGTTAAGTGCGTAGAATGTACGATTTTACATATTTTATCGGTTTTAAAGCAATATTTCTGAATTAATATTTTCTTAGTTTTACTCTGATAGAATCTAGATTATTATGATAATTGATTGCACGGTGCAACAGTGGAAATGTACTTTTACTCTTTTTTAGTCTAGGATATAGGTCTGGTCGAGTCCAATACGAAACCATATTTGAAATTGTTAATTCACCCCAAAATTTGATTTTACCGTTAAGAACACGATTTCGAATTTTAAAAGTAACAATAGTTTTATTACTATACTATAGTTTTTTTTACTGATGAATATTTTACTCACATCTTATTTTTTACTAACAGCTAACTAGTTTATTTGAATAAGAAGTTTTGTTTTTTTATAAAATTTTTTAAAAGGTAAATTTATGTTGATTGTTTTGTCATACTTATTTGCGTGCATATTTTTATGTTTAAAATAAAGTGAAATATTTTTTTATATTTTAAATATTTTGGGTTTTAATTCTTAAAGGAATGTTGACCTTTTTGATATTTAAAAAATCATAATTTAATCTGGTGATGTATATCTTTTCAATCATAAAATTTACAAGTGTTTCCTCTAAAAATACAAAATAGGATTTCAGAATTCGACATTTTCTTCCAGTTATTGTTGAAGTTTTTCTTGTTTTGTTTACAACATTACAACTGTAACTTTTGTCTGTATTAGTAATTATGATTTCGTCTTAGTGGTGTCTTTTCACTTTTGAGTGTTTTTGAATATTTTAAGAATGAATAAGGAATAAGTTTGAATTTTTATTTTAAAAATAAAATATAAAAAAAGGAAATTGTTTTTGCTTAAACACAGATATTAAGAGAAAGAGTATTAATGGTCCCTGCTTTTAATACAGCTTAATGCCAATATTTTAAAATTTGGGAAAAATCCCGGGATCTTGAAATCATCCCGAAATTGTGGGATTTACTAAAACCCTTCAAGATTGAAAGCCCCAGTGTGGACGGATTGCTTTGCAAGTAAATGAAATTTTTTAGTTGTAATTCATATAATTAAACACATAATAAAATTATTTGATTTCTAAGTTAATGTATGTAGAATTCTATACCTCTGTGTGTACTTTAATATTTATTTATTTATTTTATCACTAGAAAACGGAAAAATTATGTCTTTTCCGCAGAATCTACTAGTGCAATAGGTCAAACAAATATAGGAAAAAAAAAGATGTAAGCACAACTCAAAAAAAAACCATGAAAGAAAAAAAGAGAAACATCAAAAGAAACAAAAAATCGATAGCATTAAAAAATTTATTCACAGACCACTTTATGTTATACACGAGCAGGTTACATTGAACTGGGTGAAAGTAATCACAATATGCCAATTGTTAAGGTAGAGATTTTAATTGCGATTTAAAACATAAATATTCACAGGCACTAAGACAATTCCTTTTTGATAAATTGAATTTACGAATGATAAGCTATCCAAATATTTGTACAACACGATTAAGGACAAATATTGATGCAGTATTTGCTAGATATATTGATGGATATATTCCTGGGGTGGTACTCATGATAACAAATTAAACCCATTTTTGGTATCCCAAAACATGCGATTCGAACGATCTGTAAAAAATCTTGTCGTGAGAGAAGTCTTGCTTTGTTTAGAAGTTTAAATATTCTACCTCTGAAGAACTTATTTTACTTTAAAGTTTTGAAGACTTTCTTCTTGAGATCCGGCTATGCAGTAATCAGATGCTTTGTAAATTATAATCTAAGAATAAACACTCAGTGTCTCGTTCCAGTCCGCCCCCATTCTCTTCAGTTGTTTTTTAGTTTTTATACAGCAGTCGCTTCTCGATTATTTAATAGATTACCTTATAACATAAGACTTATTCGCTATAAAACGAATTTCCTGAATAGCGTTAAAATTTGGTTAAAAATTAGTCCTAATCTGTTACCTTTTAATAAAATGTTTATGCCATTATTCAAGCAGTTATCTAGTTTATGACATTTTTGCTATGTCTTTTTCTTCTAATTTTAATAATATCTTTAATTTTACAATATTAACTTATATCAATCTTTTATATATATATATATATATTTTTTTTAATGTTATATCCTTTTGTCATTCGATCTTAATATTGTATAAAAATCGACTCAATATTTATTTTTTATTACTGCTGTCGCCACTAGTATATAGATAGCAGTATCTTTTTCAGCAATTCTTTGTTAAATTTATGATATGTTTATGCATAATTATATTTTCAAATGTAATTAGTGAATTAGAAAAATTAAATTCATTCATTACATCTATAATGCACGTTTGTTATTTAAGTATCATACTACTAGTAAACATCATTTCGTTAATAAAATTTCATAACAATAATTGAAAGCCTTTACAAAAATTATTCAAAATGAATGCAGCATAGAATAAAATAAAATAATAATGAAATGTAATAAAATTTACTGGTGTGAATATTATAAAAATGCGTATGGGGTATATTAACTATGTCACTCACTCCGTTTGTAACGCCGATAAGGAGACGTGGTAGGTATAGAAAAGTATATATATTCCATATCAGCATCATCTCTTGACTCGATTTAGCCAGATCCGTTTGTCTGACTGTCATCACGAAAACAGCGGTAATTTTAGAGATATCGCAACAACGAAATTCAATATATAAGCGTTTTATACAAAAATAAAGATCAAGTTCGATAATGAGAAAAATAGGATGAAAACCACGACTACTTTCCATACAAAGTGACTTTATAACAACTGTAAAATCTCCTTGTATTCCACAAAAATTAATATTATGACTTCAAATTTTGCACACAAGCTTTAATTTGTAATTTACACTTAGAGTATGAAATTTGCAAAACTCGAATGAAAATCACGTCTACCTCCCATACAAAGTGACTTTATGAAATCAGTAAAATTTTCTTAAATTCCCCAAAAATAAGTACAGTGACTTCAAATTTTACATATAAGTTTATATTTTTACTATGCACTCGATATTAAGAAATTGTAAAAAAAAAAAAATTTTAAATTCCGTCCACCTCTCATATAAATTGACGTCATTATAATAGTAAAACCTTTAAAAATTTCAATTGCATTAATTTTTAAACTTAATATTGTTTACATAAGCTTTAATAATTAAAAAAAGCTCCTGAATTTTAAATGTGAAATATTTGGATAAAAGTGACGCTATAGAAAAGTGACGTCACCAAAAAAATACAACATTCCAGTCCAAGATATTTCCTTACAAGTTTCAATAAACTTTATGTGGTTTTTAATTTTTGAATTAAAAAATTGTTTTACTCCAAAAAAACCATTAAATTTTCAAATCTAGTAAACTGCGGAAAAGCTTCGCTTCTCTCGTGTGTTCAACGACGCATCTATTTCTTTTTTCTCTGCATTAAACCAAACCCCTTGCCTTACATTTTAAATTTCACCATTTTTTATGTCAAGATAAAGTATTTGTTTTACAAATCATATTGAAAAATTCGTTTCTTCATTTCACTTGACGTTTGTTTTTATACAGTGGTTTTGACACTAACTCCCAGGGCAAATGTTTTACAAGACAAATAAAGTGAATTGGAAAATGTGTGTCATTGTCAAATTGAAACGAGTTGTCCCTTATGAAAAATAGCGTTAGTTATACAAAACCGTTGTTATGCGAAATTGTTTTTCTTGAGTTTATTTATATTTTTAGAAAGTGAATTCAATTTACTAATACAACAAAAATGACTTATACATTTCGCATGTAACATCACCTGAATCGAACCAACATCAAGGCAACTAGAATTAAATAAGTCAAAATGCTATTTTGTGAGTAACATTTATTTTTTCGTTGAAAACAAACTTTTAAGAGACCCAAATCAATATATTTTCAATCTACGAACGGTAAAAGAATATTTTTAAAATGATGTAATAAGCGACATATCATATATACCATTCTGTATAGGGGTGGTGGGGGACACAATAAAAAAACTTATACAACATCTTTTAGCATAAACAAATATTCTATTCTCATGTTACAGATACTCACAATAAACCGTTGGTTGTTAAAGAAAGTTTAATTTTAAAGTTACTTGGACGCATGTTTAAATATAACCTGTAAGACTTCAGCACATTTTATTCATATAAACGGTGATAATATATAATTAAGATTAAGTGCCAAGCTTACAAAAATTAGCAACAAGAATTAAAAAATTATATTCTACGACATAGAATAGGCTGCAGGAGCAGAGCTGAGTTTCGGAACAAGGCCTCCACCAACTACGTTAGTTATTGAAAAATAAATTTCAAACAAAAGTTTAACAAAAAAATTTCTTACTGACACTAGAAAAGCCGCTTTTCGGCCATTAATATCTTTCAGCTGAAAAGCTGCATGATATTAATTTTTTTGCCATAGAAGAAATGTCAAATTAAAAGCTGCTAATTGTTTGCTTTTCAGCAAAAAAACCCTGAAAAGCTTAAAAATAACCCTGATTATGATTGTTAAACGGACTGTTCGTTGAGGTAAAGATAAAATTTATTACGAAAATCCAAGTTATCACTGTTATTTGACATTTCGTCGCGTTCAGCGAAGCCAACAATTAGTCACTATTTTGTTAAAATTCAATGAATGGTAAAATTATAAGAGCGCTCATTAAATCTGATCAGGTAGCGGGTGCCATTTAATCTAGCAAAAAACTCTATGGTACATGAAAAAAATGTTGAGTGTGATAGCAAAAGGTAGATGCTGCTACTGACGCTGTTATATTTATAAACACAGAAAGAACGCTGCAAGTTATAATGAGAAACCTTTGCAATTCAATTATTCACGTAATTAAGTAATAATAAGAACTAAATTAAATAATTTACAACTTTTCTGGTGTTAAGAGTAAAAACACAACATTCAGAGAAAAACATAGCTCACTAAGATATCGCTACCATAACAGTTGACTCCGCTGGATGCGGCCATTTTATATATATAAATTGACTGTCAAATGAAAATGCTACTTTTTAAGTATCAACTACTTTTTTTGAAAAGAGTGTTTTCAGCTAAAAAGCGGCTTTTCGGCCTATGTGTCAACATAGTATTAATGAGGTTTTCGATGCTGATCGACACCGCCTTGAGAATAGTTTACACCGTAGAATAGCATCATCACATCACACATACGTAGCTAGTAAATGTGTTATGTAGATTGGTAGAATTTACGCCTTTTGCGATTCAGTGAGCGTTCAGTTAAGATCAATTCAAATTCAGAATTGATCAAATAAATTTCAGGAAACACTAACTAAAGTTTAAAATAGATCAATTAAATTTCAAGAAAATGTTTATTCAGAATAGATGCATTGCAATTTAGAATCCAATTCGAAATTAAAAACAAAAACAATGGAAATTCAAAATAGATCAATTAATTTTTGATCTATTTTTGTAATCAGAATAGATCAATTAAAATTAAGAAATTCCCTTTGAAATTTAAAGAAAAATTATTGAAATTTATAAAAGCATAAATTATATTTGAAATTCAGAATAGTTCTAGTGCAATTTAGAAAAGCTGAATTAAAATTCAAAAAAGAAAATGTCAAAGGCAAAAGTCAAATTTGAAATTTAGATTAGATCACATGCAAAAAGGAAAGAACAATTCAAATTCGAATACATTATTTGAAATTCAGAATTCAATTAAAATTCAATTTGATATTTAGAAAAGATTAAATCATATCAAATTTATTATACAACATCTGAAATTCAGAATAGATCAATTAAAATTCAGAAAAGAACAATTTATATGTATAAAGTTTCCTTGAAATTCACAACAGATCAAATAAAATTCGGAAATTCCATTAAAAGCTCAAAAAAGATTTATTAAAATTAAGAATGGATTCATTGAAATGGAGAAAGGAAAAATTGGAATGCAGAAAAGCACAATTGAAGTGCTGAAACTGTATTTAAAATTCAGAATAGATGAAATGCAATCCAGAAAAGATCAATTGATATTCAGAAATTTCACATGGAAATTTGGAGAAAATCAATTGAAATTAAAAATAACATATGTTTCAAATTCAGATTATATCAAATAAAATTCAAAATAGCTTAAGTGAAACAATTTACTTAAAATTAAAAATAGTGGGGGCTTAATGTTTTAAGCTGAAAAAGATCATATTTATTAAGTTTTTCGGAAAATATTTTTTTTAAATATTTCCGAGCTGAAAATGCTTTTCTGAATTCTCAAAAATTTGACATAACACTTGAAATTACTTTTTGAGGTAACCAATATCTATCGGCAATGTAAACTATGACTTTCCAAAGAAATTTATTGAAATCTTTTTCTTAAATAAAAACATGTAACTAAACAGTTTGTGAGTTTCAATGCTATCATATAGTACCCTGCAGGACTAAACGTAACTAGTCCGAAAAGTAAAGTAACTTTAAGGTAGTTATTCACGGAGTAACTTTCATTTATTTGAAAAGTCATCGAAAAGTAGTGAGTTGAGCAACCACGAACCAGAATTTCATGGTTGTAGTAACGAGCAAAACAAAATTCTCAGCGTTGCATCAATTTGTTTCTCCGTGGCCAAGGGTTGTGGTTTGCTTTAAAACAACGACACAGTTTTGATAGTATCGAAAGTGTAGACGTAGAATTCCTTTTTATACAAAATAAATGGAGAAAAATGTTTTGGAAATATTTGTATAGCGTCTATTTCACATTGAAGTATTATATCTGTTCAACTTTAATTCCATCTCCAATTAGGCTCAACTTTTTTTAATTGGTTGTTTTTTATGGTCAAAATAGTGTTTATTTTGAGACAATGGAGGTTAGTTAATTAAAATACAATTTCCATAACTAGGATATCATTTTAAGAAGTCGAATTTGTATTAAAAATCCATTTAGAATTCACTAATTTCTGGACACTTGAAGAGCACACCTTCATTTTACATCGTTAGAAAGGTAATGAAACGTGAAAAAAGTTAAAATAATGTTCAATGGAATTTAAATTTTTTTAACACACTTTACTAAATATTGATCACTTTTGAACATTACTGAAGACTAAGAAACTCATTTTTGAAAAACTCTGTTTTTTTGGAATACAATGGAATATAAATTTACTTTTTTTTAACACACTTTAGTAAATATTTATCACTTTTATGAATTGACTACGTTATTGAAGACTGAAAAACTCATGTTTTAGCATTGAATGTATTAAAATTATTTGTTTTGTTTAATAAAAATTTCCAACTGGTTTCATATAGCCAGATAAAAATCAAGCAGAATAACCAAAAAATATTTTAATTTTGACTTGAAATTTAGTAGCAACTTTTCTTACATTGTTTTCGTAATTTTTTTTTTTAAATGTCACTAAATTTTGAGTCGACTTTAAAATATTTTTTGGTATGGCTAAATATTTTCTTTTTTCACTAGAAGCTAGTTTATTAAAAACCATTTAAAATGTAGTCGTCTTACTCCTCACTAGTAAGTAAAATAAAAGTAACCACATATAAGCTAATTTTCTCTAGACTGACTACTAGTTGGTTTCAAAAGAACCATACATAAACTAGTTAATCTGTCATATCGTAGCTAGTGCGTACTGGTGATTTAGCGGCCATTTCATATAGAAAATCAATAGTTATTTTCGAAGAAAATAGTTGACTATTCAACCACTGGTGGTTGGTTTTGAAAGTAGTTTGTAACCACCTTAAAGTTGGTTGAAAGTCCTGCAGGGTACCTTCTGCAAAAGTCGTTGTGGGGGATGCCCAACCTATGAGCATGTTTGCCGATCAGGCGTGCCCTGTACATGACCTTGGTACTTATGTGATGTCCTCTAAGGGAAATGAGTTCTTTTGAACGATAGGCTGGGGCCAAATTATGCGGTTGCCGCGAGCGCGATACCGCTCTCATGCTCTTTTTTCTCAAATGCGACTAAAAAATACTGATTTTTGCATGTGTTTTAATACATTTATTTATTTAACCCTCCTGTGTATACGAAGATACCCGGGTACCTTTTGCAATTTTAAAGCAAAAAAAGGTAACGTCCAAGGAACTATATACTGAAATCTTTAGTACCTTCCTAAAATTTATTTTTTTATGCAGTAAAGTTTTTATATTGCAAAGAAAATGTTTTGGTAAGTTTTTATGAAAGATTTTTAAGAACTACCCCTTCGTCTTATACGAAGGTATTTTACCTCCGGGTAAAATACATGCGAATTCGAACTGTTATGGTCTTTGTCGATTTTTAACGTGTAGAAAATCATATTCTGCAAATCATGCAATCAGGATGAAGGATTACAAAGTTACTTTGGTTTTTTTCATTCACATCTAGTTTCTTTCATACAGATAGTGTAAAGGTACCCGGGTACCTTCGTATACACGAAAGGGGAAATTTTTGGTATACACATGATTTCTCATTCACATATAGTTTATCTCATACAGATCGTATAAAGGTACCCGGGTACCTTCGTATACACGAAAGGCGGAAATTTTTCGTATACACATGAGAGTTAATGTATTTAAACATTTACAAACATGAAAAATTCAGTATTTTTAGTCGCATTTGAGAAAAAAGAGCTTAAGAGCGGTGTCGCGGTAGCGGTAAAACCGCGCAATTTGGCCCCTGCCTTATATTACAATTGTTTTCCGTTAACCTGCTCTTGTTGGTCTTATTACAGGATAACTCATATGTACGGAGTTTGTAAGTGGTAAGAGAAATACCAAGTCTATCCTTGTCTGTTGATAATTATCTGGCAGTGCCAGTGCGAGCGAGTTCATCTGCTTTGCAGTTGCCCTACAAAATCTTTATGTCCGGGAATCCAGCATAGAAAGATACTGAGCTGCTTTACCATCTCATTTAGAGATATGCGGCAGTTGAGAACTGTTTCAGATGTTATTTCAACAGTTTCTACGGCATTTACAGCAGCTTGACTATCAGATAGTCTTCAAATATCCATAGGAGATGTTTCATTTATCTGGAGCCAAGTTACAGCTTCATGTATAGTAGTGACTTCAGCTTGGAATACGCTTCAATGGTCAGGAAGCCTGAAAGCTATATTGAAGTTTAATGTTTCACCTACTTTACCATCTAATTCTGATCCGAAGATCTCGATGGCATTTTTAGGTGAAAGGTTTCCTAGTTCCCACTTTTCTCGAGAGGCAATGGATACATCGAACTTCCTATCAAAGGATTGTTTTTGTGTGATGTAGTCGATGAACCTGGGTATAGGAGTAAGAAATTTCATAATGCAAGAGAAGGTGGTAGCGTATCTTCTTTCCACTGGGAGGTGGCATCGAGGCGGATGGCTTAATTAGCTGCCATCTGTTTAGTTAGTATATCGAGTGGTGTAAGGTGGAGCATAATGTCCAATGCGTCTGTCGAAGGGGTTCTTAGTGCTCCACTGATGAAATTTCTTTACTTTACAAAGAATTTTTGGATGAGTCTGTTTGTTGAGTGCTTGCCACCAGACGATAACACCATATAGCAAAATTGGTCTTATACCTCCTGTATATAGCCAGTGAGTCACACATGGTTCTAAACCCCACCTGCTACCCACTGCCCTTTTGCATGAGTACAGTGAAATAATCGCTTTGTTGGCTCTCTCAAGCAGATTGGGCTTCGAGTTTAGTTTCCTATCCAGCATAAAGCCAAGGTATTTTTCTTTATTTGAGAAACCAAGTCTTGTATTTCCCAGTTTAGGGGGACTATTTAGAGGTAAATTGTGTTTTCTGGTTAAAACCACATACTCAGTTTTATTAGGATTAACGCTGAGCCCACGCGTATTTTCCAGAGGTAACAATAGCAATGTCAGTGGCATAAGCTATCACTCTGCACTCTCCTAGTTCCAGTTTGACTAACAGTTCTTTTACTGCTAAATTCCAGAGTAGAGGTGAAAGAACACCTCCCTGAGGGGTTCTCCTTGGTATAGATCTTAACGTGAATGACGTTCCAAATTTTGCACTTATAATCCTGCAAACGATTTGATTTATCAGTGCTTTCATTGCGGCATCCACCCCAATTAGTAATAGCTCTTGCCTTGACGTTATTAAAGGCTCCTTCTATATCAATAAATCCTATCATTGTATATTCCTTCTGATGAAGGAATTTTTTAATGATTGAAACTATGGAGTGGAGAGCTGTTTCCACGGATTTGCCTTTGGTGTAAGCATGTTGTTTTATAGATGATGGCTTCTTTTCTATCATGAATCTCAAGTGAATTTCAATTAATCTCTCGAGAATTTTTAGAAGAAAAGATGAGAATCTAATTGGTCGAAGGTTTTTTGGGTTTACTTGTGAACTTTTGCCTACCTTCGGTATGACGACAACCTTTACATTACGCCAACGCTTGTGAATGTGGCTTAGATCAAGGCAGCTTTGGTAGATAAACAAAAGTTTAGCTATACGACTTTTGAATTTCAATGGGAGCTATACCAGCTGGTCTTGCTGACTTAAATGGTTTGAAGCTACTGATTGCCCATTCGAGCTTTGTTTGTGAGAGTATTTTTAGAGATCTGTTCACAGATGGTAACTGATATTCCTGAATTGGAGCGTTAAATATCTCTGAACATCCCGGAAAGTCGATTTCTACTAAAACATTCAGAGATTGTACACTGTTGGTGGTCCAAGTTCCATCTTCCTTTTTCATGAAGCTTGGAGGGGAGGGAACCTTAGCTAGACTTTTCCTAAGCCTTGACACCTCAGAGGTCTGTTATATATGTTGGAACGGTATGGACAAGACGGCTATCCATATAAAGATAAATTTGCTGTAAAAAAACAAAAGATTTGATTGATAACGATTTTTTTATTCCAAATTTGGAAGACAAGATAAAAGGTCGTATAGTTAATTGTATCAACTGTATAATTTACAATAGGAAAAGGGGCAAACAAGAAGGGGAATTACATCCAATACCTAAAGAAGACCAGCCGTTACACACATACCACATTGACTTTCTAGGCCCGATGGATCAGACTAGTAAAATGTACAAGCATATCATTGCTATAATTGATTCGTTCACTAAGTTTTGTTGGTTATATCCGACGAAGTCCACTTCTTTTAGAGACGCTATTACAAAGTTGAAGACCCAAAGTGTTAAATTTGGAAACCCTGTACGCATAATTTTACGCATTTTACGCATACCCACCGACAGAGGTTCTGCGTTTACATCGAACGATTTTATGCAAAAATTGTAACGAGGAAGGGATCCAACACTCACTTATAACCACAGGAAAACCAAACGCGAATTGTCAAATCGAACGATTAAATTCAACTATAACTAATGTTTTTGTCGAAATTGAGCAGTGATGATCCTACAAAATGGTATCGATTCGTTATGCAAGTGCAGCGAGTTATTAATTCATCGTATTGTCGAAGCATCGGTTGCACACCTTTTGAGCTACTTAAAGGTATTAAAATGCGCACGAAGAAAGATATTCATATTTCTGAATTAATTAAAGAGCAGCAGTTGATTGATTTTGAAAATGGACGACAAGAGCTACGTCAACACGCTAAACAACAAATTTTAAAGGTTCAAGAAGAAAATATTAAGAATTTTGGACGTAAGCGAAAAAACCCAAAAAAATACAAGGTCGGTGACACAGTGGCTATAAAACGTACACAGCTTGGTGGAGGTCTAAAATTAAGACCAAAATATTTTGGTCCGTATGAGATAGTCAAAGTAAAACCCAATGATACTTATGATGTTAAGAAAACTGGAAACTCAGAAGGACCATCTAAAACATCAACCTGTGCAGAGTTCATTATACCATGGACACGGTTTTGAAAAAGGTATTGAAGCTTTCGAGGCGAAAACTTTGTCAGTATGGCCGATTTGTGGGAACGGTATGGACAAGACGGCTATCCATATAAAGATAAATGTGACAGACGGACAACAGATAGACTAATTAAATTTGGCAACACTATACTTAACGGGCAGATGGACTTATTGCGTTTGGCAATGCTACAACTGAAGGAACAGACGCACCAGAAAAACTAAAACAATACGAAATAGAAAGAAAACGGACAGTTGCCGATAAGACGCAAATGAAAAACGTTTAAAATATAAAGTCGAGTAATATGTAAAATAACTACCACTTTATAAATATATCTAACATTAAAATATGTATTAAATAAACTACTATAATTCTAATAAAATAATGTGAAATAAAAAGAGTTTGTGTCGTTTAAATTTATAAACTGAATAAGGCATCCCACATATATTTTCACAAAAGATCCCCCAGGACTGTCTTTGTGCTTTCCGTAATTAATTGTTATATTCTTTGAGAGCAATTTTATAGTTCGACCACGTATCTGTGGATCTTGTGGACTTTGCCATATTGAAAAGTTTTCTGGTATTTTTCTGAAGATATGCTAGTCCCTTTTTATACCAAGAAGGCTTTGGAAACCTCAATGTTTTAGCGGAAAAGTGGTATCTAGAGCTTTATTTAGCGAATTAGTGAGATAATCAACTAAGTTGTCTAAATATTGTTTATTGGAAGGACGATTAGGTCCATTTGAGAGATCTGTTTTTAATGTATTTATATAAAGATCCCAGTTGACTTGTTTAAGATTTCAAAATTCTCATGATTTCGTGTCAAAGTCATCAACATCAAAGTGAATATATCTATGGTCTGAAAAGGAGTGTTCCTTAGATACTCTCCAGTTTTTTGCCCCATTAGATATATGGTCAGAGGCAAAGGTAATATCTAGAACTTCCTGCCTATTACTAATAATGAAAGTAGGTTTATTATCTACATTACTTATATTAAGGAAAGTTGTAAGGATGAAATCGAATAAAGACTCACCCCGTTTTTGCACATCACACCCGAAAACTAGACCCTTTACTTTTGATGCTGCTGTGGAGACCAAGTTCTTAAAATTGTCATCTGGGAAGACTTCGTGGTCGTGTGCGAGCTATGCTTAGATGAGCCACAAGCTATTCTGGCCCATTTCGACGCTTATGGCCACGGTTTCTTTGTTTGGTAAAGAACCGCACTATCAAGTGGCCTCAGGGCCACCACCAATCTGAAAACGGCCCTGTGAAGCAAAATGATGATGAAACAGCAAGCTCAGAAGCTATTTGTTGTGTTTTTATTGTCTCATAATAATGTGCTATTAAAAACACAGATGTAAGGAAATTTCAAAAGAATAAACAGAACATTCATTTAATTACTTCTTTTGATATGATTTGTGTTGCGTATCTTTAGAATGTTTATGACATTTAAATTAAACCAAAAACAAGAAAAACGTTTATTCGACTTGATAGAAGTTGTTGTATTTATATTTTTTTCTAAGATTTCTTAACCATTAGAACAACCAAATGATTTAGTAAATGCTGGAGTTAGCATTATTAGATTACAATGAATATTTATTTAAAGCCCTCTCTGGAGTTTCTGCATAAAATATAATAATATATATATTATAATAATATATATATTATATATTATATATATATATATAAATTATATTAACAAAAAATTTTCTTTATTTTAATGTTAATTATGCAATTCCACCGATTAATATAAATTTTTTTTCGTTTCATCATTTCATTTTCAGGATCAGAAAGTTTTTTAAAATGTTTTTGTACCGTAATTTTAATTAAATTCATTGACGCACACTGAAAGCGATAAACATAAGTAAAAATTTACCGCTGAATTTTTATTTAAAGCAGACAGTATTTTTCTTACACCCCACTTTGCCTGGTTTGACCCCTTAAATGCTTTGCTATTAAGCTTTCAAAAGTTTGTTTGTTTATTTTGTGGCTTACGGAAAGCAGCGACCTTAAAAGTCTCAAAAAAAAATTAACGAATTTAAGTGAATTAAAGTGAAGAAATCACACCGCGATATTTATCATTTTTGTTGTGGTTTTTAATGTTAGAAGCTCACAAAAGCAGCTCTTTCAAAAACAGACACAATTTAAGCCAATTTATAAGGATCAAAGGATTAATTTTTGCACAGAAATTAAAAATGGGCCAAAGCTTGACTTTTAAACCATTTTTATGCCTATCGTCTGATGGCTGGGAATGATTTTGCTGTAGATAATTTGTTTTCTTTTATATAAACCAAGCAAGAGTCTAGAAGAAAATGAGAAGATAAAACAACCACCGACTGTTGGGCATTTGATGCAAACAGTTTCTGTCTGTGTCCTTTTTCAAAAATCTTTAATTTCACTCCAGAAACAAAAAATGCAGATAAAGCTTTTGACTTTAGTCTCTAATCTAAGGACATAAATAGTTAAAAGTAAGCCATTAAAATACAAAACCGTTTGTGACCAAAATACTAAAGATCCTCGACACGTTATCCTTTCATAAGTTGCTCATTCCTAATGAATGTCGTGCAGAGAGAATAACAACAAGAAGTATCAAAAAAAAAAAATAAACACTAGCAACAACGTACATTATAAATTAGCTTGTAACTGCAGCTCTGAAGTAATAATTGAAAAAAGTTAAAAAACCACTTTTGTTGAAACTTGCAACAAAAAAAACAACAATTACTACGCATGCTTGTTACACCCCAGTGTGCCAAACGAATCTGTTACGAATCCGTAACGAACTCACTTCTTCGTACATTTTGTCCGAAACGGATTGCGTTTCGCATCCGGAACGGATCCTTTTTCGTATGAAATTCCTCTCTCCGTTACGGACTTCAGTTACGAATCCGATTCGGACTTCAGATACGAATCCATTTCGGACTTCAGATACGAATCCATTTCGGACTTCATATACGGAACAGACGTTTCAGACTATTTTTTTTTTTAATAATGCGAACTTGCAACGGACGCGTTTGACGCATTTAGCTACAGATGTTAAAAATATAGGTTCTCTAAACAAGTTTGACGCATTCAAATTCGAAAACTTTTTGCAGGAAATTAAACGTAAATTAAAACAAAAAAAATTATTTTGTAATCAAATTTATAAGAGAGTAGTGGAGGCTAGTTTAAATGGTAAAAAAAATAATTCAAAATATCAAACAAACGAGTACAATGTTGGTGAGTTCCAGGATGGCTCAAACTTGTTTCTTCAAACAGCTAAACATTATTTTTCATTGAAGCATCCCAATAACTTTTACTGCTATAATGACAAAGCGTACAAAATTCACGCAATTAAAAAAGTTTCCGAAAAATATCTTGTGTACGGCTATCCTATAGTCACATTTAACTTGATGACTAATGATAAATATTTAAAAATTCTGACAAGTACTTTTCTTCGATTTGAAAAAGAGCTTGAAGAGCACGAGCCTAATGAAATAAAAAAGTTGTTTAAAATAAAAATAAGTACACAATTGTATTTCGTATCCCTAATCCACTGAAAATAAAATAAGAAATTGTAAAACAAATTTAAGACTGTCTTTTATGTTAACGTTGTGGTATTTTTTTTTTGACGGATTCGTAACGGGTTCGTAACGGGTCCGTCAAAACATAAGAGCGATTCCTCTCAAAAATACGAATTGCTTTTTCCATTTTTTCGGATCCGCCTCGAACTCAGAACGGACTTCAGAAACGAATCCGTAACGGACTTCAGACACGAATCCGTTTCGGACTTCATATACGAATCCGTTTCAGACTCTTTTGGCAAATTTGTAACGGGCTCGTAACGGGTCCGTCGAAACATAAGAAAGCGTAGTGCGTACTGATCCGTTTTTGTGCACATTGGGACATTTATAATTAATTTCAATGTGTGTGTGCGTGCATTGTGTGGTATTATGTGGCAAAGCATGACTTGCTATCACATTCGCAGTTTTCCCAGAAATGTCTCATCACACCAAGGAGGGGGAAAAGGGGAGGCGTAGAAGATAATGTAAATTTCTCACAAATTTTCTATGCGTAGGACTTATGAATAGAGCCATGTCCCTAGAGCACAGTGTAATGAGTTATATAGTGAGTGAACAAAAATAGAAACAGATGCTAGAGAATCATGCATTTCGGCAAGAATAAGTTTTTTTATAGGAAAAAATTATTCAAAAGAAATTTTGCATAAATGACATAAGTCGGTAATCTGTAATATATCCCAAAAAAATCACCCAACAGCAATTACATTTTGTACATATGCTTTTTGATCCTAGAAATATTTAAAGAAAATTCAACCAAATCAGCCTACTAATGTGACTACCTTCTATATAACTGAATTTGGTAATCATAAAAAAGATGAAGTGTTCCAAATTCTATTGCTCTAACATAGTTTTTGGATCAGAAAGGGGGAGAGCATCTCAAAAGAAATACTTTGCATCAAAAATATTGTAAAATCATCAAAGGTCACATTTAACTGCACAAATTTAAAATTTTTCTGGTAGAGCTTTACCAAATTATAATAAAATTGATTGTCTTGTGTGCACAGACACACACATAATTAATATAATCTTAGTTTCAAGCAAAGTTTAAACAATGTCCACGCCATCTGGTGGATAACCTTATGGTGGATGACCATCCAAAAAAGCGATTTACAAGAGATGGATTGTAAAGTTCTAAAGCTTTAAGCTTGAAGTCACGCCACCTGGTAATTTTCAGCCAAAAAAGCGATTTACCAAGAGGGGAGATCGCAGAAAAGAGAAAAGAGCAACTTTAACATACGCAACTCTGATAAAGTTCAAGGCTTGACCAAAAATAAAATTCACATGTTCTGAATTGTTCTGAATTGTTCTGAATTGTTCTGAATTGTTCTGAATAACAATTTCCGAAGCAGGCTTTCTAGTCTGCTGTGTGATTGATTTTTTACAGGGTTGTTTTGCTGCTGTTGCATTCTTTTCATAAATAACTTGATCTTAAGCTCCAACTTTTAACCTTGTAAAATCATCAAAGATCACAATTAATTGTATAAATTCAGCTTTTTTTAATATTTACACTGTCATTGGTTGAAGCTTTAAACGGTAATTCTGATTGTAATTTTTTGTGATAACTTAACTATGATATGATATATATGAGTTCTTTACTATTTCCAACTTGAAAAAACTGCACCTATTGTAGAGGGCATCTATTGTGGTGATTTATCTATATACAAAAAGACAAAATATAGAAAAAAATTTTCTATATATGATCATGTGTATGATCTCTCGTCGTATTGGTTTTTGCTCTTCAAATTTTTCTTTGAGCACTCCTACACTCTATATGCCACCTTTCTGGCGGTCCCTATACAAAATGCACAAAATGAAAAAAATGTCTATTATAAATCATATCTAAAAAACTTTGAACCCTATAATAGAATATATATCTATTCTATCAGTGTATATTAAATGTATTCACTAACCCTATTAATTTTTCCCAATCAGCATATCTTCTCAACACACCTACACTCTACATGCCATCCTTCTGGTGGTTCGTGTTCAATCAACACAAAAACAAAGAAAAAAATGTCTATATAGTTACGGTGAGCATCCGTACTGTAGAATATCAGTAATGTCATGTCATTTTATGTCATTCAATGTCATTTTAACATATAAATGTTCTGCAATTTATAAAGTGTTCTGTTTTTGTACTGTTATAGGAACATTCTTGTTTCCTTTTACTTTACTAGATATAGATTTAAACTATTCACTAAAATTAAGTCAGTTATATATCTTTCTTATTCACTTATTAAAATTCATTTAGAATTTTGGCTCAATGTGAAAATCATGCCAACATTAAGATTTTACCAAAGAAAAAGTTCCAATCGATGTCGTTGTTAATCTGCCCTAAAATATTCCTCAAACGACGTTCTGTGTCAATTTGACACAAAGCTTAGAAAATAATGCAAAGAAAAAATGAAAACTATAACTTTAAATTTTTTGTTAATTTTTAAAAATATATTCTCTTTCTTTGTTACTGGTCATCTGCAGTTTGTCCAATTCATCTTCATGCCCCATGTAAAAAATGTGCTCAAACTTAGTGTATTTGGTGAATAACACATAAATTGTTATTTTCAATATTTTATGAATTATTTTAGTATAGTATTTCTAATGTGGCAAAGAAATCTGGAACATTCTTTTTGAGTTTTTGTAAATAAATATTTTAATTTAGCATGAGTAAAAATATTTGATTTTCCGTGGTATTAAAATCAAATCTTTGATTGTAATGCATAGTGTCGATTTGACACTAAAAGTCTTTTACGTTACAAAAAACCAAATGCGTTTGAAGGTTAATGAACAAGTAATAACTGAATACAATATGTAATTACCTTATGAAAAGCAATTAAAAAAATTACAGATCAATATATCTATTTCAAAGCGTAATGTAATCGGTTTTCAATACATTTTAATGAACTCATATGTAAAATCTTCTGTATGTATACTGTTCTGAATATATACTGTTATATACAATAAACATCCTATATATGGAATATTTAAATTTTGTGTTTGTCCTGTATTTTTCTCTAAAAAATATGGTCACCGTTATTATACAGTGACACATATTCGTATAAACGCACTCTTAATTTTAAATTTGCTACCTTCTCTCTCTTTTATTAATGCATTACTCAAAACAAATTCCAACTCATATTGTTTACTAAACTAACGGAAATTTGTACTGAGTGCAAAAAGCTGTTTTCGTTGTTGTTGTTTTATATAAATCATTTCAGTTTAAATATTTTACTTAAAACAAGTACATATTCGTTTAAACGCATCAACTTAATTTTCAATAGGAATGGGTATTTATTTAATTTTCAATAATTAATTGGTCCACCATTTTTATTTATAACTTCAAATATACGATTCGGCATCGACTTCACTAAATTTTCCAGCAACTGACGATCTAAATCTTCCCAAGCTTCCTTAATGGCCAACTTGAGCTCTAGCACGGTTTTGTAAAGGTGTCCTTGGGATTTTTGTCCATAGATTTTGCGTGATATGCATCCCCAAAGATTCTCCACCGGATTCAAATCGGGACTGCATGCAGGCCATTTCATAAGTGGGATGTTGTGCTCTTTAAACCACTTTAATGCCTCTTTAGAAACGTGAATGGCAGCATTATCCTGTTGAAAAATACTGTCTTCATCCATTTTATCATCCAAAAATGAAATAAGAGCATCATCCAACAATTCCGTGTATTTTTTAGAATTCATTTTGGGCGGCACAAAGCAGATATTTGCTTTACCTCTAGATGAAAATGCCGCCCACACCATAACGCTGCCACCACCAAAGTTTCTTTTTGACATACGTACGTCATTGTTTCGCAAATCATGCCAATAACAGCTGTAAGAGTCTGGGCTATCTAAGTTAAATTTTTTTTCGTCGGAAAACACAACATTGTCCCACTCAGTTGACCATTGCATGTGTTTTTGGGCGAAGTCTAAGCGCGCCTTTTTGTGATGCGGCTTCAACACAGGCTTGCTCACCGGTTTTTTCCATTTAACGTTATCTGAGTTACGTAAAATGTGTGCAATGTGCCTCGTTGCCACTGGAAGATCTAATTTTGCTTTTATTTGAGTTGAGTTCAAAAAACTTGTGGTGGCTTCCTTCCTAATTTGATTAACTTGGCGAATACTCAGTTTTTGATTGCCTTTCGTGGATTTTTTTACTCCATAATTAACACCGTTTTTTAAAAAAGAGCGGACGACTGCTTCTGATCTTCCTAGTCTCCGCCCAATTTCCCGATTTGAATAACCCTCTTTATGGTACAGGTTGATTTGGACTTTTTCTGTGTCATTGAGGTATTTTCCCTTTGGCATTTTGATAAAATCTTAAAAAAATATCATTAAGAAAATATTTTTACATTTAAATTAAACAAAACTTACCAATTGTTAATTAAATACAAGCAAATACTTATTTCTTTAAACCACTAATATATTTTCGACCTCCTTATTCAGGTGCGTTTAAAGGAATGTGTACTTGTTTTTAGTAAAATATTTAAACTGAACTGATTTATATAAAACAACAACAGCGAAAACAGCTTTTTGCACTCAGTAAAAATTTCCGTTAGTTTAGTGAACAATATGAGTTTGAATTTGTTTTGAATAATGCATTAATAAAAGAGAGAGAAGGTAGCAAATTTAAAATTAAGAGTGCGTTTATACGAATATGTGTCACTGTAGCTCATATGAAAAAATGTATGATACCTAGGGGGCTCAAATATATGAACTGGTCCTATTAATTTTTTCTTTCAACATTTTCCCTGAACACGCCTATACTATATTTCCCATCCTTTTACTGTTCCCTACACAAAACACACCAAAATATCAAAAAACCTATGACCCGTAGGTAGATCAAATGTACGAGCTGTACCTTCTTAAAATGTCTTCTAAGCACACCTACATACTATCTACCACCCTTCTGGAGGTCCCCATACGAAAAACACAAAAACTAGAAAAAATCATTGCTTATGTACACAAAAACGAAACGAGACTCGAAATTTTATTCATGACGAAAATTTTATGTGTCAAGAATCTTAAAATTTGACCCTCAAAAAGCAAAACTGATGTTTTATTTTATTGACTTTCATAAAATTTTCGTCGAAAAAAACTCTAGAAAAACTATCATTAGGAATATACACACTGATCTGGGTAGTTGGGCATGAATATATTGAGTACTTTTGATAATTGCGAGCACCCTAAATTGCAATTTAGTATTTTGTAGAATAGATTGGGCAGTGTTTATGTAGCTGATGAGTGACAGCTGGAAGAGGGTTGCCACCAAATTATTTTTTTTAATTTTGTGTGAGGAAAAAAGTAGGCTGTTAATCGGGCTTAAAAAAGTTATTTTATATACGAGTAAATTTTAACGATAACGTTGTTTTGCTACTGATCGCCTTACTGTCATATAGGAATGTTCATGCCAATTGGAAAAAAAATTTTATTTATCTGAACCGGCATAACTGTAGTGTGATTACGCCTATTTTTAGTCCAGTTTCCAAAAGTAATCATATGAACTATAGTTCTAAATTTTAGTTAGTTAGTTTTAAGTCAAGAAAGTTATAAAAAAAGACAACAACAACAACAACAACAACAACAACTCCGTATATAAATTCAATCACACAGCAGACTAGACAGACTGTGTTGGAAGGGGCTACCATTTCATCTTCAGAAGTCTTGAGTGATTAAGCTGTGACCAACTCACGTCAGACTTTTGCATTTTACTTGACCGGACTTTTGTTCAAATAAAAATAAGTACTCTTTTTTTTTGGAAACTCACAAACTTTATTTTGTCAGTGCCTTACAAGTATCGTTAAGGCAGCCTGAAACAAGCCTTTACTTAATTCTATTCTTAAATTAACGTTAACTACTTAGTTCAACTCTTAAATTAACTTTAGCTACTTACATTAACTTTAACTACTTCATGATAATTCACTTTTCAGTTAAATTTATTTTTTATGATAGTATTCAAACATTCCTGTAAGAACCTATAAATAGCCTACATTCCTCAAAATTCAAATTCATTCTTATAAAAATTTTTGGAGAAATGCTTCAGACCTGAAGTCAAGGTCGAAGATTTCCTTCAAATTAATTTTTCAATTTAAATAAAATTTTTAAAAGCAAATTCCGAGAGCCCGATTTTATAAATGCTATCGAGAAGTCCTCTTATCAGGAACTTGAGAAGAAGTAGGAACTTCCCCTCCGTTATAAGCCGTTTTTATCATATCAAAGCTTTTTAATGTTCTAAGTTGCTATATTTTTATATTTCTAAGTATGTACTCAAATTAATGAAATATGTATTTTTTTAAAGCTTTGCATATTTTTAATACTAAAATTTCTGTGCAGTTTGTAAATAACTATTTAACACCGAACTACAAAAATTAAATTTCGTTATATTTTCAAGCTAACTGTGAAAAGTGAAAAGTCCGCAACTGAGAAAATATATTGCAAACTATAATTTAACAAGTTTAGTTTTACTAATTCCTGACTTTTTGGAACGAAGTTCCTTTACACAGCTTGCGGTTAGTGCGATTTGGTAAAAAAAATCACGTAACCGTGTGATTGCTAAGTGTATGCGTGCGAGTATCGAGCAGACTACAAACTACCCAGATGAAAAACAAAGCAGTCATGCCGATGGAAAGAATGTGGCAGGTTTTAATTTTAATGCTATGTTAAGAAGCAAAAGTATCATGTTTGTTAATGCAAAATTCCGGTTAATTTTAAGGGACAACAACTTCAATATTTTTATGATTGTTGTAATTCGCCGAAACTTTGTGTTTTCGTTGAAGCACTTTTGATAGCAACATTGTTGTTATGTATATTATTTCAACAAAATCACAATAGTGCAAATGGCTCAGTTGGCTAGAGCATTAGTTTGTATTTATGTATTTTGGAATCTTGATTAATGAGTTCAAATCCAATCATAGAAATTTTTTTTTTTTTTCCTTAATGGTTTTTAATTTGTTTTGGTTTTTTTAGTGATTTTGTTCTGTTTTTTTCAATAATTGCTCACAACAAAGCGAACGCTTTAAATTTCTTACTCTGTGCTTCTACGTTTATTCTTAATAAAGCAAATTAAGCTACAATAAGTTAACAGTAGTTGGCACTTATACATACTCACGCAGCCGAGGTTCAAGTCTCCAGATAATGGTAATTTTTCAATTGCATTAGTTGGAAATTCAGCAGACATGCTCGCCTCCATACCCGCTTATATCTTTTTTCTATAGGCATGTCTTAGAACGGCATGTCTGTTAAACTAACTGTCGTGGCAGCAATGCAGCATGCATCTCATGGTATGAATGCAGCATTAATGCCGAAAGATGCATGCAGCATTGCATGTCTGCCAAATGAACTGCCGTAGCAGCAATACTGCATGCATCTTTCGGCATTAATGCTGCATTCATACCATGAGATGCATGCTGCATTGCTGCTACGGCAGTCCATTTGGCAGGCATGTATACCTTCTGCATTCATACCATAAGGTGCATGCTGCATTGCTGCTAAGGCAGTTCATTTGGCAGACATACCCGCCTTGGACATGCCTATACAAAAAAAAATTTAAGCGGGTATGGAGGCGAGCATGTCTCCTGTTCTTCCGAGGCATGTTGCCGACAGACATACAGCAGGGCTCCTTTTCCAACTGGTCAGCAGGCGAGTGCGCTGTGTGTTTGCGTGCGAATGTTGAGATTCGAGCAGACGGATGAGCAGATGTGCCCATTTAAAAAGTGGGCTTTATTCGACAAAGGGGCATGGTAATATTATAAAACCACTGTATTTCTAAAAATATGCACTAGTGTATTGAAATTTAGTGCAGGGGTAGGCAAAATTATGAAAAAATACGAAGAAAGTGGGTTTTATTTGACAAAGGGGAGTGGCAATATTAGAAAACCACTGTATCTCGAATATTATTGGCACTAGGGTACTGAAAGTTAGTACAGGGGTTGGCACAATTATTACAAATTGCTGTAAATAAATTGAGCGTTGTTGGACAAAGGTACGTGGCAATATTATAAAACCAGTGTATCTCTAATAATATTGGCACCAGAGTACTGAAATTCCGTACACTGGTAGGCACAACTATGAGAAACTACGAAAAAATTTGGCGTTAACAAAAGGTGTGGCAATGCTGTAAAACCACTGTATCTCGTATTTTATTGACACTAGGGTACTGAAATATAGTACAGGTTTGGGCACAATTATTACAAATAACGGTTTAGAAAGAAGGCGTTATTCGACAGAGGAGAGTGGCAATATTATAAAACCACTGTATCTCAACTAATATTGACTCTAGGGTACTGAAATTTAGTACAGGGGTGGGCACAATTATCACAAATAAAGTGCGCGTTATTCGACAAATGAGCATGGCAACATTAGAAAACCACTGTATCTCGAATAATATATACACAATGTTACTGAAATTTAGTGCAGAAGTTGTCACAACTATTACAAATTACGGTCGATAAAGTTGGCCTTTATTCGACAAAGGGGCGTGGCATCATTAGAAAACACTGTATCTCAAATTATATGTGCACTAGCGTACTGAAATTTAGTACAGGGGTAGGCACAATTATTGCAAATTGAGGTCATGTAAGTGGGGGTTATTGGGCACAGGACATTGGATTCAGGGGGACTACAAATAATATTGACACAAAGGTTATAAAATTTGTTACAGGAATGTTTAGAATTATTGCAAAACACGATGAAGAAATATTTAGTCCCTTTACGGACTGCTGAATAAAAAAAATTATTAAAATTATATATATGGGCATTTCCATGGTGTCGCACGGGACAGTCGTACGCAGTTAAATTGGAAAAAAAGTAGTAATAACACGGATTTATATTTTGATAATGGTCTTAACTTATAACTCATAGTAAGCTCTATAAGTGGTGCTAAGGTTGATTATCGGTAATTTTTCCTTTTCAAAATAATTGCCAAAAACAACGGGGTTCGCACGGGACAAAAACGGAAGTTTTTTTCGAGGACAACAACTCAAGCGCCGAATTCAGCGAAGTCTGAAGGAATATTTCAAAGAGTTTATTTTATGGATATTGTGCATTGGTGTTTCTTTTAAATTGCTTTATTTTACCCAATAATATTTAACACTTATTTTTTAATTTAATATTAAGCTCGGTCGCACGGGACAGGTCGCACGGGACAGTTTTTTCCATTGCAATTTAATTGGGTAATTAAGTAATTAGGTAGTTAAGTAATTATGTAATTAGGTAATTAAAAACAAATTCAATATATTTTCCTTTAATTGCATCAACCATCTTTTCATTGTCTTCAGCCAATGCCTTCCATTTTTAATAAAACAAAAATGTTTATGAAACATTTACTAAACACTTACGAAAAAGAAAAACTACATTTGTGAAACAGTGCAGACGATGTGATCATCATGGTTAATAATTTTATGTACAAATTGCTTAAATTAATAAAATTAAAATGTTTCTCTTAGATAATATCATAAAATAATAAGTTTTTAATAAGTTTTAATTTTTTGGTCACGGTAGACTTTCCTGTGGAAATACCCATATATATATTAAAAAACAGCGGATATACTTGCATGGAAAGTCAAATATTTCAAGTTGCTTTATCTTATTCTTAGATTACGATGTTTTATGAAAAAGTCGTTGTACTAAAAATTTCTGCTGTTTTCTGAGGGTTTTACTCCTACAGTTCGTGGCAGCCGCACACATACTTTTTAAATTTGTATGTTTGTTTTAAACCGTACGTGAGAATCTTTACTTCAATAAAGTTTTAAGAAATGGATACTGCAGCAAATAAATGTAATACAGTGTAGTCTGATGTAAGAATTTGAAAAAGTTTTTCGACACTGTTCGGGTAGCGAACGATCGTGGGTGCAATTGGCGGAAAAAGAGAAACAAATGGGTTAGAGTGGGTTGGGAACAATTAGTGTTTTATTTATACCTTTTCGTAAAACTCTTGTTTACAATAAATAGGGGTTGTTGCGAATTGCAAGAGTGTGAAAATGCAAAATAATTTGCGCACTAACGCGTGAACATCAATATTGCAACTTTATTATGCAATAAAATTAAATGTCGAATGAACAGTAAATATATTGCTACCTTATTTCAAAATCATAAAAGGTTATTAAAATCTACGTACAAATTTAACCTTTTTAAAGTTTTACCCAGGTGGCAACTACTTTCGAAAACAACCAAAACATGAATCATCTGTTTAGCATCACTGCTTGTGCTCGCAATTGGTTTGAGCAGTGCGTAATTCAAGAAGAGTTGCAAAATTGCTTCCAATGTGTTTGTTGTTGGAATGATGCGAAAGTTCACAATCTTGCATTTTCGCATCGTCGCAACTGCGTTTCGCATCAACCCGTGAATACCCCTAATAAGTGTGTTTGAAGTGGTGTAGGGTGTTTTATTTACTGGTTGTTGATTGGAGTCTTCCTTGTTGTATTTGTCGTGGTTATGTCCTGTGTCTTCTGGATGGGTGGGTTGTTGCAATGTTGATTGATGTCCAATTCGGATATATGTTGTACATAAATGTGTGCCTTGGATGTACTTGATGTTTTTTTGTTGTAAGTTCTGGTGGGTGGGTTGCTTCTGTTGGTGGGTTTTATCACGAAGATCTTCACTGTCGGTATTCTAGGACGAATGAAAAACACGCTGCTGGCGCAACGTTGCTGTTGTCGAATGACAACTGTCAGCGCTCGTGCGACTTGTAGCGAGTAGTTGAGCAGAAGACGTGTTTAATACACACGGTGTTTACGTTTGACGTAAACAGACACTAGGGTCGACTCTTAAATTGTGTTTTTGTTTGATACTCCTTAGAGATGCGCTGGTCGCTGTTTTCGAATCTGATGTAAGAATTTGCAAAAATTTTCTCGACACTGAACTCTAAAAATGTGTGTTTTTTTATACTCTTTCGTAAGTCAAGTTTTTAATCCAACTTTTCGATCAATTCAAGCTCCATACGAGGAACATGATGAATGTTTAATGCTTAGCGCCTTTAAACAAACATTTCAATATTTATATCTTTTTTCCTAAAATATTACATAAAACTATTTGGTTTGATTGTTCATTTACATTATTTGCCTAGAAAAAATTATCTGAAATAAAAACTAATGCTCCTCTCACCGGCCGCGAATCGTATGCTTCACTCGAGTCGAATCATTTGGCGAATTTTTCTTTATCACTATTTGCAAACCTACTTGTTCGTCTCAGAAACGATGCTGCCAAATCAGAAAACTAAAAAATTCGCTTAGAAACGTCAAAAGTCAAACCTAAATTTCATTTAAGCCGAGATAAATACAAATAAATAAGCAGCTTTGAGCTATTTTTGACAAGAAAATTGTGTAAACAGAAACTTTATGCAGATTACGGTGCAGTGTTATAGACAAATATAATCCACCGAAAGTTCCTGACCACCTGTGATAATTTTTATCTTCCCTGTTAAACTTTAGTGAAATTATAAAATTTTTCGCTTAGATTTCAGTCACTTTTTTATTTTTACAATACTAAATTATAAAAAAATTAGCAGCACAGATCTATTCTTTAGAGATTATGAAGAACCTGAAACTTTGTCTAGACTACGATGTAGTCAGTTGCGGGAGACAGTCGCGTCGACTGTGTTGTCGCCAAAACTTATCCCAGTGAGGGCTGCAGCATGCCTCAAGTTGAGGAGGGCATCGACGGACAGTTCCAAGGGTGAAAGGCTCTGTTGGGCCCTACACCAGTCTCTGTTGCTTCCGTTCAATTTGCTGACAATTTGTTTGTGTCTTCAGCATACAGTCCAGCCGAACCTAAAATTTAAGTTTGTTGGTAACTTTTTTATAAAGTGTTAAATAAGAGCTCACCTTGTGCCATTCCTTTCCTTCACGAAAAGGAAGTCCTAGAGAACTTAACTCTACTGCAAACCTTTGCCTTGACTCCTTTTGATTTTGTTTTGTGGAGCCGAATTTTCCTCGTTGCTACACCAGGACTCTGCTGCATAAGCTGCACCAGTTTGTGGAACTGTCGACTGTTCGTTTTTTCATTCTAAAAATATATAGCAATTTGTTTAAAATCAAAGTAAAATAAGAAAAAAGAATGCAAGTTACTTACCTTTTTCAATTAATTCCTTTTTGTTTTGACAAAATTTTTAAGCAAATAACTAATTCGCCGGATACTCACCAAATATTGCTATTCGTCTATATATGACGTTAAAGTCGAATCACATTTGTTAAATTCGCGAACAGTGATACCACCAATATTTCTAATTGTCTGTTTTTGACGTTTGAGTCGAATCACATTTGTGAAGTTCGCGAACAGTGATACCGCCTTGGCGGATTGTACTTAATTTCTACAGGGTGGGGCAAAAGTCACGAAGGGGTTTAAAACAGTCATAACTTTTTTAATTGTTAATTTTATTTTTTTTTTACAAAATAATAAAATATGATATTGGGCGATTTTTTAAATTTAGGTGTGAAAAATTACGTCACGTAAGTGAGCACCATTTCAGCCTCGCAAAGTTGAGCTCTTTTAATAGCATTTTCCATGACACAAGTCAGGGTATCTGGCTGCAACGCTCTTATTTCGGCTCGAATATTCTCTTTGAGCTGTGCAAGTGTTCTGGGTTTATTGATATACACCTTCTCTTTCAAATATCCCCAAAGGAAATAATCTGGTGCTGTTAAATCCGGCGAACGGGCAGGCCAATTGAATGCTGAATTTTTGGAAATTAAACGTTCGCCAAAAATCTGCCTTAGGAGCTGCATAGTGGCTCGAGCAGTGTGTGCAGTGGCCCCATCTTGTTGGAACCACATCTCTCGATCGTCAGAAAGAGCTGGCCTTAAAAAATTTTGGACCATATCTCGATATCGCTCGCCATTTACCGTTACACCATTTCCATCGTTATCTTCGAAAAAGAATGGTCCAATATTTCTTTGGGACGTAATTGCGCACCATACTGTACATTTAAGTGGATGTAATTGTCTCTGATGAACCACTCTTGGGTTCTCAATACCCCATATTCTGCAGTTCTGCTTGTTTACAAAACCATTTAATTGAAAATGTGCTTCATCGCTCATTATCAGATGATGAATGAAATCGTTATGTTTTCTGGTCAATTCTTGGAAGCGAACTGCATAAATTATTCGTTCTTTGGAATCTCCTGGCTTTAGTTCTTGCACTAACTGCACCTTGTATGGGAAAAGATGTTCCCTTTAATATTCTGCGTAAAGACCGCCGAGACATTTGCAGCTCAGCCGAGCGCCTTCGAGTTGATGTTTCAGGATTCCCCTCAACACTCTCCAGAACGCGTTGAATATTTGCTTCACTAATTACAGAATGTGGTCTTCCGCTTCGTGGAAGATCCCTCACTGAGCCTTGTTCCTGAAAACGTGTCACTAAGCGTCGAATCATTGATTCGGATGGTGAATTCCGCACATTAAAATGACGACGATAGACTCGTTGAGTTTGAATTATTAATCGATGATGTTCAAAATAAATTTCTATGATTTTGGTTCGCTGGATAACGTTGTAACCTTCCATAATTAATCTCCCAGATTTATTTTACAAGTCCTAAAAAGAAAAATAAAAAAATTACCCTGTATTTGATACGCAGATGGTGATAAGGGCATAATACAAAAAATAATTATATATAGATTTTATTTCGAATTACATTCGGATTAGAAGAAAAAGCGTAAGGAACTTCATTCCTGACGAGAGAGCACCGAACGCACTACTTTTTCTATAACTATTTTTCTATAGCTTTTATTTCTACACAAAATCGTGCACATTCAAAACCCATATTATCTCTCTGTCAAACTTCTAATTTTTCAGTCACAACGGTCAATTAGCCTTGTTGTGCCAAGAATAAACTATCTCAACAGTGATAGGTTTTTTTTTTATCAGCACCATTCGACTTTGAAATGCATAACCAAACTCTATTAAACAAATAACTGTACGAAACAGCTTTAGACATGCCATCTTTAAATATTCCAGTTCTTTAAATCAGTAAATATGTGCTTCTTTTTCCTATTCAAAAATTACATTTTATCAAACTTTAACTTCACTTTTCAGCTTTCTTTACTTACATTTATTTGTCTTTTTTTTTAATTAAACTGCATATCTAAAGATAACTTTGTAAACAGAATAATTTGAATTTTATGTTTACTTTTTACAACAACATTAATACCAATGTTAAATGTTCTAAGCCGCTGTAAAAAAAATTATAGAATTTATTTTCCATTTTTCATTTTAAATTTGCATTTTGTTTATTTTAGTAATTTTAAGTAAATGTTACTTTGTAAGCAAAATTATTTTAATTTTAAGTTTACTTTTTAAACCCATGCTAATTTCCATTGTTGCACTATAAAAGACTAAGTCTTGCTGTACCCCAAAATGTAATAAATAATAATAATAATTTTGTCAACTCGCATTACACTATGCAGCGTACACTAAAGAGGGGTCTAACTGTCCTCTTCTCACAAAAACTGACGAACTTTAACACAAGCATACAAATTAAAGTGAAATGTGTTGAAAACTTTATGTTGAAAGAACTTTTCAAAAGTTCTTCCTTGTGGCTCCGTTGCTTGTGTGCGTGCACTAAAAATGCAGTAACAGCAACAACAACAAACACTCGTCCACAAATGCAACACGTGCGTTTGTGTGAGCTTGACACGCAAAAGTCATGAACAAACAAACACAACACAACACAACACAACACAGCATAGCTTAAAAGCCCTTTAAGCTTTCATATGTGCAGCTGTCAGTCGGTCGTTTGGTGCCGCTAATAATTGATGTTGATTTATGGCAATGAGTTTTAAGTGTATGTATGTGCGTGTGTGCATTGGTTTGGGGTGTGTGTTTGGCAATTGTTTATTAATTGTTAATGGCGTTTTTTATTAATTTAATGTAAATATTTCGTAAATTCAACAAAAAAATGTAATTATTAATTTTTAAATTTTAATATGAAATATTTACACTTTTAAGCCTCAAAATGTAGCCTTTGCTTTAAAAAGTAATCAATCAACAATTTTTTTTTTTACCTCGTCCTCTTAAAAAAAATTTCATGAGAAATAATTTTATGCTTGGTAAAATTAATAATCCGGTAGTAAAAATGGTGTAGGCAAAACATTTAAAATTCAGCATACGTAAAAAATTGACGAAAATGAGAAGCTTTTGCACATACGTGGAATAATATAAAAACACTTTTTGTGTAAAATACCGTGGGACAGGAGTATATAAATAAAATAAGAACATGATTATCGATTTAGCTGTGTTACTCAATTTTCTAGTACAACAAGCAACGCCGTAGATATGGGGGGTTCAGGGGGTTCAAACCCTCCTTAGCAATTAAAAATTTTTGTATATATTAAATAAAAGCATGATAAATATTCCAAATTATTTAATTACCATAACATGAAGATATATTGAAATTCTTCAATATACATGCTTAGTTTCTTTAGCAGACATTAAGTTAAATATAATACAATATAAATGGTTTTCTTAATTGTTTTCCTATGTATTAATGCTTACATGCTCGCGTTTGCAAAACGTATACACACGCAGAGAAAAGACATGGTTGAGACATGATTACTGCAATAATAATTTTTTTACTAAAATTATTGTACTATTTCTGCAAACACAAATTTTTGCCTTAATAAAGTCATCCCATACTAATAGTGGTAACAAAAATAACATTATAGTTGAAATCATAACATCATTGAAATCGTCAACATACTATGATTGCCTCAACTATTAGTTGCAACAAAAATGTTGTAGTTCTGTCAATCATGATAATTGTGAATACTATTATAGAGACAAACATATTAGAATTTTGAATGTTTGTCTGAACTATTCACTGATTGTTGGCAAACGAAGCAGAACATAACCAAAAATCGAAAGAATTTATTTTGAAGCAGGAAAAACTTTCACTTCATTCAGACACAATAAGTTTTATTGATTCCTGGCAATGTGTCGTTTCGTTTGTCAACTGTTTAATTATTGTGTTTTGTTTTAAATCGCCTTATCCAAAAAACAGCACGCAGAAAAGTGACATCTTCGACTTTTATTGAAGCAAACATATTTCTATTTACCGTATATATTTCGACATTCTGACCATATTTTGCTTATCACACATATTGCTATTTTTGTAACAATGAACTTACTGTACCATGTTTATGAATGGCATTAGTCAGGCGAGCGGTAGTAGCGACTGTGGCCTACACTCTAAAAAGTTTTTGTTGAAATTTACTACAACAGTTGTAGGCAACAGGTTAGCTACTAAAACTGTAGTAAATTTACACACTCTTATTTCATTCAACATTTTGTTTCCATTGTTGTGTAGTGAAATTCAACAAACAGTGTCGAATTTTGCTTAAAATAGGAAGCAATGAAATTGATATTGCAGCGAAAGTAAACATCAATTGTTCAATGTTACTTTCAGCTGTGTAGTGCCAATACAAATCTTCTACTTCGTTTTCAGAAAAATTCAACAATTTATATTTAGTTTTACTATAATTGATGTAGTCAATCTAAACTTCTATTGTTATTCTAGTAAAGATATTAAAAAAACAATTTGTCACTTTTGACGGTACGTGCAGAGATATGGTTTGATTTCTGTTTCATGTTTATTCTTCTTCAAATTGGCACTACAAAAATCGAAATGAAAAATAAACACTTAGGAATTGAAGAAATGAAACACAAGAAATTTTTTGATTATTTCAAAGAACTAAAATATTCAGATATTGCTGACAAAATATCACTAATAACACAGCATTCAATTAACTATTACTAAAACCGAATTCTCATTACTCTTTTTTAATCAAAAATCAGACTTTAGGTCAATGATCCTAATACGTTGACAAGCTAACTCAACTGAGCATCTGTTGAATATATTGTCGATGTTGAACATTCAACTGTTTAATTTTAATTAAATTTATGTATTAATCTATTACTTTGCAGCTGTTATTGCAACAAAATTCAACATTTATTGTTTAATTTTATTAAGAATTGTGTAAATTGGTAAACACTCAAAAGTTAATGCAAGATTTATAGTAAAATCAGACATCGTTTGGAATTTCAACAAAAAATTACTGTAATAATTTTAGTAAATTAACATATCTTTTTTAGAGTGTACTTATAGTGTGCGTGGATCGTAAGCGAAAAAGCCTGAACCACGGCTCGGACAGACAATTTTATCAAAAAGATTTTTCAACTGAATTAAAATTTCTGTTCAGCCCAGACAACGGCAAACCTCTGAAGATATCTTAACTAATAGCTGTGGAATTTGGAGTGCATGAAAATAAATAAACAAAATTATTGTTTCAATAATATTCTGGATTCTAAAAATAAATGAATAATATAGTTTTTGCAATCATTCTATTTTCGACCCAAAAAGAGAACAATGATTGTTTCAATAATATTTTGGTTCCTGCAAAAAAGTTCCTTTTCTAAATATAGTTGTTGTAATCATTTTATCATGATCAAATAAAATATTATAAGTTTAAGAACATGTTAGCAACAATCATAATCGGAACCATACTATGATCCTCTTAAAACATGGTTGTTGCAACTATGTTTTTTTCTCTGCGTGCATATAAATTGAACAAAATTATTCTAACTCCGTCTGTGAAATTCAAATGATGATAAGCAATGCTTCATTGTTCGCTAAATTACACTGTAGGTAAATTTTTAACTTTTGAAAAGCCACAAAAAAACACTGAGACACGTCAACTTAATTTTCGGTCGTAGAATTTAGTGGCATATTCAGTTTTTCCAAATCAGATCAAATTCTCGAGATATTGAGATTTTTGTTACTTGACCATCATTTGACCTTCATTCAAAAAAAATTTTTTATAGTATTTTAACAATTAATTTTTATTATATTTTCGAAAATACCTTCAACGTGAAAATCAAGTTAACCTTGTGTAATCTATAATTTAACAAAGGTTAAGCAATTTTGCATTTCTCTCTATTTTGACCAAATTTGAATGTTAAACGCAAAATCTTTAAAAAAATCTTAAAATTTTTTTACTTAAATTAATATTTTTGTAATTAGATTAAATTCTGAAAGTTTAAGCAAAATTGGAGGTGTTCAAAATATATGTTCTCCAAAACTAAGGAATATATAACTGAAAATGGGTCTAAAAGTGACTAAATTTCAATCGCAAATATCTCAATATTTTGATCTCATTGGGAAAAACTGAGTATGCCACTAAATTCTACGACCAAAAAATAAGTTTACGTTCTTTTTGACGTCCATACTATGTTAAAAAATGAACGTAAAAGTGAATTGGATTTGTACATTTGTCAGTTTCACGTTTTTTTAAGTGTGCGAGAGTATCGCAAAGTGGTTTCAAAAAAATGTTCTCAAATTCTAGCGGTGACACTTCGTCTCAAGTACACCAAATAATGTATGCAGTTACGAGGCCAGAATTTTTCTTTGCAATTTATTAATACACAAAATATATTCATTTACGTCAGCTTTGACTATACTGTTGTAAAAAAGATAAAGATCCAATATAATGTTGTTATGGTTTAGCTCTACTAAATATTCATAAGGATATTTCTGTGAACGAGGAAACTGTCATCGATAAATTGGCTTCGCGTTCCAAAAAAATTAATGAACTAACTATGTAAGTATCTACAACTATGTATATTAAGGCGCCTAATGATCCATAGAAAAAAAAAAGTTAATCGAGTCTTTCCTTCAAAATAAACCTAGGCTTATTTTGTGATGATACCCCAAATTTTTCGACTCTACAGATAGCCATCCGTGAGCTAGAATGGTTGGAAATAACCTCTAAAAATTAATTTTTGTGTAAACATATTGGCTGGTGTAATAGTTTCAAAAAAACAAACAATCAGAAATTATAGGCCACAAAAATTTCTTCCAAACTGCATCAAAAAGTTTTTGATATTTTTATTTTTATTTCCATACAAAAACATTAAAAATTTAAATAACTTCATAACATTTTTTTAAAAATTTCTTACAATGGTTTCTCAGTAAGTGTTATTTTTATAATTTATATTTTAATATTAATTTTTTTCAGTTTAAGCAATTCTGGCCAGCGGTGCTGATCAGTGAGGATATCATTAGAAATAATTAATTTTTTTGAACTTTAGTGAAAAATATAAAATATAAAAAAGTTCACGAAAAACATCATTATTCGAATGCAAAAATTTAAAATTTTTTGATGCAAATTGGGAGAACTTTTTCAAAAATATTATTTCAGATCATTTCACTTTTTCTTACTAACACACCAGCCAATATTTTTAAAAAAAACTCGATTTTAGAGGTTATTTCAAAACATTGCAGCTCAAGGATGGCTATCACTAGAGTAGAAATATTTGGGGAATCATCATAACATAAGCCAGGGATTATTTTGAGGAACTGTCCCGAACAACTTTTTTTCGAGAGGCGCCTTAATATATATATATTAGGGTGGGTCGATTTGTAGGGAGTGAAAAAATTCACCAATTTCCCTATGATTTCCGTATTCTATGGGTTATTCCCTGAAAATTTGCCGAAGAAACCATAGAGGTATGTTAAAATCGATTTTTCCCAAATTTTTTTGTAAATTGATCAAAATGAGCTCACCTTTTCAACGCGTCTACTGGCGATTAAACCTGATCGATAGTTTTTGAGTTATGGATGTGAACGTGTAGGTAATATTTCATACGAACGTCAATTTGGGAAAAAATCTACCAACAAAAAGTAGGGGACTCGATTTTAACGATAGAGGTATGGTTCCTTTGGCAAATTTTCATGGAATAACCCATAGAATACGGAAATCATAGGGAAATTGTCAAAAAATAAATCGACCCGCCCTAATATATATATATATATGTTTTTCTTTTAAAAATGTCTGTTTTCGTTATATTACTCAAATAAATACTTGTCGTCCTGCTTTAAATGAAGCGATTCAATCGTTTTTTTTTTTTTGCTTCAGCAACACCCCCCTCTCCCGTGCCCACATCACCCATCAGAATATACAGCTTTGCAAACAGCTCACATTAGTTCAAATAGAAATTGAGTAGGGAAATTAGCCCCATGGTATAACAATGGTCCTCATTGGCTTAAGTGTGTCTCTGAAAAGTGACAGTCACTTTAAGCTAACCTTAGCCCCCCCTTATGAAACACATATCTACGGCGTTGACAACAAGCTCTTCTGACGGTTTACTTCAGTTGGTATTTTTATATATATTTTTGTGTATTATTGATCATTGTTCAGTTCATAGTCATTTCTTCTCAATGCACGTTTGCTTTAATAATATCTTTGCCTAATTTTATCAATATAGCTAGTTATGTGAAAAAATTTGCTCCATTCCAATACCAAAACTGACAAATCATAATTGGTTTTCTTAACAATGTCGTCTTGTGCTTGCTTCTGATTTTATCAAATGCGCTTTTATTTTTCTTTTTTGAATTTCTATATTTCATAAATTATATATATTTATTATAAAGACGTTATTATTTCCTAGTTGTTACATAGGTAATGTGTTACAGGCCGATGATTACTCAGCAGTTTTAAAAAATGTTTATGAACATTTTATGTAAATGTTATTATAATAACCGGTTCTATTGCATAAACATGTTAAGTGCTCTGCAGGAAAGCAAAGTGTAAACTTCTGAGTAGCTTCATAGTTTATGGTATTAAGCAGAAACAAATTCTTTCTTAAATTAAATTTAAATGTAAATTATTAAGGTTGAACAAGACAATTATTTTATTAATAACTTTAATATATTAAGATTTAAATTTATAGTCTTTTATTTTTTTAGTAACAAGTATAGGTTTTTGTTAATAATTAATACCGCTTCATACTGCCTTAAGTTAGCAACTTTTCATACAATAAGTGGTCGTTTCTTACAACAAACTCTTTTAGAAAAAAACACAGCTTATACAAGCATATAATTTGATTTTGTAAAAAAATATAAACGTGTCTTATTCATATTATAGCATAGTTCAGCAAACCAAAAATTCTAGACTTCTATTAAATTAATCTAGTTTAATTAAGATTAGCCAAAATTAATGTATTTATGTATACTAGTAAGGCTTGTGGCTGAAAATCGACCAACTTTTTTAAATTTCAATAATTTTTTTTTCATACTGAGCCGATGACCTTGCTTTAAGAAAATGTGTTGTACTAAAAAAATCTTAAGTTTCTGTGAAGCAAGAAAAGATTAATAAGGGTTCTCATCTAAGCATGTAAACATGTACACATGTAAAACATGTAAACTTTTGATGAAGGATAAAGTGTAAATGACGACAAAATGATAGTTGCGGTTAATGTTGAGGAAACACCTTTATTCAATTTTAAATCTTTTAAAAACCTTTATTAACATAGAAAAATAAATAAAATAAGAATTTTCCTCCACTTTTAGTATGTAATGATTAGCGCCAAAATGCAACCCTCACACACACACGTAGTTTTACATGCTAGTTTACACTCCGAAATAGGATCGAAAACAATGTAAACTTATGCCCATACAAATTTTGACAGATTTTTTAGTTTACGCACATGTAAGTTCACGAGGTTTACAATGTTTATGGGTCATTAAAATGCTTAAATTAGAACCCTTAATATAATTTCTAGCTACAATACATGTTTTAGGCAAACCTACATTATTGGCTACCAGCGTCTTGTAACCCTCCTTCCTCAATCCATAAATTATACCACCACATACATAGGGTTTTTGAATGAAGGCTACGTCGAAAACACCTCTTTTAAGGTGGACTTGGAGATTCGCCAAGGTGAGCTTGGATTGATGAAGGTTAATAGGGTGCACCTTCATCCGCTCCAAATTTTTGGCTAGCCATCACCATAACGTCAGCCTCCTCTTCTTTGCGTCTCTTCAGCAAAGAGTTCATCCTCATAATAGAGGTCTGACACACCTATGAGGTCAACCGAGTCCTCTGACATGATCTCATCCAGGTCTGAACCTCGCCCACTGCTTGGGGTTTTTACGACTTTTGCTACAACCTGGCTTGACTGCGCTTCTGTACATCAAAAACAAGCCCCTAGACTGCTTGTTTTTGATGCACACTTTCAGGAAGACCCTTGAGAAGAAATACCAGAGGACTCCCTTCTTCTCTTCTAGCGGCTTTAGCGACTCGAAATTCATCAGCAGTAGGACCTGCCTTGAGGGACTACAGGCTTCTCTGTCTTACCGATCCATATTTATTTATGTCCTGGTTGCAAGCCCGCAACATGCGTAGAATTTCTTCCGGCTTTGAGCAGGTAACCGGTAGCCACACTCTTGCTCTTGGACAAACCGGTATTTCGCCCTTTTCAACAGCCTTCAGCTTGGCCTCAGGCCAAACTTCACCGACTTCGCTAATGGCCGCTTTGTATAACAAGGCAGACGTGACATCGTCCACAGACGATTAATTTAACATGACCCGAGTTGTGCCACCCAGCGTCACGACAACGAGGGTGGGGACCAGGGTCTCCTCCAGGACCTGGAAGTAGGTGCAGACTAATGCGGATCTCACCCACTTCCATTTGTCCCGGGGAAGTTCCCCGCCCTCCTTCTGTGTGTCAAGACAACTAGCACCCTGCCATGCCCCTTGCCAACATCACTGTATGACCTGGCATCAGTGCTTTTTATAACCTTCTTTGGCCTTTTTGCAGTAGGCATCTCCTCAGTCGACCTCTACCTCTGGTTTGCGAGAGCAGATTCGGCCTTTTGAGGAGACCCCGCTTTCTCTGTCTGGCCCTTTAGCATTTTTACTTTGACACATTTGTCGTACCAGGCCTGTTTTGTTGAGCCAACCTTTTTGTTTTTACCAGGTGAACCAGGAAGCCGATCAGCTGCCAATCGGGGACCGTGTACAGTTTGGGCCTTCTCACCCGACGAGCCACTGCCTGAACTAGTTCTGGCCTTGGCTTATGCCGAAGTGCTCGGACCATCGCCCACTGCTCCAGAAGCTGCCCTAATGGCTGGTTTCCTAGCTCTAGATATGGTGGTCTGTTTTATTAGTGGCTCAGAATTCACCTTATTTGTGCCGTAGCTAGACGCCTTGAGTTGAGTCACCAATTCGGTGGCAAGAGGAGTAGAGCTCCCTTCTGATTTTTTAGTAGTACCGGACTAACTAGGTTTTTGATATAGTTCCCACGAGTATTGGACGATGGATGGTCCACCCCACAGAGCTCCCACATAGGTCGCCAGGTATACACGGGTCGCATGACACCTTTATTCGGCCCATTGGAGGTGCTAAGGAGGCGGGAGAAGGAATAGTTAGGAAGAGTAGGAAAGGTATACGGAGTGAGAGGGGATAGAGGTAGGTAGAAAGTGAATAGCTCTTAGTCCATTGTTTGTTTTGCAATGGCCTGTATAGCATGGGTGAACCTACCAGAAGCTTGCACTCCCGCCATCATAGCCCATTGCTTCACAACTTAAGCCCCCACACCAAGGTCTAGGTGCTGCTATTCGGGGTGAGGAAATAAATTTGTAACTAAACGAAATAAAATTAAATCTATTGTTTGTTAATTTAACTCGGAATCCTACATGTTTGCATAAATAAATAAATGTTTTAAAGAGACCATTTTGTTAGTTTATTAAATGTGGTCTATTATTTAAATTATATCTATCATGAAATTCATTGCGAACTTTAGATCCAGTAAGTTTTTAAGAAGGCAACAACAACAATTCTGAATAGAGTCATTCACTTAGCTGACTAGATATTCTTAGTCTTTGAGTGAATCAGCTGTGATCAACTCACTGATAACCCATTAACGCCGCCGGGTGCGAAAACGCACCAATAATAGCGGTGTTAATCAAAACTCATAGGATATGTAAGGCAAATGAAACCGCTTTAACGTCTTTTGGTATCGATAAAGCATGAATGGGTCTGCATATGCTTGCTAGACAGGTAAGACATACGACGCCATCTACTAGTTGATAATAGCATCGCCAGGTGCGAGTTTTACGACAAGTGAAAAATTCACCATTCAAACACCAAAAACTTACAAAATTTGAATTCATAGGGATCGGTAGTCTTTGGGCCTATGAATATCTCATAACAATGACAAGTTCTTAGCTATAAAGGTATTTGCACAGTTACATGTTGTGCGTCTTCGCATCGGCACTAATGTGAGTACATTTTTATTACGGAAAATTTTACGCTAAACTAAGTATTGTGCATGTTAAGTGTTTACGGCAGTGATTGTGAATCTTAGTGTTTTCAGGAAGAATTATGACGATTATCATTTTTAATTACAAAAATATTATCATTTTGAAGTGGTCTGGTGATGAACCAAGCAACAAAGCAAATTGTCAAACACATTGGCCATGAAGGTAGTCGCTTTGCCGCCGAATACTGTGGGCAGGTTGACGGATACAGAATATGTTCCAGATGGCCAAATATAATGTGATGATTGTAGACCTTCTAGAATTTATAATGGCTTGTAAAGTGTTCCCGAGATTTGTGGATGTGCAAAAATGCACATTGAGTATCTGGACGACGACAACAACAACGATGACGAAGCATTACCGATTCATTTTGAAGCAGCGTGTGGTCACGTTCGCCTCTACTCGGAACAACAGCCAGACACAGGCGCTACCGTTTGATCCACCGAAGTGGCGTAAACGTACCTTTCAAGCATATGAGCAGTCCATGTCGAAAATTGCAATGAAGAATTAGGCAGAAAGGTATGGTAAGTTTTCGAGCTCTTTCGATATTGTTTTTGTGTAAAACGTATTCGCCACTGCATTCTAGGCTCGTACTCGCCTATGCAAATGTGAGAGCTGTTCGTGGATAATGTTTTGACCAATCAAATTGTGAAACGCCTAGCTGGACAATGGACGTTGTGGAACAACAACGCCTAGCTGGATAGTTCTCCTCCGAAACAAAATCGTTTCCTCCGAATGTATGTCACAGAAAGTCGCACTTTCATTGTAATACTGCATATCAGAGAATTCATAAGATTTCCAACAGTGCGAAACTATTGATCCAAGTCAATAACTGGCCTTTTTTTATAATAGTTGCAATCTGTTCTGATCGCTTCCTAAATTTGAAGCACTTTATTCATGTTTGTAACAACAACGTAATGTATATGAATGAAAAGTTTGCTAAGATTGATCCATTTAATGTTATCCTCAATCGAAAACTTATGTAATTCGGCATGTTTGCTCACAACCTTAGCATTGAAGAAGATATCTGACTTCAGCACAGCTGCGAAAGCAAAAGACCAAACGCCTTCGCCACTGTGCTTCGCACACCATCTACTATTAAGCCAAGTGCAAAGTAGCAGTGCTTCCTAAATACATTTCAGCATATCATTCCGACAACCATATTAAACGTGCAACCTTGAGCATAAGCATTACTTAATTTTTACCATGTTTTTCAAACATTCTTAAATTATTTATTCCGACATGCATTTATTATTTCCTTTTTAAATAAATAAAATCTAAAATCCAACTTACTCCATGCATATTTCTTTATACTTCATAAATTTCATAACCACTCTTTCCACTAGTAAATGTACTCACTGGCGCCGACGGGTGCAAAAACGCACCACTACAGAGCGCAAAAACTAATTGGGGTAGAGGGCTAATTTTTTTTACGTAGAATACGAGTGAAACTAAAGCCTTTCCCTCGAAATTTCAACCCTCTACGCTCTCGGATAAAGGAGCAGGCGTTAATGAGTAAAAGTCGTATATGATTTCACACATGTTTGAACAAATTCGTAAGAATTTTACGTTAAAAGCTGCCACTTAATCATATGACATTTAAGGCAGTAAGCTATTTATAGAGCATAGCCATCAACTCTATCAATGTTGCCAGCTGTTCTAATTGCTTCTTGTTAATAATCTCAAAACTAAACAAGTATTTTCACTTATAAAACCGAACTTAAGGAACTTTAAAAAAATAGATTTTTAGATAGTTTTTTGTTAAGAAAAAAACAATTTTGTGGCAGGTTTTGCCAGTCAAAATCAGTACCATTGTCTTCGTAACAGATTATAGTTACCGCTTTATTGATTTGATCATAACAGGTGATAACCTTCAGAAGTTATATTCCAAAGAAAACAGCTTTTTTAAATTTTTTTTTTTTATAAAACATGATAGTATTGATCCTTGTTGATTTGAGATATGTCATATTAGAACCTAAGTTCACTTATCATGTGGATGATTTCCTGTGATGAATGATTTTAGTAATGTCATGTAATCAATGTTATCGGATTTAACAAATTTTGAAACAGAGCTCTTTGAGTCACTTTATTTCACGCAAAATTATAATTATGAAATTGAATAAAAACATTTTAAAACGTCAAAACTTTCTTGATATTATATTATTAATGGTATACAGTATAATTATGGCACTTTTTTTTAAGAGAGGGCGTGGCCTATCCAAACTTTTGAAAAATAAATATTTTCATGTCATACCTTCACAACTAAATTTCATTGTCCCTATTTAAACTTATAGTTTTTTTAATATGTGACCTTCTCCGAGAAAAGGGACCTTGTGTGTGAAAATGAAGTTTTGAGAAAAACGCATTTAAAGTTTCATAACGCATTTTTATCGATTTTCCAAAGTTCGTTTTGTACGTTTTTATGGGGTAAATCAATTTTTATCAGAAATCTAACTCATTTCATCTTATTCTACACCCTTTTAGGAACCGGAATCCACTCTCAAGTCCAAACCCGTTTTTTGACACACCAGGTTCCTTTTCTCGGAGAAGGTTACATATGGTTTGTTTTTTCTCTTCTATCAGAAACCGTTGACAAACCAACGAACGCACGAACTGTGTTACGAACAAATTAAATGTGTAATTTTCTATTGTATATTGGCTTTGTAAAAAAATAAACCAACCATATTAATTAGAAATGCTTTTTAAAAATCTTCATAGGGTATTTTTTATGATGTTGCCGATTGAGCTTAAAATATTTTGATTTATTCAATTCCATTCACAAATTCCATATTTTCACTAAAATATTTATGATTTCTTGTTGGCACAGCTGAAGTTAAGCGTGAATAGGCCATAAATATACTTACAAATGTGAGTTATATGAAATGTATTACAAATAAATCAATTGAATTTGATTTTTATTTAACCAACCCAACAATAAATAATAATACAACCTAAATATGATTGCACTCTTATATTAATTTGTAATGATATTAACCATAATATAACCATCTGATATCTATTTGTTTTACTGTTGATATGATTTATGACATATATTATGAAAGAACTTTCAACATTTTTGCTGAACAAAAACAAAATAAACTGCCACGGCGAAAATTTATTCCAATTGGGTTACAATTCGTAGAAAGCCGAATAACAACAACCGTGCAAAAAATAATAACAAACACGTCGTTGGAACTCCTCCAGCTTGTGACGCTTTCTCTGTTGTGCACATACACATTTCTATGTGTATTTCATTTTCATCTTCATACACATTTCTAAATTCGACATTAAAACTGAACCAGAGGCGATTCTTAATTATGTGGCATCAAAATTAAATGTTGAAATAACATCATTGAGTTGCATAAAACTTAAAAAAAAGAGACGCTGATATATCTACTTTGCGATTTATCAATTTTAAGCTTGGGATACCAGCTCCTTTGTATTTAAAAACTTTTAACAAAGATATTTGCCAATGTCTGTTAAGTTAAGTCATTTTGTCAACAAGCCATAAAACTTACACGACATTACAACTATTCCACCGTCTCTGTTGAATGTTGCTGCGGAGAGCCCCACCGCACAGCGAAGCTCGGGAATAAATGTTGCAATAACCGAACATCCAAATGCAGCAAAAACAAATTCACTTAAATCATCATCGCCACTCATCATCACTTCAAACATTAGACGCTGACAAAAGCTTTTTCTACCTCTCCAAATTATTTCTAATGCGCTCTCATTGCCTATGAGCATCTCCAGATCTTCATTATCATCTGCATACCCACCCACGTCGTGCATGCGGTTGCCTGAACGTCGGTCTATATATGCTCTTTCATCATCGTTGCTTACACATTCATTTTCGAAGCAAGTGCTCTCATCGCGACAGTCACTTAGCTTTTTGCCAGTATCGTATTCCCATCGCTTGACATCGTGGCTAGCGCTTACAACAGCTGTTCTTAATGAACCGTCTGCACTCTCTAACACTGTGCAACAAAATTTTTCAACTGCTACTACGATATAGTGGCCATCACTGAGACATGGTTGCATGCTGACATTTCTTCATCGAAAATTTTTGATAACTCTTACGCTGTTTATCGTCTGGACCGGTGCCCGCTTACTACAGGCTGAGAAAGAGGAGGCGGAGTGTTGGTGGCGGGTAAATAAAAATCTGTCTAGTAAAATTATTAAACTTCCTGTTATTGATAATAGTATTGAGCAAATTTGTGTTCAAGCTTCTTTTTCTAATAATCATTCAATCTAGTTTTTCTTATCATATATACCACCTAATAGTATTATGAAAGTTTATCAGAAACACTTAGAAAATATAAATTTTTTATCTGAAAACCTAAATTCAAATCACAGATGGTTATGGGTGATTTTATTTTGGGTAAAATATCTTGGATACTTGATGACAAAAACCTATGGCCTTTCAGCATAAACTCTGATATTGAAAATTTCACAATGAGCTACTTTTTGTCAAATGATTTCAGACAATTGAACAACATAAAAAATGATTTAAATAGAATTTTAGATTTGGTTTTTGTAAGTAATGATTTAAATGCTGTTTGTGAAAAAAATTTGGCACCTATTGTCAACAACAGCATCCATCATATTGCTTGATCTATTAAATTCAAATTTTATAAATATGACTCATCTCTTCCTGATGATCCATTAACTCAGTAAGATTTTAATAATGCAAACTTTGCCGCTATCAATGAATTCTTAAACTCAGTTGATTGGGCTTCAATGTCTATAGTTGAAGATCCATCACTACCCTGCAGAACTTTCACCCAACTTTAAGGTGATTACAAACTACTTTCAAAACAAACCACAAGTGGTTGAATAGTCAACTATTTTCTTCGAAAATAACTAGTGATTTTCTCTATGAAATGGCCGCAAAATCACCAGTACGCATTACCTATGATATGACAGATTGACTAGTTTATATATGGTCCTTTTGAAACCATTTAGTAGTCAGTCAAAAGAAAATTAGCTTATATCTGGTTACTTTCATTCTACTTACTAGTGAGGAGTAAAATGATTAAATTTTAAATGTTTTTTTTATAAACTAGCTTCTAGTGAAAATAGAAAATATTTAGCCATACCAAAAAATATTTAAAGGTTGACTCAAAATTTAGTGTGAAATGTGAAATAGGCGCTATATAAAAATTTCCAAATTATTTTTGCCCATTTATTCTGTATAAAAAGGAAATCTACGTCTACACTTCCGATACTATCGTGTCTTTTTTCAAGTAAATCACAACCCTGGTCACGGAGAAACAAACTGATGCAACGCTGAGACTTTTGCTTTGCTCGTTACTACAACCCTGAAATTCTGGTTCGTGGCCGCTCAACTTACTATTTTTCGATGACTTTTCAACTAAATCAAAGTTACTCCGTGAATAACTACATTAAAGTTACTTTACTTTTCGGACTAGTTACTTTTGGTCCTGCAGGGTAGTTTATGAGTTCATATGTGATAAATTATCGTTTTCTGTTTCTCAATTTGTTCCCAGAAAAGTTATTAAAGTTAGAAATAAACCATCCTGGTTTATTTCGAGATTGGCCAATTTAAAAAATCTTAAAAATAAAGCTTGCAAAAAATTTAAAAAAAAATACACTCTAAAAAATAAGTGTAAGTTTACGACTATTATTGTAGTAATAGTTTGTTGAAAATTCATTAGAATTGTAATTTTCTCACAACTTTTAAGGTAATCTTTAATTTTTTTAACTAAAACGTAAATTAAAGTAAAATTGAACACATGTTGTTTTATTTTGCTACACTAAAAATATCAATATAAATCAATTTTTTAAAGCAATCTAAAAATTTTTTAAGCTTAGCATAAATTTTAGTAATATTAAACATCAGAAGTTGGATTTTGCTATAATATCAATATATAACAGTAACAGTCATGCATACATACATTTATTTCTCATTCCAGTTTGCTTATAATCGTGTAAGGACGTTTGTTTTTGGTGCTGTTGTTTTATTAAAATTAATTATGTTAAGCACAAATATTTTCATTCAGTTAAAAAGTCAAATCAAGCAATATGTATTAGTAAAAATATGTAAAAAAATGGTATGTATTAGTGCATAAAGAACATAAATTTAATGAGTTAAGCCCTTATTTACAAAATGCAGTAGCATTTTCATTACTTAGAACTTTTATGAAGTGCACATATTTAATTTTACTATAACATCAATGGTAAATTCAGTGTTGAATTTTACTACAAATTAGTTAAACACATGTTGAATTTTAGTAGGTGTGTTAATTTAATACAGAAACAGCAGCAAAACTGTTGCCTACAAGTATTGTAGTAAATTTCAACAAAAACTTTTTAGAGTGTAAAAGTGAAATAGATTACTTATATTATGTTCGAATTAGAAATGAATTCGATTTTCTTCATAAATTTCTTTATATTAATTATATTTTAAACGTTGCAAGTAGTTTAAAATTGAATCCAAAATATTTTTGGGAGTACTTGAATTCTAAACGTAAAACTAATGGGTTTCCAATAAGCATGGAATTTGATGATCTTAAATCGAATAATTCTTTAGAATCTACATATCTTTTCACAAAATTTTTTCAGAATGTTTACGAAAAATATGCACCGTCTGCAAATGACAGTTATTTAAATTTTGAAGTACCAAATGTTCAGTCTTTGGAGTTAATGATAATTTCTGAACGAGAAGTGTCCTTGGCGATTTCACAGCTTAAATCTAGCGTTAAATTTGGTCGAAGGGACTTTCCACCAATGTTTTTCAAGCTTTGTGCTGATAAAATCTCTTCACAAATTGCTTTTCTTTTTAACTTATGCATTAAAAAGAGAAAAGGGAATGTTGGAAAGTCTGCCTAGTGGTCCCAATTTATAAATCCGGTAATCGATGTGATGTTAATAATTATAGGGCAATTGTAAAACAATGCACAATAGCCAAATTATTTGATCATATACTTAAGAACAAATTATTTGAACATGTGAAGAGTGTAATTTCTCAACATCAAAATGGGTTTTTACCGGGCAGATCAACGTGTTCAAATTTATTACTGATTTCAACTAGTATTATTAATGCAATGGAAAACGGTAGTCAGTTAGATGTTATATATACTGATTTTTCCAAAGCATTTGATAAGGTCGATCATTCAATACTCTTATGTAAATTAAAAAAGTATGGGTTGTCTGCTGCCTTAATAAAATTTTTTAAAAGTTTATTAAATGCTAGGAAGCTTTTTGTAATGATTGGTTCGATTGTTTCTGATGTAGCTATTGACGCTTCATCTGGTATTCCACAAGGTTCCCATTGTGGACCTCTCTTATTTTTGATCTTTATAAACGATTTGCCTCTTCACTTCAAATTCTCCAGATGTTTAATGTATGCTGATGATGTCAAACTATCTATATATATAAAATGGAATGTGTATTTGTTTATTTGTTTGTTTGTACCTTATAGGAGACCAAACCTCTGGACCGATCTTCCTGAAATTTTCACAGCATTTAACTGGGCTCTGGCATGATTAATAGGGTACTTTTTTCAACCACGACCACTTTTACGCCCACTTTTTTAAAATTATGTAATTGCTCCCATATAGTTTTTAACAGATTTACTTCAAATTGTATACACATTATACTCCAGGCGAGGTAAAAATAAACATTTCTTACGCCACGCCCCCTTTCACCCCCCTTTTCACGCCCCTTTTCACGCCAAATTTAAGTTTTAAACTTTTTGTTCTCCGTACAAATTTGTTCCTTCCAACGGATTTTTTTTTATTTGGTAGTATATTGCTCTTAATACTGTTAACGTCGCCATATTTCTATGAACCACGCCCACTTCACCGCCCCCTTTTTTTAATTCAGATACTTACTTATACCACTAACAATGCTAACAATGTTTGCTGTACAAAATACTTTTTTTGTAATATGTATTTACCTAAAGTTTTATATACTTTTTATCTACAGGTTAGGTAGCCATAGATTTTTTTATTACCAAATCCCCCTTTTTCGCCCCATTTTACTTTAATTATAATTAATCTGCTTTCAATCTATATATATAAAAATGAATGTATGTCTGTCTGTTTGTTTGTGCTTTATAGGAGGCCAAACCCTTGGACCGATCTTCCTGAAACTTTGACAGCATTTTACTATGACTCTGGAAAGAATAATAGGCTATATGAAGTTTTTATTGGACAAAGGGGCGTGGCACTTCCCATATAACCCAAAAATTTAAATCGCCATATTTTGGGCATTTTTTGACCTACGTTGATGCTATTTGGTATTGGTATAATTAGGAATACGTACCAGGAGAAAAGTGGGTGGGACCACGCCCCTTTTTAGGAAAATTAAATATCGCAATATAGTCTTAACTACTGGACCGATCGTCATTAAATTTTCACAATAGCATATTCTTACGAAATAATAAATTCTTGACTTTATAAAGTTGTGAGTGGACGAAGGGGCGTGGCCTCGCCCATATAACCCAAAATTTAAAATTGTCATATCTTGGGCATTTTTTGACCAACGGCGGCAGTATTTGCTCTTTATGGTATTGGCATGAATAGAAATACGTACCAAAAGAAAAGTGGGCGGAGCACGCCCCTTTGTTTGCGATATATTGGAGGCTGGACCTAATAACCGATCTTAAATTTTCACAGCGTTCAGTTTGGACTCAGGAATACTTATTACATGATAATATTTTTCGACAATGCACACTTCTGCACCTACTTTTTTACTACGTTTATTAACGGCTTTACCACAAATTTAAAATACATATTAATTAAAATAGTGGGGTAGCCCCATTCGCTTTCTTCCACCACTGTCTTCAAAACAGCTGATTTTATAATACGTGTTAATTAAAATAGAGAGTGGGGTAACCCCATTCTCATTCTCCCACAACTGACTGCGAAACAGCTGATTGTGTAATTGCTGCTTTTTGATTGGTCTAAAAATAAAAAGGGGGAGCATGAAGCAAATTACATGCGATTCAGTGCTGAATTCTAATTGGTTTACAACAAAAAAAGAGGCGAAGCATTGCAATAATTAAATTAAATAAATAAATTTTTGTAAATATATAAATACTTTTAATTTTATTTTATACGAGGGGGTAGCGAAGCACACCGGGTTCAGCTAGTACTATATAATTTCGAACATTTCTGACTGCATTAATCTTCAGAGTGATTTGACCGTTTTTCAGGACTGGTGTTTTTCAAATAATTTACTTTTGAATATAAATAAATGTTATATTGTTTCGTATACTAAATGCTCAAATATTATATTTACTTGATTATTCTTTAAATAATTTTCATTTAATACGTAAATTTGATATTAAAGATTTGGGTGTATTTTTCGATTATCAATTAAATTTTAAATGTCATTATGATTTTATTGTTTCTAAATCATATTCCATGCTTGGGTTTATAAAAAGAAATACACAACATTTTAAAGATCCTTTAACAATAAAATCTTTATATGTGTCTTTAATTCGTAACAAAATTGAATAATGTTCTATTGTATGGAATCCATTTTATAATGATAACTCAAACCGAATTGAGAGAGTTCAAAAAATTATGAGCAAATATGCGCTCGAAAAGCTTAATAGGCCTGATGGTCTTCCAACATATGATGCTCGTCAAAAGTTACTTGGCTTGCAGTCCTTAAAAGACAGAAGAACGCTTAGTTCTCTTTTATTCGTTTTTAATGTATTATACGGGAAAATTAATTGCTTACAACTTTCAAATTTGTTCCAATTTTATGTGGCACCAAGGAATTTGAGGCGCAATCGGATGTTTGTTTAAAGCTTTCATAGGACCAATTATGCAAATAACGAGCCTATAGCAAGATGCATACACCTATGCAACAGTTTTTCACATATTCTTAACTTTAATGTTTCAGAAAGTCAATTTAGATTAAACTTATTTATTCTTTTTAACTAGTTTGTAAGATAGGGAAATATAGTCTGTAAGATTGTAAATCGGTAGACGAAATAAATAAATAAAAAAAAAAATTGCCTTATATTTTTGCTGTTTACGACTTATGATTATTTCATAGCTGTACGTAGAAATGATTCAACTAGAATAATAGATGTTTAAATAATATCTACCTGAGTCAATTTTTATATTGAAATTCATACAATTGCTTCATTTTACTCAACTACAACAATCTTGCTTACCAACTTTTGTTACAAAACTTACAAACTTTCTAACAGAACGAACCGCAATTTTTTTGTGAATCTTTACAGATGAAAAGTTTTACTTCTGCAATCTTTTACTCACAGCATTAGCTGTGTACACTTTCGCATTGTTCAAATAATTTTGTTTAATTAATTAAAACAGCTAGTTATGCATTCTTAAATCAAATAAAAAGTTAATCAAAAGTGTAAGCCATACATTTTTAATAAGCAATTAAAATGTTTTAAATAATTATTTTTTTGTTGGAATTTTTAAATTCCTCCCCATATCATATTGTCTATTTAACTTAACAAAAAATATATAAATGGTCTGCTGATCACGCCATGCATTACCATAGCATGAGTTAGACAAAATACAACACAGCTTTCAAATAGTCTGAGCCACAAATTTGTGGCTTTTGTGGTTGAACATTACATCAGGCTTGAATTTCAATTAATTTTATGAAAACAGAAATATTTCTTTGGCTTCACAGCTGCTGCTATTTCTATAAATTAATCAATGCATTTCTGTGCAGGATGGTTGGTGTTGGAGCATGTGTGTATGTGTGTGTGTGTATGTGTTGTGTGCTGGCTGCTGAGTTGATGTTCAGTGAACAGATATTTGACTCCATCAAGAACACAAATGTGTATCGTATATAATGAAAGACAGTTTTTCATAAAATTTTTCCCTTGAGTGTGTTTTAGTAAAACAATTCTTTGTGCTCAAATACACTAAATAAAGGCTTGAAGTCGTTGAATTTGTATACCATCGCAAAGTGCGTTTTGATAAATGAAAATAAACTGCTTGTTTTTAAAAAAGAAATTAATGTCACATTTCTGTTAAAGATAATTTAAAAGCTTAATTGAAATCAAATACTACCTTTAGCATAATTTTTGTGTGATTTTGCGATACAGAAAATTTAAATTTTATTGAGAATGCAACAGTAAGTAGAATTAGCTGCATACCAGCTTATTATAGCTATTTTCCCATTAACTTATAATATTTAATGCGAATATCATTTAATCTCTCACTTATTACCTTTTTGTTTTGAATCCAAACATTATTTGTGTCGTTGTTATTAAAAACCATACAGTTTTTATATTGAGATACATAGCTCAGATAAACTTACACTGTCAAATAAGCATGAACAAAATTGTTTTTGACGATGCACAGTGGTTTCGTTCCATAGAAAAGTTGGAGAAAAAAATTGAAGTAATCGTTGTACATAAATAAAATTGAAATGAGCCGTAATACTCGATCATAAACAAAAATATTTTTAAGTCCGCCTGCAACCATGCCTACATATAATATAACACGAAAATTGTAAACGCTTTAATTATTTTTGTATTGAACCTATGTTTATCCAAAAGCTTAGTCAGAAATCATTCATATATGTATGGAATACAAAATTTGTTTCTGCAAAGTAATATAATGAATACACTGAGAAAAAAAAACATACAAAACAATTTAACAAAAAATTTTAAAATAGAAATTCACCTCATTTGTGTTTCTACAAAACAAAATTTAAAACAAGCGTGTTTGATTTTCAACTATACATAAGTTCATTTCTGTTTTTTTGTATGATTTTTCTTATTATTTCCTTCTAATAACAAAAAATAATTAAAAAACTATGCACAGTAGAATCATTGAAAATGATAGCCATCCAACTGAGACCTCGATTTTACATTTGAATGTTTGAATATATTTTTGAATAAGTCTTACAAATATTGAACATAAGATGAGATACGAACTAATTAATTTTTTTGATATTGAAATATTTCAACCCGCAATGAAACGCAAACTTCATCAAATGAAGTCAAAAAAATTCTTATTCGGGGGTCCCAGGAGTCGCTGATCACGAATCTGACTTCGAAAAGTCGAAAAAATTAAAAAAATGGCATCGAAAAAATGGCGGTTTTGTTTATTTGTTTTATATTTAATAACAATATTTTAAAATTATGTTTTAAAACATTTGTTTTAAATATTAAAGTTTTTCCATTAAATTTTTCGTTTAATTAAATGTGTTTAAACTTTAAATTTTTACAATGAAAGTATATTTAAAAACATTGTTTTGAAAACAAAAACTTTTGTTTTAAATTAAACTTTAAAAACATTTGTGTTTAACTTAAATGAAATTGTTTCAAGCTCCATTTCAAAAACAAATTCGTTTAATATGAACACAATTTCATTTAATTTTAACACATATTTCCCTCAGTGTAAGTATATGTGCCACGCCCACATTAAAAAATGTCAAATTGTCATCAAACTGTAAAAACATGCAAAACTTGAAATATATTGTTGGTGTATTTGAACTTAGACCAAGTCGAAGTCATTTGACGTTCTCATCTTCTTAAGCTTTTACATTATCAAATCAAAAAAGCATTATCAAATTGCACCAGGACCGTAGCCAGAATTTACCCATGGTGGGGTTTTGATGAACATTTTTTTATTCAGAATTAAAAATGAAATATATAAAAATTTTTGTTTCATTTCGTTGTTTCGTTTTTTATATATTATATATCTATATAAGTAAATATATTAAAGGGGAATAAACACCCAGAAGCCGAAAACAAAGGTCATGTTTATGAATTTTTTTAAGGAAACCTAAGAGATATTTTTGAATAAGAGTATTTGTACCTAAAAATAAACACATTCAAGAGTACGCTTGCTTTTTTTAATAAAAATAAATTTAATAAAAATAAGGTAGATATAGCATTTTTAAAAGAGCGCCATGAAAAAAAAGTGAAAAACGGTGACCAGGATTGGTCCTCCAAAATTCATCTGCAATAAAAAAATGAAAAAGATATTTAACACTAGTACTTGTCGTAGCTGATTTTTAAAATATCGCTTTTTGACAAAATGGTGGACTTCCGAACATAAAGTAACAATTTTCGACCAAAAGTTCGTTATTATTTTGCCTATAACTAATGAACGAAGCAACGAAAAAAAATGCTACGAAAAGTATAGAATCTAATACTGTGCAAAATAAGCCTGCAAAAAAATCAAAACGATCGGTTCACTGAGTTTCGAGAAATTTGGTCACCGGCATGGTTTCGAGAAAAACGTGTTTGAAAATTTCAAAGCTAATAAATCTCTTTCAAAGCTTTCGAAGGCGGTTCACTCACTAGGACTTAAAATTTTAACCATATATTCTTGAGACTTGAAGCTTTAAGAAAGTGCAAAAAAAAATATTTTAATAAAGTTCTGGTTGTATAATCACTTTTAAGGTGCCTCAACTTCCATTAGAAAAAATTTCCACTTATAACCCTCTAAAAATTAACCTTGGTCTATTTTATAACGATTCCCAAAATATTTTGGCTGTTACGATAGTCGCCAGTGAGCTAAAACTTTTTGCAAAAAAAAATCTTTTGTTTTCGTAAATACATTGGCTGGTAGAACAGTCGTAAAAAAAAATAAATAGCATTACAGACAATGCTTGTTTTCGAGCCTTTTTTGAATTTTTTTTTTATATATTATTACTGAAATTGAAATTAATTCATTATTTTGAAATGCATGCATATTAAAGCTAAAATATTAATTATAAATTAAAGACCTTCTGACAAAATTTTGTAGGAAAAAAAATACAAAATAAATTTTTTATTTATGGAAATTAAATAACAAATATTAAAAATTAAGTCTTATTTTTCTGCAAACTATACCAAGAAGTCCTGTTCTGTTATTGTGCAATCACTAATCACGCAGAACTTACAATAAGCTCCATTTGAATTTAAATTTTCGAAAACTGCTCGAGGAAAAATTAAAATTAGTTGTTAGCTGAAGTATACTTTAAAATCTTTCTTTGCGGTTTGAATTAAAAAGTTTTTTTTCAGTAAACTTGCGTATGTCATTCTTGGTGGCTTCACTGTTATCATCACTACCATGATCTACAACTGCTGATGTCAAAGGTAGTGAAAACAATAGTGATGGTCATTTTGAATGTATCACGTTTGATCCGATTAATCTTTTTACACGTAAACGCAATTTCAGTATATGATTTGTTAAGTTTTTTTGGACATATTAAAGTGGTTCAATGCAATAATTATTTAAATACACAAATTTTTATTAAAATTTTGACCCTTGGGTTTCACTACGGCCCTGAATTGCATATGAATTGCTACAGTTTTCTTCATTTCCTTTTTTCAAATGTTTTCATAAGCATTTTTCCATTCTTACTCTGACATCACTATTCAACTTTGCACTATCCGGTTAGCATTGATGTCAATTAGAATCGAACAGTATGTCCTGAATCCCGAATAAATAAAGATATCATCTTTATTTGTCCAAGTGTCAAAACAATACAAAAAATTATTAAATTTATTCATTAGGCTCAACATTGAAATAATATTTCTGTGTCGATAAGCGATAACACCTTAACTGCATTATTCTGTATCACAACGCAGCACGATAACGACAAGCAAAATACGAGAAGTAATACTTTTTCCTATACGCAATTCTATTGCTTCTCTCGTCTTGCTTGTCGTTAGTGTGCATTTTCGCTATACAGAATAAAGCAGCAAGTCTTCTTTCAAAGTTTCGAGAAATCTTGCTTCAAAGTTTTCAATTGCCATATGAGTCATATCAAAGGTTATTTTATTTTTGTGTCCCAACTTTGGCTAGGGTCATGCTAGAAGCTCCACAGATTTTGAGAATTTTCAAAGATATATGCGCGGAACACATCAACATCAATAACTCAGTTCTGTCTTAAGTCGTCTTAAGCGATTATTGCTTGTGAACAAAGATTTACTGAAAGATCTTATATTAAATTATTCGGTGAAAGAAAAGGTAAAGGTGCTGAAAAATATTAAACATACAATAACAATCTATAGTAATGAAAGTCATTTTCTGTTTGTTTATTTGTTTGTTTCTTTGGCCTTTATACAAATCTAAACGGCTCAACGGATTTCGCTCAAACTAAGTATACATGTTAAGTGCATCCTAAGATTAAAATACTACATACTAAATTTTTGCCACGCCCCCTCCGAGTTTTTTCAACTAACGGCAATTTTGTTATTATATTACTTTTTACTATCGAAGTTTTTTGTGCATTTAATTTTAAAAATTGTTTGTTCTTTTGACATCAAAAACAATCACATATCTTCAAAATTGAAGAAATTTTCAGTACAACGACTTTTTCGTAGAATATCGTTACCTAAGAATGAGAAAAAAACGACATGAAAATCAAAGTTTGGTCTTTCGATGCAAATATCTCTGCTGTCCATTTATATATTTCATTCAAATTTTTTTGTTCAAAAGTTCTATAAAAGCACTTTACAAAAATAGGTTGAACTGTACCGTTAAGTCAGTGCAAATATGTTTTATGATTATGTCAAAATAGATCCAAAAAATTGACTTTTTACTCAAAAAACGACTCAAAAATTGTTGTTGTTGTAAAACTTAAATCAATTAAAAATTGCACATCTGGCTACTTTTCATATGTCATAGCACTTATTTGCGAAAATTCTTCCAGTTAGGCGCAAAAATTATTTTACTGTTTTTTCAACAAAACATCAACTTATTTTTCGAAATTTATTTTTCCAAAATGTTGTTTTTATATTTTTTTACAAAAAAGTCAAGTCTCAAAAATAATTGCTGTGAAAAAATTACCCCAATATCTCTTGTCAATCAAAATTTATGACTAAAAAATCTATTTTTTCATACCAGCTATATTAAAATTCTCTATCCTAAATATCTTCCCTTTATTAATACGTCTATATTTTGTCCGCCCCACCCCCTCCTGTTAAATGTGTTTTGTGGTTGTGGTACATTTCTTCTCACTACATTTTTAGCGTAGCCCGGGTTCAATTCCAGCTCAGACAAAAAAGTTTTTTTCAATTGAATTAATTTTTCTGTTCGGTCGCCACCTCTCTGCAGACAATGGCAAACCTCAGAGAGTAAAAATTGCCATGTAAAGCTTCTTGAGAATATAAGCCGTTCGGAGTCGGCATAAAACACGTAGGTTCAGTTCTCGGTCATTTGTGATCAAACATTTAATAACACGCACAACACAATTGATCAATAAAAGCTAGGTCAAAGTCCTTCCAAGAGCTGAAATGGCCAGTTTATTTTATATTACATTTTCAGCGTTGTCACTCTGTTCTTTATCAATGTTACTTTAGTTTTTGTATATATATCACTATTTCATCGAAAAGATGACCGTGAATAGAATGCAGTAAAAGTTAATATTTTCATGTATAATGTGTTATTTGAACAAAATTGTTGAAAGTCAAATTTCCACGCCAACTAAATGTACCGACATATAAAAGACATCGAAATTTTGACGTCTTAACTCTCCAATCATGGTTGGAAGCTTGGCTGCATTGAAATTTTTCGGTCCAACAGCGTACTTACCAACAAAAAATTATTCGACTGCATTGTTTGTAATAGAAAATTAAAATAATAAATTTTTTAGTTCCTATGAAGGGCTGCAGAAGCGAAAATAAATTTTCCGTAAGAAATGTATATTGTGTTTTTGACAGCGAAAAGGTAGCGACATTTTCTTTTTTCATTGGTTAGTACTCTGTTGAACCGTAAAATTTGTTCAATGCAGCCAAGCTTACAAGCATGATTGGAGAGTTAAAATATAAAAATTTCGCAGTCGATTTTTATATGTCCATACATTTAATTGGCGAGGAAATTTGACATTAAACAATAATGTTTAAATAACACATTGAACAAACACGTTATGGTAAGTATGTGTTAGTGTAGAGTCTACACCACAACTTCATGTGTAGAATAAAATGCCTAAAAATGTTCGTTCCTACAGCATACTAAGCTTAAGTCGTGAAAAGTATGCTGGAAAATGTTCTAAACTAGATACACTGTATTATTAACACGGTTCCAATAATTTAAAAAAGTCGGTAACTGTTAGTCAATTTGGTTCTTTTCGCACACAGCCTAAACTTGCAGCAAAAAACATAATCGCACTTCTTGCACTGTTATTGCCGTTTTATCAGCTGGATTTATGTCGATCAACTGTCTACGTCGATAATATTGTAACAGGTTGCTGTATATACTATAATTGGAAATTAAAAAGCGACTGTTCTCTTAACTTACACCTTTTTGTTAATTTACATTAAAAAACCACTGTACAATTTTTCGCATAAAAAAAGAATTCTGTAGATTTAAGAAATTGTATCAACTATCAGACTCAGTTTGTTTTATTTTTTTATTTTAGACACAAACCAATTTTTATTTTCCAAATGAAAAAACTACTAGAAAATTAAGGAAGTTTGGTGTCCATTTTCCTTTTTTTTTGCAAATTTGATTTCCACATGCGAAGGCAAGTAATATTTATACCAGCAACCAGTAATTTCAGTTTAAAACTAAAGCAGTGATAAAATTATTCCTTCATTAAAAAAGCACGGTGAATTTTTAACTAATATTTTTATAGCAGTCTCAAACTTAAAATTCAACATGTTTTTCCAAATTCCAAAATTTAAAAAAACATTTAATCGAGAAGTGTATATTAAAATGTTAACATAAATTACTCTCGAGTAACACCGGGTATATCAGCTAGTAATAAAGAAATCAGACAATTAGTGAAGGCAACGCTAAAAGTAAAAAAATTCATTAGTAGTAGTGCAGCATAAATTGTGAGAGAATGTGTGTGTGTGCGAACTTGCTTCTTGATCCACTGTCAACTGGCTGGCACACATAGCAACATGGACCGTTGACACAGGTCAAGCAGACGACATCACCATTGAGTTGACAATCTTGTCCAGGCATCTATTTTGCACTAACCGCGCAATAGCACTTAAACATCCATACACTCATACACACATACACACATTTAAATGTATGGAGACACACACAAATCCAATTCTTTGCATTCTTTGCTGGTATGTAAATGAAAATCGTGCGAAAAATTCTTGCATTCATTTGTAATCAGTTTTTATATTAGTATTGTTTTTAATTCTTATGTGATTTTTTGTTGCCGTTATTGTATGCGTAGATTTGTATTGTGTCCCTATGAAAGGGGCGGCACTTTTGTGCACATTGTTTTTTTTTCTAATATTTATTGTTGTATTTGCACTAAACGCTTACACCTAAGTTTGCAATGAGGTCGAGGTCGTTGTCATGCGCGCGACTGACTTTGTGAGTGTGTGTGCAGCGTTCAGCGGATGGAGCAGCGTAACAAATGCTTAATATTCTTCCATCAATCAAAAAAAAAAACAATAAAAAAATGCTCAAGCGGAAAGAATGTTCACATATTTCTGTGCCTAGGCTTGGTTGTTTGAGTGCGTTGTTAGGGTATGTGTGTGAGCACACTGCTGTTGTTATTCGCATGTTTTGTGCTTGTTTATTGAGCGGAAGTCCTGCAATTTTTTTTCGGCTTATTCTATTTTATGAATTTTTAGCATATTTCACTTGCTGCATATGCAGCAGAAAGAAAAAAAATTATCGAAGAATTTTCATATCCTTCATCCCCAAGGATGAGAGTTGTCGCAGATAAAAATATCAATTTAAGTGATTGAAGTAAGTTTCCGTTGTATTCAAACTAACGAAATCATTTTCTCGCTTTTCGTTAACTAAAACACACATACACACACGCACGTATGCATGGCGCTCAACCGAAGCTAGTTGATGCTCGCAACATCCGGCTCGCTGTTGTCGTTGTTTTTTTTTTAAATCATTTTTGGCATCATTACTGTTATCCAAATGTACTGTCGTCAATCTTTTTGAGTGGAGCTGCTAGCAAGTCACAAATTTAATTGAATTGATTTCATGATTGTCTTCAGAAAAATTAAAGAATTGACAGCATAACAACAGCCCACATCATTGCACAGTGAGTCGATTATTAAAAATTGGACGAGAAAAATTATTTTGGCTACTTTTATGGTCGTTTTTGTCGTTATTGCTTCAAAAAAGTAAAAAAAAATACTCTCAAGAATTGTGAACAAATTAAATACATTTTTGACCATAACTGGGTAGAAAGTGAGACTATGAATCTCAAATTACATAGAAAGGTTTTATTTATGATTCCAAAAATTAAACAACATTGTTGCTTGATTGAACAAATGGGCGTGGCAGCTCCCTCATAAAAGATTATGTTTTTTAAACTATGTTTGAGGCTTATGCCAAATAAATTCATAAAGCAACAGGTTCATTATTATATAGTATTTGCTAACTATATCTTTACAACTTACAAAATAAATATTGAAATTAATAGCAATTATTTATTGTTATTTAAATAAACTAATTTATTTAAGTAAATATTAGAATAAGTCCAATCCTGGATTTAAGCTCAAGGATCTAAAATAATTTTACATTTATACAAAATTTTCAAAACTTCATTCATATAATAGATTAATAAATTTAAAAGCATTTGCTTTTCAATAAAAAAAAAATGTATGTGTGCCGACACGCACTGTAGAAGTGAAACCTTGAGAAAACTGTAGACATTTTTAGCACAACGACTTTTTCATAAAATATTGTTACCTAACCCAGTGAACCAAAACGTTATTTTTTTAATTCATTTATGAACCTTTTCTGATAGATAGTTTCATTTTCGGCACTCATAAAAAACCCTTTTGGACTCATTTGTCAGACTAAAATGCCTCACAAAAGCGAACCTTTTTTCTTCGGAAATGAGTTATTCATTTCGAATAATCATCAATTATACTTTTTTTGTCCGGAAACGAGTTGAAAAAATAACCATTGGAAAGTTATTTTTCGGCACATAGAAATAAAATATTTAAAATTTTTTTTGCCGGACTTAATTGCATCTAAAAACGAATTGTTTTTCAATCAAAAGGGAGTTAAAATATGAACCATTGAAAATCACTTTTTCGGCACTCAGAAATGAAGTCTTATTATTGCATATCGACAATATGCTAAAAAAGAAACGATTATGTAAGCAAATTCTTTCAGTTTATTTTAACAAAATAAAAATATGTTCAGGGCAGATGCCAGCAAAATATTGCTCGCAGAACTAAATTTATTTGAAATAAGAAAAGGATAAAATTATAACAAAAACGAAAACTTTATCGGAGCATTGAACAATTTTTTGATGGAAACCAAATTTAATGAATTCAGTCCTCTCAATGATATAGTTTAGATCAACTCATTAAAAAACATTGATTTAAAAAAAATCTTACCCGAAAACGCACGCAAAACTCTCACTTTACGCTTGTGGTTCAGTAGGAAGGCGAAAATTTCATGATTCTTTTTTTTTTTAACTCATTTAGGAATGTGAATAAGTAACATTTACTATTCATTTATACACTTATTTATTAAAAATTTCTTTATTACTACTAAAATATATTTAAATATTACTAAAATTACAAAAGAAAGATTCTGCTTTGACACAAAATTAGTTTATTAATAAGTTTGTAAAAAAAATTCAATTTTTTTATAGAAAAATTTTTCACGAATTTAATCTTCTCTAGCAAGAACATTGATCATACAAATAAAACAAAAAAATTTCCAAAAAAATGTCTACCCAAAAACGAACTCAAAACTGTCACTTTACTCAAAATCTTTGCATATGGTTCAGTGGGAAAATTGAGAATAAGTTCACTTGAAAATCAATATTTTCTACTTTCGATGCAAATATGTCCGCTATTTTTCAATATATTTAGCTTCATTTTTTTTTTCAAAAGTTAATTTAAATGACTTAACAAAAATATTTTAACTCTACCGTCTGGTCAGTGTAAACATTTTTTTATTTTTTTAAAAAAAGAGGTGCAAACTATTGAATTTTTATTAAAAACATTTCTCAAAAGTTGCTTTTGTGGTAAAAATATTGACAGTTAAAAACTGAATTTCTGACTACCTTTCATTTGACATAATAATAATTTGCAAAAATTTTTCCAGTTTTGCGAAAAACTTGTTAAACTCTTACCCTAAAAGTTGTCACACAAAATTTGTGATTTTTTTCCTTTTCATATTAAAAAAACTTTGTTGTTGTTGTTGTTGATTCTTTGGAAAGATTCGTTAGAACAATTAATTGTTCTAACTTTTACTTTAAGCTCAATAAACGATTTTAAACTATCAAACAACTAGAATGTCATCCTTATGATTTTGATTTTTTTTTTCCAAATTTGTTTTCTCCAAAATATTATTTTTGTATTTTTTACAAAATAGTCACAAGTCTCAAAAATAATTTATGTGAACAAATTACCCCGATTCTCTTTACAATCAAAAGTTATGGCTAAAAATCTATTTTTTAGCTATACTAACGAATATCTTTGTTACATTAATAAAACTCATTTTCTTTTTGTTGTACTCTCTGACCTTAATAAAAATCAACTCGGGTAGTCGGAATTCACTCAATCTTAGTGCACATATTGTGTGCATCCTAGATGAGCAATATGCATATGTACTTGGTTTTTACTACGCCTCTTTTACCTCTTTTCAACTAACGTAAATTTTGCTATTGAAATACTTCTTTTCATCGAAGTTTTGTCTAATTTAATTTTAAAATATCTCTGATATTTTGAAACCAAAAACATTCACATATCTCAAAATTTTTAGTATGATTTTGTCATAAAACATCATTAACTAAGAATGAGAAAAATTAACATACAAATCAAAATTTTGGCTTTCTATTTTTTTACTTTCGTTTTTAAATATATTATATATTGTTATTTATTTTTAAAATTTTGTTCTCATATTAGCTAAGTGCGCTTCCAACGCCATCTAAGTTTTCGATTGGCTTTTACAACTTTTCGTATAAGTAGACTCTAAATTTGTCCGACAGTTCAACAGCTACTGCAACATTTAAAATGTCTTTGAAATAGGTTTGTGTACATACTAAGCGGTGGTTTCTTTATATATGTTTGTTGATTTCGAATGCCGTCTTACGTTTCATCGATTTTCAAACGGTGCTCAAGAAGTTTTACTTCAAAAACCGCAAAAATCCAAATTAGACAAAATATGCCTAACAAAAAAGTTATTGGGATTTTTTTTTTTAAAAATAGACTACTTTTTTCCCACATAGTGCCAATTGCCATTTTAAATTGCCGTGCCCCAGCATTTATTGTTTTTCGAATTCCACAATACTTTGCGAATAACATTTTAATAGTAAATATAAACTTTTAAGCTAACACGTTGGACTTAAATCCTATTTTCATTATCTCCCATACAAATTAAAACTGGTCTAGAGCTCATACTTTTTTGCAAATTCAGCGCAGCCACCTTCAAAACTGACTTTTTTGCTTTTCCCATGTCAAAGATCCTTATGGTTATAATAATTGTTAGTTTTCATTATTTTTTTTTATACACATAAGCAAATTTAAGGAATAGTCCTGAAAATATCTTTGAATTTTTATAAAGTCTTCCTGCGGTCAATACTGTTCACAGGCACGTGTTTCCTTTTAAGTTATCAAAAATATGGAAAATAATCCTTGCTTTTAAAAAAGTTTGCCATCAAATAGCAAATGTATAAATTTTTCGTTAAAAAATAGAAAAGTCTGTCCAAACACAATACTTTGTCTACATAGCACGAAATTTCTGAAATGTTAATTTTCATTACTTTTGCTAACAGTATTGTTCGTCACTGTATAATAATAATAAATGATAAATATAATTGGGAAAAAGACAGATAAACATGCAGAGATTTTTATTATGTTATACAACATTTCTGGGACCAAAATATATGTGAGAAACAAAAGTCAATTTCAAAAGTGTGTACCTTAGTTTACTAATACATCACCCTCTACCCTTATATCTCTCGACTGATCAACTGCCAAAAATGGCAGTGATATAAAAATGTTTTATAAAATTTTGCTTATTTACAAGTATTTGCTGGCTTAAATCAAAGCATACATTCATATTTTTATAAAGAATGTTCATTTTCATCATCCTAGAGTATTTGAAACTATTTGAGAAATGTGCAAGTACAACAAGAGATTTAAAATTTAAACAAAATTTTCAAGGTATTCCTCTTTATGCCAAAATTCAGCAATTTAAGCAATTTTTACCATGAAACCGAAATAGAAAAAATATTTCCTTATGCGTATTTGACATTTCGTGACCATCTTACCGCATGCTCAGAATTTTGAAATTATATTCTTACTTTTTCCCATCTAGCCTGTACTGAACGATTCACTGTACCTCGTTTGCAAATCAAACAACAGTGCAAATCACAGTGGATCTTAGTTATTGTCCCCAGCATCCTGCTGAAGAATCCTGCGTTGTATGTACTATAAATTTTCGTACGTATGTTTGCAATTTGAGCTGAGCTGAGCTGAGCTGAGTTTATATTTTTGTGCTGCTTCGTCTGCACAACGACGAATATCAAATTGTTTCCAAAAGGTATTCTTTCGAGAAATGCTGCCTACCTTGTTGTGCTTCGAAAGGGTAACGTTTACAGCTTGCATGTATTTAAAATTCTTCAATTGGAATTTTTTATCGATAACATTCATTCTTCATGCTTGACTAGCGGATTATGACGAGTAGATGAGGATGGATTTCATCTCATGAGTTGATTTAATTTTCTGTCTTATTTCAGGTCACAAGGCAGCAAAATGAAAGCAGTTGAAAGTTAGGTACTTTTGTTTGTATGTGTGTATGTGTGGGGAAGGGGGTTTTTAACTTATTGTCAAAACCTAAGAGTATATCCTTTGACTTGCATGCTGAGCAATTTACATAACTAGAAATTTTTTTTGAAAAGAAGTTATAAAGTGTAATGAAATGTTTTGCTTTTGTCGAGCTATTTTTACGAAGAATATTATTCCATTACAATTTGTAAGTAATGAGCCTTTGTTGCATTGAGCTTTTCTCATCAATCAAACGAACTTATTCTTACAGCAACAATTAACATGCATTGTGAGGAAAACTATTATACTACTATTTTTGTATTTGTTTTTCTTACAGATTATTTGTGTAAAGTTTTCTTATTTTTTGGGGTCTAATATAAGTGCTTATAGGAGGTTTTTAACTGTAATTAAGGCATCAAACGCCTTTATTTCGCACTACTTGAATTTGCAAATGTTACACAATAATTTGTCTAAAAGATAACAATCTAGATTTTGGAAGCAAGGCTTCTTACACCTCGTTTTGTTAATGTCTTTCGATAAAAATGGGAAAAATAAATGATTTTAAAAACAGATTTTTATTGTGCTTGTTAAAAATATTTTTATTTTCTACGTGATGCAAGCCTGCAACCACAAGAACAAGAGATGGATGTTCTATTACAGAGTTTTTAATTTTGAGTTATTCTTCTCTCGCCTAAAAGATGTAACACTGAGTTTTTAATTTTGAGTTATTCTTCCCTTTTCTAATTGCCTTATAGCGCATTTCTTCACCTCGGTGAAGAAATCGGCCGTTAGAGATGCTTTTATAGCAATAGTAAATGCATAGCCCAAAAAAAAATAAGTAATTATATTTAATGGCCTTAGAGATGTGTTTACCAGACCTAAAGTAATAGTAATGATGGTTTTGGAGAAGTTTTTACCAGATCTGAAGCTATACCAAATGCATAAACCACTAAAAAATTTATAATATTTGACCACAGAGCAATGAATAATATTTGATGACCTTACGGCCGATTTCTTCACCGATTATTAGCGCTAATCCGTGGATTAGACCAGTTCATAGTATTAAGTTTGTATACCATAAACTGGTCCAATCCACAGATTGGGGCTAATACTTGGTGAAAAAATGCGCTATTAGAGAACCGTTTACGAGATCTAAAGTAATATCAAATCCATAAACAAAAAAGCAATGATTAATATTTGATTGTCTTATAGCGCATTTCTTTACCGAGTGTTAGCGCTAATACTCGGTGATAAATCGGCCGTTAAAAACTCGCTTAGCAGATCAAAACTAATAGCAAATGCATAAACCATTTATAAATCAATGCAATCAATGATTATTATTTAACAAACGTAGAAAAGTGCTTAGCAAATCTGAAGAAATAACAAATTCTAAAGTTACAAAATCTAAAGTTATTCATAAGCCATAAAGTAATGATTAATATTTGAAGTAATAGCAAATACATAAACCACAAAGCAATGAAAAATATTTGATTGCCTTACTTCAAACTTTTCACCGAAATCCGTGGATTAGGCCAATTTATGGTGTATAAACTAAATACCATGAACTGGTCTAATCCACTGATTGGCGCTAATTGGTGAAGAAATGCGCTATTAGAGAATCGTTTGGCAGATCAAAACTAACAACAAATGCATAAACCGCAGGCCAATGATTAATTTTGAATGCCCTCAGGGATGTATTTACCAGAAATATGCTGGTTTTAATGTTTTATTAATATCTATTTTATTCTCTCAATAATTACTTTAACTTCAATGCGAATCGGTCAGAGCTTCCAACTAGGTTTTTCTTGCGTCAGCAAGCTAGCAAGTGTGCAAAAGTCTTTTTCACAAGTGCTTACTATAAAGCATAGCAGTGTATGACGCTAAAATTGGTTTTCTATGAAAATATGTGCGTGAAATCATTCTTGTTCTAATAGTAAAAATTAAAAAATGATAAATCAAAGTGTTTTCAATGTTTTTCTTCAAAACGACTTCACAGTTAATTTCAAACTTAAATCACAGCTTAAATTAGCTGCATTCAAAATGAGTTAAAACATATTTAACGTATGGTGAATGAAATCCGAACAAACACAAAATGAATTAAAAAATGTTTTAACACATGATTAACACTTGTTTTAAAATTTTTCATAAAAGTTTAAAATTTATTTAAAATTTACAGAAAAAATTCAATTAATTCCGTCGCAATTTGCTTTTCGTATTTCTTTTTTCACGTCTTTCATTGACTTCTGAGTTCCAGATGTACTTATTTTTAACTCTTTTTTAATTTTATTAATAAAGCATTCTACATTTTTTGGTAGCTTTGTGTTGCTGTAAACTTTTCTCTTTAGGTTAGTCCAAAAAATTTAGAATTGCTGCAATTGTGGAACATTCGACGGATTAAAATTTTAAGGTACATACCAGGGATGGGAAATAACTTTTTCGAAATTGTATCAATAAAAATTTTACTTTTTGGCATCAAATTGTACTTGGTTTTTTTTTTTCTCCATGAATAATGAAACTTTTGGATATATTCAATTATTTATTTGAAATAGAAAAAAAATAATAAAAATGGACAAACAATTCAACAGAATAAAATAAATATAGCACTGTACATTCAGTTTTTAAAATTATATCAAGAAAATGTGCGTCTTCAGCAGCAATTTTTAATTTTATTTTTTAAAACATGGCCAAGTTTTTTTTTAATAAATCTTTTGTTTTAATTAAAGAAGAAAAAGAGTCAACAAGCCGACAATTTCTGCGCCTTGGTTTGATTAAATTTTGAATCGAAAATATTCTTTCAACATTTGCTGAAGACTGTGAAATTGATAAATTTTCACAAAAAAAAGACACTGAAAACTTTATGAAATTAAAAAAAGCAAGAAATGATCAAGTCAATATGATAAAAATTAAGTGAACGAAATTGTACTAAAAATGTCTTCATGGTACTTACGTACTTTTTTTAATAAAATTGTACTGAAAAAGTATAATTGTACTGAAAAATTGAACCCTGGCACATACTTAATTCCATGTGACTTCAAAGCATAGCGAGTTGCGTAAGCGTAATGTGCAGACGTTAGGTCTGGCAAAAAAACTATTTTGTCCCGTCGGTTATACTAACGGATGAACTCTCCAAGCGCCGGTATATGTCGCGATGTCACCGCCAAGCCTCCATTGAAAATACGAACTCGCTGAATTTAAGTTCCAAAACATAGATATATGAAGAGATGGTTGCAAAATAATTTTTGGAAAGCTTTTCTAATCGGTTTTTGATGAATCGGGTTTTTCTATATTCTTTGCCGCGGATTTTTTTTTTGCATTGAATATTCATTGATATTAAATACTTCTGAATTCTGTTTTTATACACTTCATATTTTGTAGCTAACTTTCCGTGAGACTTTGTACCCAGCGTTTCAACTTTCAAGCGAGCGCGAACTTTGGAATCACTGAACACACATTTTTTTCCTTGGAGATAAAGTTTCTTTGTAGGATCTATGATGGTTGATTGATATTTTAACAATAAATTGATAAATTAAATAGTAGAATCAGAGCAACGTGCATGCTTGTAGGCTTCCAGGCCGGTGCTCGTCGTGTGTTTGTCGTAAGGTTCTTGCTCCTGCCACTTTTTTTATCATCATACAGTTTTTATATTGTCATGCACAGCAATCTTAAACACCTTGTAACTGTTCTCCACAGTGAAATTGATAAAAATTGTTTTGACTCGCACAAAAAGAAATGTGCATTATGAATACGATGGCAACTTTTTAAATAACAGACGGACTAAAAATGAAAAAAAGAACAAAATTGTTTAGCATTTCTGCAAAAATATTAGCGGACTTTTATTATTAAGGTATCATTATTATTGTAATTGCAATAAAATTTATTTATTTATTGGCCACACAAGGCAATGCAATTTACTTATTCTAACTTATTCTAACAGGTTTTGTTTACTTATTACTAAGGTAAGATTACTAAGTTTTTTGTTTTTCTTCTCCCCTTTCCTTGTTTTTATTTTATTTTTTATTTGGTGCTTTTAGTGGGCATACTCCGCCTACCGGATTGACATGATTTCAAAAACCATGTCAAAACTAAGAGAAGAGGAGGAAAACAAGAGAGACTATATACACACTTAAGATACGATGTATATATATTATTCTTAAAGACTATAAGGACAAAAGGACGTAAATGGGAGATTTGGAGAGGGATGTTGAAGAATTTTGATTTATTAAACTAAATGCTTATACATATAAATCCATACATGTATGTAGTTTATCTGAGGCCTGGGTTAATTCTGATTACTGAGTGATTTATATAGAGTTTGCTTGAAAGAGGATTTGGACAAGAAGGTGAGTAGTATATAGAGATATTATTAAATTCTCTGCAACAACGATTGATGGGTTTATTATTTGCATATGTAGTTTGGTGCTGATATTCAGTTAACAATCGAGTATGCCTAGTGCGCCTAATTGGATCGTTAAAGGAAATCATATTAGAAATATATTCGCTGTGAATAGCACCATTAATTACATCAAATGTGAAGCATGAGCCCAATAACGATCTTCTTGTTGATAGTGGCATCAAATTTAAAAGGCTGAGTCTATGTTCATATGATGGAAGGCTACAATAATCATGGGGGTTGTACATATCTCTAAGCGCGTATAGTAAGAACTGCTTTTGAATAGACTCAATTCTTTCTCTATGGGAATCGAAAGATGGATTCCAAATTATGCATGCATATTCAAGTATTGGGCGCACTAATGCACGGTACAAGGATGTAGTGACCCATATATTCTTGAATTCATTTGCACGTCGTTTTATAAAACCGAGCTGTTTGCTGGCCCTGGACACAATTTTATCATAGTGCAGATTAAAGCGCATCTTGCAATCTAAGACAACTCCAAGATCCACTATATGGTTGCCCCTTTTTAGTTCGGTACTATTGAGGTGGTAGGTATGTAATGTTACGTTGTTTTTACGAGAAAAACTAATAACATTGCATTTATTGACATTAAGATGTAGTTTATTTTGAAAACACCATTGCTCAAGAGACAACAATTTTGATTGCAAAAAATTTACATCTGCATCTGCAAAAGTTTTGGAATGGCTGACAAAATTGCTATGCCATGCTATAATTTTCAACTGATCTTTTATCACCATTCTTGTAAATTGGCGTAAGATGGGATGGTTTCCAATATGAAGGAAATGTCCACCAAACCAGTGATTCGTTAAAGATTATGTGTAATGGCAATAGCAGTTGGTCTAAAAATCGCACCAAAAAGCTTGTAGGTATTAAGTCTGGTCCTGATCCCTTTTATATATCCAGTTCTTTTATTGCATTAGAAATCTCTTCCTGGGTTAAATATAAACTATCAACTATAATATTTGAGCTAGGAGAAGTTTCAGATAAGGTTGTAGGAAGACAAAAGACCTCCTTAAAGTGATCGGCATACAAGTTACTTATTTCAAGAGAATTGGACGAAGTGGCATTACCTTTAAACATAGACGATGGATAGCCGCTAGATTTGCGCTTCATGTTAACAAAGTCAAAGAATTTTCTCGGCTCTTGGACAAGTTTTTCTCCGATGATGTTCGTGTACAACTTGTACGCTTCTTCTGACTTGATAGAGAACTCTCTTGATAGCTCGTCATATCTAAGCTTCAGTTTATCGCTTATATTATCAGTGTTTTTGAGAAGTTTGTAGATTTTATTTCTTTGATTCCTCAAAAATCTGAGATTGTTGTCTAGCCATGGTTCTGTGAGCTTATGCTTTTTCTTTATTATTGGCACATAACTTTCGATAGCGGTAAAAATGTGCTGATAAAATATAGAGACAGCACTGTCTAAATCTAAATTGAATAGAATATGATTCCAATTTAGAGAACTAAAATAACATTTTATTCTTTCATAATCGGCGTTGAGGTAATCGTACGCAATGGTGTTATTATAAGACTGGGTAAAGTTGATGTCATTAGCAGAGAAAACAACTTTTAAGGCTGTATGAACAGTGTTGGTTAATAAATTTTCTGCTCCCATGCATGGACTAACCTTCACTTCTTCATACGAGTTAGTAAAAATTAGGTCCAACCATATGCCATTTTGATTTTGTACATAAGAGACTTGATGCAAGTCACTGCCATAAAAGGTTCTAAGTAAGTTGAAGTCTATGGCATTAGAAAGATTTACAGGAAGAAGAAAGTTGTCGTTTTCGTCGGTGACAAAAGATATATTTGGGCGATTGAAGTCACCAAGAATAACAACTTTATCTTCCTCTTTTAGGGTGGAGGTAAAGGTGGTCAGTGTTTCACATAGCTCGTCGTATGTTGTTTCACTTGAGATGGGAGGAATGTAAACGACACCTATGTACACATTGAGACTTTTACCTGAACAAACTCTAATAATTCAGTGATCGAACAGTTTATGGTTAGGTGTGTCTATTAGCTCACTTGAAAGGAAATTTATATTGTAAAAAAAATCCAACCAACTGAATCGAAGCAACTGCATTGAAGCAATTAGAATAACTAAACTAAGAAGATTGAAACACAAAACAAATCAAAGACGTGGTGATTAGACTGGATGAGCCACCGAGCCTCCCTTTCCCAACCATGACTGAGAGATTATATAAAGCTCTCCCACTCCCATCCAAAAATCCACCCACTAGAGAGAATAGAAACGCACATGTTATGTTTAACTTAAACGCAATTCATATATTTTTAATTCATTGATTATTTTATAAGAATAAAGGAATAGGTTATAAAAAATTTTTTCTGCAACATGGCTGCGTTAAAGCATTAACAAACTTTATCTAATTCATAATAAATACTAACATTTTAACTAAGAACAGGTTATGCTGCTCGCAGCATTTTGCGAGAGAAAAAAAACTCTCTTAAAATAAAAGTACAGCCGCTGCTGAGATTAAAAGTAATAAAAAACTTTAACTCTTACTTGATAACTAGAAATTAATTCGTTGTCAACATTTGTTGAAAAAAAAGAGCTTATTTGTAAACACATTAACAAATGGTAACGATAGAGAAAATACACGGAGAACCCAATAGTATATCTCTTTATAATTTTCATGAATGGAGAAAAAAAAAGAATATTAGTTTGTCAAAAAAAATTACTTCATTGTTTGTTTACGTTTTTACATTCTTTCTCTCTTTCTTTCTATCTTTCTTTCTATCTTTCACTTGACAAAAAAGTTAACGTTTTATATTTTCTTGTTTCTGCTTTTGCATTGTTTATTTTTATATTGCAATTATTTGTATCATTGTTTTTTTTTTGTTGTTGTTTTGTTGTTTTTTGTTGTTATTTTAATGAAATAAATTTATAGTTTTAAGAAAAGAGGTTAAATGAATATTAAATTTATAGGGAATAGGTAATATTAAATCAGAGCACTTACATTTTTATTGATGAGGTTCCCTCGATGTTTGCGCAAACACGTTGGTCGAATTTTGTTAAGAAAATGTGGCTCAGATATGTATGTGTGGATATAATTTATGTTTAATAATTGAATAAAATATGACTGTTTCAATATAATAAAAAACCGAGATATGAAAGGGAGAAGCAGAATGAGAGATATTCATGAAATTAATTATTGATTAATTATTCTTATTAGATTAGTTACTAATTAACTTTAGTTTTAAAATTCATAATATTTTAAGTAGTTAAAGTTTAAGTTCAAAATTATTAACATTTTAAGTAGCTAATATGTAGAATAAAGTTGTTTAATTCAAGTTTAAATAGTTTAAGGTAGATTAATGTAGTTAATTTAGTTAAGATAACAAAAAAAAATGTGTACGAAAAACTTTCGTGTTATGTATCATTGTAAAGAAGATCTATGTTGAAATAACCAAATAACACAAAATGTTGAAAATCTATAGCAAAAGTAGAGATAGAAGTTATAGATATATGTTTGATTTAAGACGATTTGACCATGTATCTGAAAAAAGTAGAGAAATTTTAGGATGTACTTTACAGGATATTAAAATGCAAGAAACTGCATATTTCTGCACAAGTTGATTATCAATAAGACTCCATCATACCTTTTAGAAAAACTCTGTTTCAGTGCATCGAACAGAGCTCTTAATTTAATATTACCAAGATACTCAAGTTTACATTCCAAACGGCTCTTTTTCATCAATGCCATCAAGCTCTGGAACTCGCTTCCTTCAAACATCAAAAGTATTGTCAGCGTGAACACATTTAAGCTATCAATTATTGCCTACTTCTCTAATCCCTAATTTTTTCCCCCCCTCTCTTTTATACTGCTTTATTTACTTCCTTTTCTCCTTCTTTTGCCTAGCTATGATAAAATTTTTCTTTCTGGTTTGCTTTGTTAAATTTAAGTTGTAAGCCTTAAGCTCTGTTTTATGTGTTTTGTTGATTATTATGTCTTCAAATTACAAATTTTATTATAAGCTAAAATTTTAATTTTTAAATTGTTAAATTTTTATTATTAGCTTTAAGCGCTATTTTATGTATTTTGTTTGATAAATTGTTTTTTAAATTGTTGTACGCTAAAAAACCTTCATAGATATTACTGTACTAATTTTTTAAGTGTAATAAATACAAATATAAATACAAAAAAAAATACAAAAAAAATACAAAAAAAAAGTGAAAAGTGGTTCTAAGCTGCAATTGCGGTTCGGGTGATAAATACATTACAGATAAACTTTATTTAAGCAAGTAGTGAGAATAACAACAGCAAAATTTGGTGGAATTTTATGATCTTTGTATTTTTTAACAAAACAAATGTTTAACAACCAATTTTTAAAAGTGGATTTCAAGTTTAGTTAAAAACTTTCAAGCTCGGTCAAACCTTTACTGAAATCTGGTCTATCTTAATCTTTATTGTTTCGAATAATTTTTAACGATATAGTAGTTCTTCAAATGTAAGTTTAAGCATTTATTACTGCATTACTGCTTTTTTCTAGTGATGTGGTGGCAGCGGCGGATCTGGAAAAAATCTTGGGGGGGGGGGTAAATTACCAAAGTCACACATTTTCGATTTGAGAAAATGTTGTCTTTTTACAAATAAAAAAATTGTACTTTTTTGAATTGAAATTATCGAATTGTGTAAGAAACAATTTTCCCAGACACATACACGCACATTTCCGTATTTATTTATATTTCCCTTTTTCTGGAATATCTTAGCGAAAAGTAAATAAAAACTCTAAATTTGACTAATTTTGGAATTAAGGTTGATTTATTAAAATTTTTCACATTTATTCCATTATAAAATATTGCACAATTATATTTTCAAATATGTGCAATGAAAAAACATAGTACTTTTCAATAAAAAAAATAAAGGAATTTGAAAAGTATTGTTCTGACGTTACGACTATGATATGGTACACTTTAAAAAATAAATGAACAATACAAAATGTATACTGATTATTAGATAGTCATTAGATAGAGACAAAATTATAAGACAAAATCATCGCAGCGCTTCTTTTTTGCGGCAAAGTTATCAATAACTTCGTTAATATTTATTTTAATGTCTCTATGTATATGCAATAATGCGAGTCCATTCAATCGTTCTTGTTGCATAGTTGAACGTAACCATGTTTTTAATCGTCGCAGTGTAGAAAAACTTCGCTCAGCTGTTGCTACACTGATAGGAAGCGTGGCAAAGATAGCAAACGTTTTAGAATTTAGTGGAAAAATGTCATTGTCACAAAGAGTAAAAACGGTGTTGATATCATTAACCTTAGTTTCGCTCTTCCATTTACACTGCCAAATTTGAAGTTCATGAAATAATTGAATTGGAATTAGTTCCTTATTACCGTCACAAAATGGAATTATTATATTAGAAATGTTAACACTCAAATTGTTTAGCTTTTCAATGTTGTGTTTATCAATTATGTTTGGCAGGATTTCGTTTACATATAGTTTTTGGAAAAATTTTTCGCTGAAACGAGCCGCCATATCAGCAATGATATCATCTAGTAATGGTATAAATATGGAAATTCGAAAGTAGTCTTCTGGTGTTGAAACGCTGACATTACAACGATGACCCTGTCTTCCAGCAATACGAGGTATATTAATTGATATACCTAAACTCAAGTATACATATTTTTTTCAGGTGATTACAGATCATGTTATTTTGCAAGCAAAATGGTCCTACTCTTCTCGCATCGCTTCATAAAAACGCCACGTACACACAAATGACGTCACAAAAAAAAAACAAATTTTTTTTAAAGTACTATAATAATTAAAGCGCTCTCGCGAATAACGTTGTAAACGACAAAATTGTAATTGTTCACTTGTATTTATTTTACAAGCACTTTTATTCATTTTTATTAACTTTTTTTAGTATGCGAAAAAAGTGCTCAAACTGCTCAACTGCTTACTCAGTTCTGTTTATATATAATATAAGAGAGTGATTCTCACAGTTATTCGCAAAAAAAATGTCGTCTACAACGTTATTCGCGATTATGCTTCAATTGTTGAAATCAATAAAAAACTTTATATCAATACCTCTGACCATTTTTTTTTTGTAGTATTCTTTCAAAAAACGCCTTTAGAATCGCTTATGTATACACAAAAGTACTCTTAAGTTGTGGGTACAATTATTTACTTCAAATAAAATATTAAAAAGTAAAGTATTTAAAAAATCTTGGGGGGAGGGTAATTACCCCCTTTACCCCCCCTTGTATCCGCGCCTGTGTGGTGGCCGTACTAGACACTAGTCTCTTTCGAGGCGCTCTTTTTTCAAGATGGATTAACAACAGTAGTTTTTATATTTTAGGCTAAGGATTTCTCTTATAAATATTTTTGAGCACATTTCACGTATAAATTTAGAAAAACAACGTTTTGAAAATTATTATTTGCCATAAGATTGAAAGTATTTTAAATTAAAAGTTTGCTTTAGCACAAAATAATACGTAAGCTTTTTTTGCACCAGTGACGGGGGGTCTCTGACTGGCTCTCTTACTTCATCGTTTGATTATTCAGTAAACATTAATCAAACTATTAAAAAACCTACAAAAAGTGGTTAATAGAAGTAAAATTAAAATATATAAAATGTTTAAACAATACTCTTTTCTTTTTATTTTCGAAATTTTATCAAAAATAAATATTTAAGGAGCTTTTTAGTCTCAGTGTTTTTTTCAAAATTCACGACTCGAAATTAGACTCTACCTCACCACTTATAGGTTAAGTATTTTACATGCCTTCGATCCATAGAGCAACAAATTTTTTTTATATCTGTATTATTAAAGAAATTATAAATCAATCCAATACTCAAACAGCATGCTTTTGTTTTGCTTGCTGTTCATTATACTTTTCAATTAATTATTCGTTATTTATTTTGATAAATACTTCGGTAAAAAAAAAAATAAAGAGAGAGACAGCTTGTAAAAAAAATTTTTGGTTTTGAAAATAAGTGCTTTCAATAAGAATGTTGCTTTGTGCCATTTAAGAAGTACATTGATTATTAGTTACAAACTTTTTCAATGAGAGAGGCTGAAGTATCTTAAGGTAGCTCATCCGAGTTGACCTCGACTTTGGTGGCTTACGGAAATAAACAACTGCTGCTATTTGTTTGCTCTGTGTTTTTTTTTTCTAATTTGTTATTTGAGGTTATCTCAGTTGAGCAGGGATTAAAAAAAATTTGAGATTTACAGAGAAGCAGGCACAGTTCAGCAACACCAACAACAAAAACAATAAAGAACTGCAAAGTTCAAGTTATGATGAGATTTGTCAAGGATAGGAAGAAGTTGGAAAAATTGTAATAAAAAGTAAAATAAATTAAAAAAGCGTCATAACAAAGCGTCTCCGTGCCCGATTTGAACAGAGCAGCAGCAAATGAGTGTAGGCAAGAAAACTTTTTCAATTTATTGTTTTTAAGACATCAAGGTTCTGTTTTTGCCTTAGCATTTTTATCCAACTACATACTGCCTACCCTAGGCTTCGTTATGCTCAAACTTCACCCCCCCCCCCGACCAATCACTCTTCTGACGTCATAATTCTCGCCATCACCACTAAACTAACCGCTGCGACAACAAACACTTTGTTGTTGCTATTTTGCAGCAGGCTATGCTTTAAAACATTTACATTCATCCATTCCTGCACTAACACAAAGACAACAACAACAACAGCAACAGCAGCACCAACTCCAGATATATTTTAACGAAAAAACTGCCCAGAAACACTGCTTCAAAAAAATAAACGATATACAAATAAGGTACAACAAAAGAACTCGAAGGAAAGGAACAACGATTAAAACGAAGAAAAAGAAAAAATAACCTAAGAAACGTGTTGCATTAAAAGGACATAATTTTGCTTAAAGGCTCAACAATACACTAAGGTGAACTAAGCAAGGCGGTAAGACGTTGTAGATAGCGTTAGGCGAAACTCCCAGATAGTCTATAGAAATAATTTAATTTACCAGTCAAGCCACGAAATTAATTTTCCACCCATTTAATAATTGGTTGGTACGTTATTTAATACTACGCTTAATTTGAATTTGTTGTGCATATATTTATTTTTTATTTTTTCTGTCATCAGTGAAAATTTTAAATAACATAAAATATGTAAAAACAATAAAAATCCAGTTCTTTGTTTACAATAACTAATTGTAGAAAATACTTTATTACATTTTTAATTAGTTTTTTAATTAATTTCTTCTTTTTTTCTATTTTAATGCTTTTAAAATTAATGATTAATTAATGTTGCGTATACGCCATGTAACACGGCTTTTATAGATATTTAAAAGTAATCAAGTTTATGTTGCCACAACGGTTTTAAAAACGAAATTTTTTCTAATATACTGGTATTGCTTGTAGTTTTGCTTCTTCTTCCGACAACTTCTTTGGTTTGCTCAAAGCAGCCATATATTTCAGCAGCTTCAACAGAAGAGCAACGCAGCACAGTAGCACAGTAGCTGAACCCCTTTTAAATGTATGATTTGAACAGTTGAAGTACTGATTCAGCATTTACATTTGTTGCAAAACTAGTGTAGTAGATAGTCAGTCATCTATTGCTATCTGCTGCGTAGTGTCAGAGTCAAAGCCACATTTGTTGATAGTCAGTCATCTATTGCTATCTGCTGCGTAGTGTCAGAGTCAAAGCCACATTTCACAAAGAGCTACTATTTAACGCAGAAGAGAGCAATAGGCAACTGAGGCAACTGAGGCAGCTGTGTCTATTCTGCTGTTTTAGCTGTTTATTGCTTTAACTATTACAACTTAACACTAATCAAACATTTTTATGTAGTGTAGTTTTTTTATCGCGTAGTTTTTTTATTACCAATTTGCTCATATATGTCTAGAATTTAGATGGATTAATTTTGCTAAAGTATTTCAGAACCTCTTTGCACGGGCAGAATATAAATCCTGGATGTCATTATTATGAGTGAGTCACAAAAAATATCGAAAAATTCTTAAAACTGGGAGGGTGCGCCTAAATAACGAGATTTTAAGGAACTTATTTTTAAGTTTTTTATATTTAAATTTTCATACATGCTAAATTCAAAAATGCCAATGGATTTTTGATTCAAATTTTCTTTAATCTTAAAATCCATATCTGTGGAGTTTTGACGAAACAACTTAAGTCGATCTGAAATTCATTGACAAAACCCTTTAAGTTGATACGAAATTCATATAGACTTAAGTTGTTTTGTCTATGAATTTCAGACAGACTTAAGTTGTTTTGTCAAAACTCCACAGATATTGTACCAAGAATTTCAGAATTCTTTTATTGACTTTGAACTTTGAACCGTACCTTTGACGAGATCCTACTACTTTTTAAAAAATAAGTAGAAATCATTGTGGACCGTTTCTTTTAGTTTATTTACGAAACAAAAGTAATTAGAATTGGGTCAATATTTTACCTGTAGTTTAATTTTTTTAAAAGTGTATGTAAAGAACCCTGTTAAACAAAAACATGTCTTTTTGAATTGAATATAAAATCTGACCTGCCCACTGATAAATTAACATAACTTGTTTTTTTATTTTATTTTTTTAATTAGGAATTTTAATATTTCTATATCTCCTTCCTAATGGCTCTGAGAAGGGTCTTGACCTGTGGCTATAGCCGTATTTACACGACTGGGTTGCCTATTTATGACATGCAGAATTGATCTTCTATATTCGCTTCTAATTGCCTTTGTTTGAGTCATTTGCAATAACTTCGCAAAATTCGCGGGCCGAAAATAACAATTTGCAACATGTTTAAAAACAATTTTACAAATTTTAACATCAACACAACGACAACTTTCAAGAAAATTGTGCTATCAACGATCCAAAATCAAACATAATGTTCCTCCTCAAGTTTGCGTTGACCTGGTCTAGTTTTCGCAGAAAGAGTTCAACATCAACCACGATCGTGTTGATTAAAACGATATTGCCCACATGATTCTATCGTTTTGGAAGAAATACTGATGGATTCAAAAAAGAATTTACAAAAGTAAAGGAACCCGGTGCCATATCCATATCCCATATAATTTATATAGTAGTATGTATCGACTTGTATGGGAAAAATCTGACCCCCAATTCCGGTACCAAAATTAAATAGTATATACAAAATCCTTTCGATTGGTATACTTTTTTTTTAGTCTGAACGAATCTTGGCGACCCCCGAAATGCATTTTTGTGTATTTAAAAAAAACATGCAATAACAATAGAGTTCAGCTACTACAGCTTTTTCACACTTTCTCCGCAATAGATCATTTTAAGAACCAATCCAAATATCATTGAAATATCTCAAAGATATCGATAGTAGTGGTCCAAAAAAAACCAAAAGGGAGAAAAATTTACCCACCATAATATGGGTTGGGCTCAGGGACAACACAAGACATAACAACTAACCATGCGTTTACATAGATCGTATCCTTCATTAGTTTTCAATCTACTTTTGAGTTGACCTTTCGACAAGTTAACATCAAACACGTTACAGTTGTTAACAAAGGTACTCATGCGATTTAATGGAGCATTTAACATATAATTTGTTCTACTAAATGGTAAATAAATGAAGTTGTTAGAGTTTATACTGCTTCTACGGTTAGTGTTAAATTTATAAGAGAAAGAAGTTCTGGAGAGTCGAATACACCAGTTATGAGTTGGTGTAAGTAGACGATATCAGCAGATTTTCTTCTCTCACTTAAAGATTGCATTTTTAATAATTTCAAACGATCTTCATATGGAGGAAGGTTAAATGTGTCAGTTCCACACAAGCCTCTTAGAGCAAACCAAACAAAACGTTTTTGAATTCTTTCGACACGATCAACATGCACATTGTAATTTGGGGACCATACTTGACTTGCGTACTCCAAGTGAGGACGCACGATTGAATAATACAGAGTTGTAGTTGTTATTAAGCTATCAAACTCTTTGGCCCACCGTTTTATAAAACCAAGCATAGAAGACGCTTTTTTACAAACTCTATCAATATGCATGTTAAACGACAATTTAGAATCCATGCATATACCAAGGTCTTTGACGGTAGTTACACGACTTAAAGCAGTATCTTTAATTTTGTAATCAAAAATAAAATTGGTCCTTTTACGCGAAAAGGTCATAGTTTGGCATTTATCTGGATTTAAAAACATTTTATTTTTAGAACACCAAACCTCAAAGGAGTTCAAGTCTGACTGGAGCAGGTCTGAATTGTCCTTAGAATCAATTGTTCTGTATATTTTCATATCATCTGCATAAATAAGCAAATGAGAGTGTTTGATGACGTGGGTAACATCATTAATTGCCAAAATAAACAGAAGTGGACCCAGGTGGCTTCCTTGAGGAACACCCGATTCTATAACAAATTCAGAAGACAACACGCCTCGGAACCGTATTTGATAAGATCGCTCCATCAAATACGACTTGATCCAGTTTACAAAATATTGTGGAAATCCCATTAATTTAAGTTTAAATAAAATTAGATTATGTGGTAATTTATCAAATGCTTTGCTAAAGTCAGTATAAATACAATCGACTTGGCTACCAGAATCAATAGATTTTAAGCAGAATGTAGTGAAATCAAGGAGATTAGACACAGTGGATCTGCCAGTAACAAAACCATGCTGACGAGTTGTCATGACTTGCCCACAGTGAATTTTCACTCGATCGTACACTATTCGCTCAAAAAGTTTAGGAATCAAAGACAATTTAGCGATATGCCTATAATTAGTGACGTCATTCCTGCAACCTTTTTTGTAAATAGGACTGATATAAGATTTTTGCCAAAAAAGAGGAAAATTACTTTCATTAATTGATTTATTAAAAAGTAACGAAAGTGGCTGACATAAAATGGAGCCGCATTGTTTTAACACAGCGGCAGGAATTCCATCTGGTCCAGTGCTAAAATCCACATCGATTGATTCAATATACTTAAAAATATCCTCTGAGGTAAAAGATATATGCCCCAAAGAAACTCTGGATGCGTTATTCATATAATCAAAATACGCTAAATCAGGATTAAAAGAATCTGAACAAAATGATTCTTTAAAAAGATTGGCAAATAAGCCACAAATAATGGTGGAATCGTCAGTAAATCCATCCTGAAGTTTGAAAGAAGAAGGAAATCCATCAGTCTTCTTCTTAACATTAATAAATCCCCAAAATTTTCTTGGATCAGACAAAATACTCAGCTTCATATTATCCAAATACTCATTATATAATGCAGCTGAGCAATTCTCAAATTCCAGAAACAAACGTTTGTATGTTTCTAGGTCATTTGAGTCAAAACTACAAACATATTTCTTCCATGCCCTATTCCTATTGTTGCGAAGAGTCTTTAAATCCTTTGTGTACCAAGGGTACGCAGAATTTTTCGCAAATTTGAGACTATATGGTACAGACTGAGAAAACATAGCAAAGAGCTCCGTATAGAAAAAAATTTATTGAACTATTAAGACTATTATTATTTATGTACTCTGTAATTATATTTAATTTACTATAAAGTAAATGATTCAACCCCAAAAAGTCAGCTTTTTTGAAATTGAATTCATAAACTGTGTCAACAGAGCTTGAATTTACCATATTCTCCCTATCGGATTTATACCAAATTACGGTGGATGGTAATTATCAATAGTAGTCAAAGCATGAAGTGCCTTCTGAACAATGACATTGTTACTGTCTGTAGTTAAGACTAGGTCAAGCAGCCTTTCCAGACTATTATAAATACAACTAACTTGTTGTAAGTCAGAACATATATTGTCAACAAATATATGTTCTTGGCGTGTCTTCGAATAAGATGCACAAAAATGTGTTACATCGTCAGAAGAATGCCATTTTAAGTCAGGCAAATTAAAATTGCCCAACAATAAAATGTCGTCATTAACGTCAAGTAAATTTAATATAAATTCTATGCAATCCGCAAGGCTTGCATAGACCTCTACACTGCTCTTGGGAGGAACGTAACATATACATTAGAATTGCAATGTACAACCTTAACGCATATAAGTTCGATATTAGCAGTGCAGGGTATATCAACAAAGGAACTAACACAGGAGTTCTTTACAGCTAATATGACACCACCACCAACTGCAGAATTATTGTCAGCGTGTCTGTCCTTCCTATATACTTCAAAACTATTGTCAAACAGTTCTAAGTCAGTAATTCCTCCGTTCAACCAAGTTTCAGTTAACACGATAATATCTTCAGAAAAATTCTGAGTTGACAAAAAAATGTCGCGCGTCTTTGAACGCAATCCCCTTACATTTTGATAGTAAAGGGAAAGCCTATTTAGTTTTTTTGGGTCTGACTGGCGATATTATTCGTCCTTCTAGACCTGTGTTTAGGCTTAAACTCAGAAACAAAGATATTATCAGCCCACATAGTAGAGCTCAGAACAGTTGCAAACTCTTCAGCAGCCACTGTGAGAATAAATGATGCGTGGGACGGTTTATTGCCAATTTTTTTGCATGAGCAGAAAGCAGTCTGACTTACTAAACGGTTTTGTTTGACAAACGTCAATACATTTTCACTTGTTGTGTCGGGCTGAAGGCGTGAAATGAAAACCTTTTTTTTCTCGACACGCTCTTAAATTTAATGAACTATTGCGCTCATTAGTTATGTCACTAGCCGGGTGAGAAAGAGATGGAGGAGATGGAGTGATATCTATATTATCCATTCTCACTGGCGTAAACACTGGTTTAGCCGAGATCTGCTTCGTTTCTAAAGTGGCTGGGAGCGTCATGCGCCGCTTATTATTTTTATTTTTTGAATTATTTCTCTTTTTTTTTCGAAATATTTAGGTCTTTTTTAGATGAAATTATTTGAGTCTCAGAAGAAGAGGCTGGAAGAGTCTGAGACAATGCGGTCGAAATATTTACCGATGAAGACTTTTCATCATAAATGCTAGTGCTGGGTGAGGTGCTTACTTCATTAAAAAATGTAACAATTTCTTTAAAATTGCACGAAGCACAATACCAGCGAAGACCTGATCGTGGTGAGATTAAATCACCAAGACACGACTTAGAGATCCCAGCACATGAAGTATGGAACAAACGCCCACATGGGCCAGAACAACTGAACATACGGTTCAGAATGTTTTGACTTTTGCAAAGCTCGTCTAAAGAACAAGCAGCATAATTTTCTACGGAAAAATATTCCATAGCGAAAAAATAAAGTTAAAAATTATATGTGTGCAAAAATAATGTCCACTAAGTGCTAATGGGTCAATATAAAATGTTACAGTTTAAAAGCAACTGCAACAATTCGTTGTGCTTAGTTTATGCAAATAAACAAATAACGCACAAAGAGGAACGCAAAAAAAAAAGAGAAAGAAAAAGTATATACTTAAGCAGCAGCTCAACTATCAAACTATGACGATAAAAACTAAAGAACGATATATGTACCACAATAAACATTAAAAAAATTAATATACTACACCATAAAAAAAATGAACTTCACTTTATTAACACTAAAATTAATTTTCAATCACAAAACAGCACACACGGAGATTAATAAAAACTGATATAAACAAATTACAATAACAAAAACAACACAAGATAAACGACCGTCACCGGCTATATGACGAGATCAACTGAAAAGCAACTATTATACTGGAGACCCACTTGTTGATTTGAAAGGAAAATCAAGCTTATCAATCAACACCTTACATACAAACACATAGAGCGGCAAATTATCATCCCATTTGACCAATGTTGTAACAAGATTTGACGTTTTTTTTTCAAATTGAATCTTTTTGTTTTCTTTTTATTATTTTTTATTTTTGATAAGAAAATACTTGAACGCTTCTAGGCTGATTTTTGTTTAATGCTAAAAAAAATTATATTTTGGAACTGTTACTGTTAACAAAATAAGAACAATTTTTTTTCTAGATCCCTAAAAATCGCTCTTTGTTTCGAATTTCAGCCTCTTTGAACGGCCCTTCAACATAGAAAACATTATTTCTTTTCTTCGTTCTGCAGAAACAGCAGCCACAGATGCCTCCTTGGCAAGCTTAACAGTCCTCTCAGTATCCTGAATGTAGCGAGGTACCTGTCGAATTTCGACATCGTCTATGATGTCACCAGAAACGGCTAAGTTGTCGATTGTTTCTTTCGGCAACGAACAAGTGTACGGTGGTTCCGTGAAATCGTCATCCATTTCTCATCATTCAAGATACACGGGTTTTCCAAAATAAACGCCGTTTTCTCAGTTAAAATAAATTTTATAGTGTTCAAAAACTTTCATTTAAAAACAAAAATATAATTAAAATAAAATAACAAGTTGATGTAATATGAAAAAACCTTTAATTTATAACTTATATTATAATTAAAGTAATCCTTCATCATACATTAATCGTAATACAGTAATCGTAATCTTAGCTCATTCGATGACGGATTACTTACAAAGAAGTTACTTTGTATGGGAGATGTTCATCGGATCTGAAAATTCCTTCTTTATTACATTTTTCTATTCCAAATGTTGGGTGATAAAAAATTGTATAACTGTGTACTATTTTCAACACGCTTATAACACTTTAAAAAAAAATATTTATATTAAAGAGGGTGTTTTCATAATCCGATTTAAACTGTTTTTATAAATTTTTGTTCAGCTGTTCTAAATGTAATACATACCAAATTTCATTGCATTATGATAACGTCTACTACCAATGTTCGCCGCATGTTTAGTCTTTCTTTTGGTATCCGCTAACCACAAATCACAACAGTATTGCATGCCACCAACACTGACAGCACGCAGTTCTACAACGCGTGCTGTCAATCAATGTTGAATGCCGCAAATGGTTGAATCGAATTTCATGCTCAATACGGCGCTAACTTGTTTCTGTGTTCTTAGTGCCATTGGCTACTTTGTTGCGAGACTCACACCCACCGTACTATTTATGGTGCCAGCCATAGTGGCAACAACAACAACGACAGTAAATGCCAATTTTTGGAAACATCAATGATGTGCAATCTTTGGCCCTCAGTTGCGTTGATGCCAACTTTTGAGGTCACTCGCTTTATCAAGACATCAAAACTTTATCGATCTTCAAACATTCAGAAAGTTGCTCAAGATCTGTACACTTTATTGACCGCAAGTTCTGAATTCTAAAAAAAAATATGAAACAAGTTTCTTTTGACATGGAGTTAGTTGATTATTGTTAAGGTTTCCTATTGAACCATCTGCTGTCTTAGTTTGCTGTGTGGTTTTGCGTCTAACATTTAACGATGAGTCAGCATAGACTGGAAATATGTTCATCCACATCAAACTGCCCCAACTTGCTCTTCATCATCACCTGTCAGCACTTCACTGTTTTGAAATGACATCTTGACTTTAGCTCAATCAATGTTTGTGTTGTGTTATTTTTGCGGTCAAGTTAAATGTTAGCTTTTCCATTTTCCGCTTCCATTTCCGGTATCATTGATTTCCTGCACTTCCTTCCGGCACTCAACATCACATCATATCAACGAACTGTTTGGTTTAGGAGGTCGAGTCGGTTTATTTGTCGTGTTTTTTTCTTGCAATTCTTTGTTTGTTATTGAATTTAATTTTTAAAATCGTCGCTTTGATACTTGTTGCCACTTCCGCTGTTTTGACATTTGCTTACATAACATTTATGATGGATGAAGTATAATTTTTTTTTTACCTCTAAGCTGAAATTGTGTGATTGCAATGGCCAAGCATTGAATAGTATTCAAAACATTTGCTCTGCTGTTAAGCAATAACATTTTAAAAAAAAATTACTAAATAAACAAAAACAACTAAAAAAGACAGAATTTCATGTTTTTTTATTATTTTATGTCATTTTATTTAATTGAATTGGAAAATGCACTTTTTTACACAAAGCGTTATCTTCGGCGTTTTGCAGCATTTTGTTGACATGACTACTAATATTTTATAATTGCTTTTATAGCATAAAATCTACTTACTTTGTAAAAAACTTTTAGTAATTACCAATTGACTGTTTTAATGCTAAGATGAAAAATATTTATTTTGCGTTATTACTAACTGCCCTATTCTAGAAAATAAACAAATTGTTAACCAGTATTTTGAATATTTTTATGTGTTTCTTGTAATTTTTTTTATTTCAAAACAAAATTTAGAGCTCAAAAATAAAAGATTTTGATAAAAATTGTCAACTGATTTTCAGTTATTGACAATTTCATTAAAAAATTTTGTTTTTTGAGCTTTAAATTGTGTATTGAAAACAACAAACACATAGAAATATTAAAAATACTGGTTAACAATTTGTTAGTGAGTTCTAGTCATACGAAAAACAATGTTCTTTTTCTTCTAAGAATAGTCAAAGCCATGCTTAAGTCATAATATTACTCTCAAAGCTTCAATATTTATTTAATTAATATATTTTTATTAAGTTAATAATTCTTACAAACAACTTGCAATGGTCTATGAACTAATACCAATGTAATTAAAACATATATTTTCCAACATTGATGCCGACTAAGCAAAATTACTGTATCTTTACCAATTCTGATGAATACGTTTGAATAAGAATTCGACTGACAAAAACTAACGATGCTATGAATGATAATTTTGTAATAATTCAATCACCTGATTCAATCATTCACGAATGCACAGCCTACCTTCGATGCTTCGTTGAAAATTGAAATGAAACAGCATACAAAGTCATATGAGCACAAAGATGTGTATTAATGACATTTGTATCCGAGTTGGATACTGATTTAATTAAATGAAATAAGCTCAATATATACATACATAAGATTATGCTATCATTTTTATTATTAATCTTACACTGAAAAGTCGGTATGTCTTGCTTTCGTTGTGCTGAAGGTTGAAATTCACTTGAAAATTACTTTGTTAAGATTTGTTAATGCTAGTATACTCAGCTATTTATATATACAGTTACAGAATGTTTTGAAAAAAAAAATCATAAATAATTTTCATACAGTCTAGTGAGAGCGTTTACTGAAAAATCTAATAAATTTTAGATACATTTGAAATAACAAAACTTGTAACCACTAGTCTTTAGCATATTTCGCCACCATATCTCTGTATTTCAAAGAATTTCAAAGAATTTCAACAAAACAGTCAATAACTTCTCAAATCTTTTTTATGTTCTTCAGTTATTTGCACACATGTGAACTTATGTTTTTGCTTATTTCAGTAAATCTTCTTTTGAAAAAAAAAACTTAATGAACAAATTAAAGATTATCATCAATTTACGCCGTGGTACTTTCGCTCATGGTTGTTGTGTAGATGGTCCTGCATCGTCATAAGGCAATCCTCCACCTTTGTTTTCTTCATCACTTCTTTCGTGCGTATAAGGTTCTTGAATTTGGACAGGTAACAAAATGCACACGATATTGAGTCAATATCTCTCACATACATATACATATCAATATAAAAATTCACTAGTGTAACCTTAAGCTTAAGGTTCAATCTTTCGAATAGTATTGGTCTTAATGAGTTTGTTTAATTTTTTAGTACTTTTATTTATATTTAAAGGTTTTCTGTAGCACTTAGCGCCCCATTGTAAAGACTAAAGGTTAAAATCGATTAGAAATGGAAAATAGAAAGACTTTTAAGAAATATTATTTATTATTAAAATAAAGAAATTCATATTGTTTTGTATTTAAATTTTTTTTATTTAAATTTAAAAATATTATTAAATAATTAGTTTATTATTTTATGTTCTATTTAATTATAACATGACCTTAATTCCGAGCTCTCGATCAAGTGAAATTCAAATAAATGACTTTCAAATGTGTGAAATCATACGCAACTTTAAGCAGTGAGTTGATCACAGCTTAATCACAGAGTTGTTGTTGTTGCTTTCTTAAAAACTTACTTGATCACAAGCTCGCAATTAAATTCATGTAACTATTAAATAATTGTAATATTAAAAGAATTTATAATTTTTAAATATAAACGTTGTTTAAAGCAGCGATGCCCAGCGCCTAACTCTTTCCACTCTTTTACAACAACTTCAATATTTTCATGATTTTTGTAATTCGCTGAGTTCAGTTTGCAATTACAGCATCGCTTCTTAATGTTATTGTCTTTGTTCCTTCGAACCATCGATAGCTATTCTGCATTTGCATGTTGTTGTTTTTGTTCTTTGACACCATCGATCGCAGCTGTTTTGCACTGTTTTTGACATTCGCATTGTAGACGTTAACAGCATGCGTCGTATTCTTTATATTTTTCGCTGTGCGAATACACATTGAGAAAAAGTTATTGAATATTTGCATGTGGGTACTTTTTTGTATTGCATCAGAATAAATTATTTTTATTATTATTATACCCATGAAAAATGGCAAGAAAAGAATTTGCGGTAAACTGGGAGTTTGCCTATCTTTTCATAGACAATAAAAGATTAAAAAGATTTTTATCTTAATTATATAATAGTTTAGATAATAACAAAACAGTAAGATAATAGAAAATAATAAAATTTTGGTTTTAGCAGATAAAAATTAGTATAAGATTAAAAAATGGAAAAAATGTATATTAATAAAAAATTCACAAAAAAAACACAAAAAAGAAGTAAAAAATAAAAAATTAAATCCTATAAAACAAAAAATAAAAGAAGGATATCTGAAAACCTCCACGCGGTTAAAGCTGGGTAAATCAAAATGTATTCTGACTAGCAAAAAACTGAAACATTTGGAATTACTTGATTCATTATTTTTACAGTGTACGTATACATAAGTTCGCTGTCGAGGACTCTGCTCAGCACTCGTGTTATTGATAACTCCTCATTGCATCCAGATTTAAAATTGTTTTGATGCTGTTGCTTTTTTTTGTTGATGTTGTTTTTTTGCACTCTTGAAATAATTTTCGTGGGCATCTCTGGTTTAAAGTAACGGCAAAATTCGATAGGAAAACGCTAGAGGGTGCTGTCGTAAAACTGCGATTTCCATCAATTCTTTAAATTTTTTTAACAAAGTATTAATAAGAATATCCAGAGTTTTTCCATATACTAGAAATTTATTCGCGATTTATCATTTTTTTTTTTTTCTTAACAAATTGAAAAAGTGTAAAAAAACCAAAACTACTAAAAACAGAGTGTTGGACCTCGATGGGGAGGGCTGTCAAAGCTTTGTATTTTTAAAAAAGTATAGCAGTGAGGGGACGGCCGATCTAAGTGAAAACCTATAATTAAAATACTAGTATTCCTGGGCAGACATTGTCCTGCGAATTTTAGTGCTAATTGAAAAAAAAAAATTATATTTTTGCCCTCTTTCCGTTGGATTATTTCTTTCAAAATATTTTATATATTAAGGAAGTGTTTTTATTTTATAATTATACTAAACTATATTATAACATTTAAATTTAGTATTGTTTATATAAAAATAGAATACAGGAAGCACTACGTTTTAGTAGATATCTTCAACGAAACGCCACCTAGGAAGGTCTTACATAAAAATATGGCCAAGTTCGCTCTGAGATCAGAAAACACTCGCATGCCAGCATAAAGGCCTCTAATACAACGTTGGGTTGCATTTGACTCGAAAATCATTGCAAGACTAACACCATTTTCTAACAGTCACTATCCAATGTCACACATGACTGTATATGCTCCCTGACAATTTCATTTCATAATTTATATGCTTACTATTGTCTAGAATTCTAACACTCAACTATATTCTATAAATTGAACAATCCATCGATAGCAATAAATGCGTCGATGGCAATCCCCTGAAAGAGCAATTTCGGAAATGTAATACATTTTTACACTTAGCCTCACCATGTTACTCGGAGAGTGGGGCCAACCTACTTTACCACCACGTCATAACCTCCTTTTATTTTGCACCAGCTATCTTGCTGCGCACAACTGAGGACCATATCTGAACCAGCTTTGCCTGCTGAGCAGCTGATAAGGACAAAGGTAGAACAGCCTGTGCCACCGGAAGATCGGTTGCCAATGCGCTGCTCTGAACGCTTACCACAGAACACGTACTATCTTTCATTGCACCACTGAAAATAGCTCCAGACGTTCATTCAGACGCTAATTTTTGAGAATAACCTCTTAGATCATTTATTCATAGCGGCTAGCAACCATAGTAAACGCTTCGAAATGCTCACCTCTCATTCCACATTCGAGTGCTACTTTAAATAGGTTACCCGAAATCAATTGAATTTTTCTGACATTATCCATGCCAGATACCACAGATTTCTTACATTTTTTGTTCTCTGCTGATTCTGGAAGCTTTGACGAAGATTTCACAATGTTTTTTACTTTTGGGGTCTTACCCATCATTGAAACAGCAGAGCTAGACCACGAACTCCTTTTACAGCCTTGACCTTTCCAACCGAAATATTGACCTATCCAGCTTTAGGACCTTTAAATTCCGACGTTCTATCTCCATAGGCTCCTTACCACCACTAAGTTGCCTTTTAGGGGCACCCTTTTTTGTAAAACTACCAGCACCTCCTACTTTTGGGCCCGTACGAATGTAGGATTCTCTCACACCTGAACGAAACACGTGTCCACATTTACCATTAACACTAAGTCAAGCCCTTTTACACCCATACCAATACTAATTAAAGGTTTTCCTGAAGCAGGAACAGCCTTGCCTGGACAATTGCCGAGGTCACTTTTAGGCGGTATCGTACTCACCCAACACAAACTGAAAGGCAAGCAACAAAAATCACTACAATAAGAAACCTACACAATTCGGAAACGTAAGTGCGTCATTTAGACCGTGACACCCTTCTCAAAGTGAAAAGTCCAACAATTTGAGAGTCACTACAACCAACAGTTCAAAAGTGACTGGAGTAACAGTTTAACAAGCACTGGAATAAATCTAATCTTAAAAGTTTGAGAAGCACTAATGTTATTACACAATCTACGTTGTGGAAGCACTGTAATAATCTGTGTCAAGCTTATTGAAGAAAGCTACTCGCTGTATTGATGACGAATGTTACTCGCTGTCTTGATGACGAAAGCTTATCGCAGCAATGATGATGCAAACCAAAGATTTACCCTCTACTGAAAATCGCTTAACGCGACTAAAGAAGTGTTCACTTCAAAAAACACAAAAAACTTCTATACCGTAAGAGATACAAGTAAATAATGTAATAAATAGTTAAAGATAATTTATTTTTTTTATTTATTTATTTAAAAATATTGTTGGCATTTAAGACTTGAGTCTTTTGCACGCCGCATTTTTAGAATCAATAACAACAATATAATACTTATATACTAAACTATTTAAAATTTTATAACTAAGATTATTATCATTAATGACAGAAATTCTCAACTCATAAAATGATACCAATAATTTTTTTTTATTAGAGAAAATGTTAACATTCAAGAATTAATTATCATGTGCATGTCACAGTAAAAAAGATATTTAAAACTATTGAAAATATTTTTAAAAGATGTGACATTATTATAAATTGACTAATCAAATGATCGACCTGCGGTGAAAATGCTAGAGGTAGAATAAGAGGTTGTGTTAGAGCTTAGACTAAAAATTAAGTTATGTGAAGTTAAGAAAAATATTTGAGTATCAATTGCTTAAAGGCTAATCTATTGGAGACTAATTTTATATGGTTGGGCAGTGAGTTCCACAGCCTTATTGCGCTAACGAAAAACAGTCTACTTGAGGCTGTATAATTAAAGCGGGGTATTAAGAGATTCAGATTTCTACTTGATCTGCAGAACTGAAGTCTTGCAAAAAGATATCGTGGACATTGCGAGTATATTATTTTATGCAAGAAAATGCAGTTCCTTGCTTCGAAAAGATTGTTCAGACTACGGCCAAGTAATCGAATGGAAAATGAGGAGACATGGTCATGCATCTGCAGACCATAGACAAAGCGAGTAGCATTATTCAAGGCAACTAACAGTTTATGTGAGGATTTTGAGTCCAGTTTGCTATACACGACTTCTGAGTATGTAATTATTGGCATTAAGATCTGCAGGACAAGCTTACGTTTTGTTTCGGTGGGAACAAACGGTTCAGTCATTCTTAAGTTTCTTAATACATAATAGACCTTACTTACACACATATTAATATGATCCTCGCAGGAAAGAGATGAATTCAGGATAAAACCTAGGTTTTTTACCTTTCTTACAACTTTTAACTCAGTGTTATTTAGAATAATCGGAGGAAACTCAAGATTGAAGAAAGGTGTTTTGGTAATTGGCAAGACACATGATTTCGAGGGGTTAAGTGCAAGCATATTCTCCCTAGCCCATTCCACTACTAATTTTAAATCATCATTTACTCTTGCGCACAAATCCTCAACAAGCCCTGTAGGTCTTGACATATATAACTGTAAGTCATCAGCATAAGCATGCATGGATACATTCTCACATTTCACAAAAATGTCATTGATGAACATGGCAAACAAGAGTGGTCCCAAGACTGACCCTTGAGGGACACCACAAGAGATTTGCTAATACGCAGATAAGTTGTTGCCTAGGCTGACTCTTTGGGACCTTCCATTTAAGTAACTACTTAAAAGGCGAAATAATTAAATCTTAAAAAAAATTTAGAAGAATTACAAAATACATTAATAATAGAAATTGCATTTGTTTGTACAGGGTTGCCCATATTCGACGGACCCATCTGGCAACGCCATAACTTTTGACAGAGATGTCAGATCGCTTAATGACATACCGCGTTTGAAGCGTCAGTCCAAGCAGATTTTTACCATGGAACAATACACGCCACGCGAGCGCTCTGAAAGAGTCTTCGAAATGGCCGAAGATGACGAGGAATTTTGGAACAAAATTATCATGTCCGATGAAGCCCATTTCACATTGAATGGGACCGTAAATAAGCAAAATGGCCGTATTTACGCCACTGAAAATCCTCAGGAGATTCAAGAAGTGCCTCTTCATGACGAAAAAGTCACAGTTTGGTGCGGCGTTAGTGCGAAAACGGTCATTGGGCCGTTTTTCTTCCAAAATGAAAATGGCCATGCTGTTACCATCAACCAGGAGCGTTATCGCGACATGATGACCAATTTTGTGATGCCAATTATTCGTCGAAAGCGTATGAGGCAGTTCTGGTTTCAACAAGACGGCGCTCCACCGCACACAAGTCGCATAACAATCGATTTTCTGAAGAATTTGTTTCCGGGCCGTTTGATGTCGAAAAGTGGTGATTTGGACTGGCCACCGCGTTCGCCCGATTTGACGCCGTCTGACTTCTTCTTGTAGGGATATTTGAAGTCAAAGGTTTACGTTAACAAGCCAAGGACCGTAGAAGAGCTCAAGGACAACATTCGTGAAGAAATAGCCGCTATTCCGGCCGAAATGTTGGCGAAAACGATGGAAAATGCTGCAAAAAGGGCACAATACGCCATCAAGACCAGAGGCGGCCATTTGAGAGATATCATATTCAAAAATTGATGTAAACAAATCTACTTGGAACAAATTAAATGATTAAGATTGCCAACCGCCAAATTTTTATTTTTTTCTTTGATTTTTTTAAAAAAAACATTGGTCCGTCGAATATGGGCAACCCTGTATGTAACATTAGTGAATATATATTTATTTTGCACAATTTGTAACAAATAGAAAAAATTTCCGTTTTTCGTCTGTAGAATTTCTAAATACAATGCATATTTGTATTATTCATTACCTCAGAATAAGCAAAAAACAATTTAAAATTTGAAGTTATGGCTTTTAAAGCAAATATTTTCAACAGTTTTCAATAGACATCTCTCAAGTCTTATTTTTGTAAAAGCTAAATTAATCAGCAAAGAAAAATGAAAAAATGTTTAACTTTATATCTCCATTTCAAAGTTGTATACTTTTAGCCTTAAAAAAGAGGACAAAAGTTGTTTTTCTTGTAAAAATCATTTAGATTTATAAGCGAAATTAGTTTAACTTTTACGTTCAAGTCTTAAAACCGTTTTTGTCTTTTCAAAAAAATATTATCTTTATATATTTTACAAAATAGTCAAACATTAAAAATTACAATGTGTGACAGCTAAAAAATTACAGGAAGCATTTGGAGAATTTTTCAAAGAGGACATGTTTTTAGTCCATCGTACCTGGTCTGACCTCTCAATGTCTTCACAATTTTTTTTAATTGGTTTTAAAAGTTTAAGTGTTCGAATTTTGTTGCGCCGACAATTATTTATGTTGTACAGGCTTTGGCTATATCAGACACATTGGCGTCGGAAGCGGGGGGAAAGGTGGGCAGTTGCCCCCCACTTTTTTAGCTAGATAAACAATTTAAAAGGAAAAGTTATTCAAAATATCAGTTTTTTTACAACGATAATATTTCTGTATTATATATTTTCCTCTTCTTTCTCTCTTCTTCATGTTTCATGTGAAGAAATTTTGGTGAACTTTTTTGCACTACCATTTGTACTGCCCCCCCATTTGTACTGCCCTCCCAGATGAAATTCGCTTCCGACGCGCTTGATCAGACATGGAAAACATAGTCTACTTATACTCAATAGAGTTAAAAAATATATGTAAATATGATTGGGTAAATTAAAATTCGAAAAAAAACCAAACGGAGCGTGTAGCTAAGCCAATTCTTATATTTTTGTAAATTTCTCAAAAATATTGGTGTTTCAATTTTATTTTAAATGATGGGCGATAAACAATTTTTTTTGTAACAAAACTTAATTGCACCTAAAAATGCCTTTCTATTGAACCCAAGGACCTAGACATCGATCGAGAATTCGCTTAATGGCGGCATTTTTAAAGTTTTTTTTCATCGTAAAACACTGATTCCCAAATACATATATTTCTGCTACCATATAAAGAGCTCCAATTTCGTCAAACATCAACTGATTTTGGTAATATTTATCTCATAAGAAAGACCATATAATAACTAACATTTTGCAGTACAAAATTTTTAAAAATAAAAACCAACTATGAAACGATTTTTATATTCTTAAATGTTCATGTATATTTGAAACTCAGAATAGTGGAATATATATGATATTACAATTTTGTAATTCTTTAATTTTGAACAAATGCCGATGCCGATGCTAGAATTTCCTGCCGATACCGATGTTGATTAATCACTGTTTTTCGTGATTACCTATGATCACCTGGTCACCTATGATAAGTGACCATAACATGACCATAACACTTTGAGGAATGATAAGGACTTGCATAAAAAGTGTTAAAGTGGTATGAACTCAATTTTATGAAAAATGCGAGTTACGACAGTTTGTCACACAAGCGACGATATGTACAATGAACATACAGCCCGATTTAAAATGTTGACAGCAAATATTATTTTTCTTATACTATAACACAGTAAAATTAAGTTATGTTGTATGTCGTGACTTCAGTGTTAACCTGTTTATCAAGGACATTTTATCTGACAGCCTTATTGATAAGGTTATGGCTGCTGGAATCACTGTTTTAAATTCTTCGAATCCAACTCGATTTGCACCTTATGTAACTCCTGGTCTAATTTTTGTATTTTTTGTTTCTGATGTTTCCTTAATTTCACTCTTTGAACAAGTCTCTTTTATAGCAGACCATGATTTTCTTTTCTGCTCTATAAACTTTAACACATTTTGTGGTTCGTCCTCTTTGTCATTATCTTTTCGCGATTACAAGTCCATCGGTTTTTCACTATTGTTTGAATTTCTTTCTCAAATTTGTTGGGACGAATGTTGGTTTTGCGTGTCTGTTGATGATAAGTTGAATGTTTTTGCATCGCAAGTTAAATATGCTTTTGAGAATTTTGTGCCCCTTCGTGCCGTGACTGTTAAGAATAAGTCTTGTCCATGGTGTAGCTCACACGTTTAAGCAAAGATTAAGAAAAGAAATAAACTTTATAATAAATGGAAGAAACATCACATTAATGTGAATATGAATTTGTATAAACTTGCTCGAAATGAAGCTGCCTCTGTAATAAGACACTCAAAAAATTATACCTTCGCAAAAAACCTACCTAACTACCTTTAGTAGGTAGGTCTCAAAGAGTTCGTGTTGGTCAAAATATTTTTATTCTTAAAAGCACTACTAGCGGTGTACTTCAAGGTTCTGTTCTTGGACCGTTGCTTTTACAATGTTTATAAATGATATTTTCAGCAAGTGCCAACATGCCAGTATACATGCATATGCAGATGACCTCCAATTATACTTGTCCAGACCTATCGGCTTAGTTGAAAATCTATGTGCTAGAGTTAATGAGAACTTAGCTTTGGTATCTAAATGGGCAAATGAAAATATGCTCACGTTGAACCCCACGAAATCATTTGTTTTGCCTATATCTGAAAATCCATACTATCACGAAGATTTGCCTTCAATCCTACTTAATACCGTGAAACTGAAGCTTGTTAATAAAGCCACTAATCTTGGTTTTCAAATAAACTCATCCCTTGCCTGCGATGATCACATCAACTCATGTGTAAATAAAGTGTACTATCTTCTTCGAAATCTCCGAATCATTGTTTGTGCCCATTGAATCAAAAAAGAAACTTGTATTGCAGTTGATTATACTTTTATTAGTGACTTATGCTCTTTAAATAAGATTCTAGTAATCTTCAGCGTAAGGATTTATTCCCTGTAATGAAAATTTAAACAAAATAAATAAATAAATAAATAAATAAAAAAATAAAAATAAATTATGCCGATCATAACATACTCTGAAGTCGTGTACTGCAAACTTGACTCTAGGTCCTTACATAAGCTCCTTGTCGCTTTTAATAATGCTGCTCGCTATGTTTACGGTCTTCGAAAGTTTTATCATATCTCTGTCTGTTGTAAAAAATTACTTGGTCGAGACTTACCAAGTTACCTTGAGGCTAGACATTGCATTTTTCTGTACCGGATCATCTATACACGTAGTCCCACATATCTTTTTGAAAAGTTGAAGTTTTGCAGATCAAGTAGAAATATGAATCTCATGATCACTAGATACAATTTTCTTAACTCCAGTAGATTGTTTTAAGTCAGCGTTATTAGGTCGTGGAATTCATTACCTAATAGTATTAAAAGCGTTTATAATAAAAACAACTTTAAGCATTTAATTTTCAAACACTTTTCTTAGCTCCCAATTTTCATTTACTCTCATTTTTTCCTCTCTCACTCTCTACTTAGTTTTTAATGAATACTAAATTGTCTAAATAATCATTGTTTAAACTTAAGTCCTTTTAAGTACAATTACTATTAATAGCAGTCTGCAATATTTATTTGCATTTTGAATCTTATTTGTTGTTATATCCATTGTAAATTCGGCATGCAAAAGAATTGTTCTTATATGCCAAAAAAAATTTTTAACTAAATAAACTAAAAATAAAATAAATAAACAAAACTTGACAGTGCACTTTCTTCCAAAGTTCTTTGGAAAAATATACGTGAGCTCGGTATCAGTAACAAGGATAATGATCAGTGTGACATTGACCCTAATAATCTAAATGATTTCTTTCTTTCCAATAATTCATTAGTCAATAATATATTTCAATGCAATGTACGTGTATTTCTAAGCTGACATAAATGACGTCACTAAAGCGATTCCGAACATTAAATTTAATGCTGTTGGAGAAGAGGGTATTTCCTTACGTTTTATAAAGTAAATAGTACCCTACATAATTGAACCTTTGACACATGTTGTTAATCATTACTTCACTACTTCGTGTTTCCCTGAACCGTGGAAAATTGCGACTGTTATTCCGATCGCAAAAGTCACTAATGCTTTTACTTTGTATGAGTTTAGACCTATAAGCATTTTGTCTGCATTTTCAAAAATATGTGAGTCCCTAATGGCTAAACAAATAAATAATCATTTGGATGCTCATAAACTTCTATCTCCATGCCAATGTGGTTTCAGAGCTGGGCATAGCTGTGCGACGGCCATGCATAAAGTCGTTGACGATATCCGTACTTTATTTGATGCAGGACATATAACACTGCTTCGTTTATTAGATTTTTCCAAAGCCTTTGACTGTGTCAATCACTCCATTCTTTGTCAGAAGCTTAGGCTGCTTTTTGGCTTCAACAATGCTGCTGTTGATCTAATAGCCAACTATCTTGATGGTAGAAAACAAAGGGTACATATTAAAAATAGATTTTCCGAATTGAAAAATATTGCAACTGGTGTGCCACAAGGATCAATTCTTGGGCCCTTACTATTCAGTGTCTTCATCAATGACATTTTCACCATGTGCAATATATGATTATGCACGCTTATGCTGATGACATTCAGTTGTATTTGTCAAACCGTGTCGGAATAACCGACGACTTGTGCTGCAGGTTGAATGATGATCTGAGTGCAATTTGTAGGCGGGCATCTGACAATGATCTCTGCCTTAATGCAAATAAGTCATATGTTTTGTCTATCTTTGAGGAAAACTTGACGACCTCTAGAGATCCCGCCTATATTTTTACATACCAGTAGTTGGGGAATGGTAAATAAAGTTAAAAATCTAGGGTTTTTATCAATTCAAAACTGTCCTGTTCTGATCACAAATTTCATTTGTGATTACACAAATTGAAACAAAAAAAAATTCGTTAAACAACTAATTTTGCCTTATACCACATACTCAGAACAAGGTTATAGTAATTAAGATTCACATTCAGTGCACAAAATACTTGTTGCCTTTAATGATGCGACCAGATATGTTTACGAATTGAGCCGGTTTGACCATATCTCAACTTTCAGTTAAAATACTTTGGGTTGTAGCATAATTAGCTATCTGAAAGCAAGAAATTTTATTTTCTGCATAAGCTCATTATCTACAGGACTCCATCATACCTTTTTCAAAAATTACGCTTCTCTGTTTCCTACTGAACTGGGAATCTTATCATACCTAAATTCAAGTGTTTACAATCTAAGAGCTTTTCCTTCCTCAATGCTATGAAACAATGGAATTCACTACAAGTTAATTTTTATGTTAAACGAACAACTTCAAGATTTCTGTTTTGTTTTATTTCTCAAACGACTAAAAAAATCGAATAAAAGTCTTAACTATTTAACTGTTTATTATTTTTATAATTTAATCATTGCAATATATATGTTACAAATACTTTGAAAAAAAAGAAAAAATATTATAAATTAGCAATCAATTATATAACTTTTTAATTTTACAAGTATCATCTGTTGATCATGTACTTTCTATTTTTATTTTTGTTCTAAACTATAAATTCGTTATTGTTTAAGTCTAGAGTTCAAATAATTATTATATGCTATAAGTTGATTATTTATGTTTCATCGTTGTACATCTTTAAGACCTTTTCGTATTTTACAGTACTAATTTATAGTTAAATAAATACAAAGACAAATACAAATACAATGTGACGAAATCGACAAAAAAAAATCACAAGCAAACTTTATAAAAATTCTTAAAGAGGGTATTTTTAACAAGTCAAATGGTTGTAAAAATTCAATGAATGCCCGCACAACAAAATTCAAACACTTAAACTTTAAAAATAAATTGAAAAATAATGTGGCGATATAAAGAGATCGGAGCAGGTGCGATAGACTCGCAACATGTTCTTCTTTAAAAATTTCTAGAAAGTTTTGTTCTTTTTTTTTTCGTAACACTGTAATTTATGTGAATGAATTCTCACAGTTTTTCTTTCCAATCAAGAGTTAAAGCTAAAAGTATCAAAAAAGTTATAAAAAAGCAATCAAACATAAGTTACAAATACATTATTAAAACTAAGAATTATAATTTTTAATTAACAACAATCAAGCAACGCCGGAAACCATTCAGCAGATGTATTATAAAAGAATTTATATAAAAATTTATGGAACGATGAACCTATCATCAATACCACACATTAGCTCTAGTCCACTTAACATTATAATCTGGAAAAGAAATTTAATTTTAATAAAACTATTCTTAAAAAGAATTAAACAAAACATTTATTTAACCTATTATAAAATATATATTTCATACTATATTTCTTACTTTGTGGAAATATTAATAGATATATACTCAAAACATTTCTTAAAGACGCATGGCAAAAATGTTTGTTTGAACCTTTAGTAGTTTACTTTAGTAGTAGTTTGGCGAGATTCAGTCAGATTCAGATGGGGTTCAATAGCGGTTTTATAGTGCTAAACATATTTGAAATAGGCAAATTGAAACTTCTTCTGTTTTCATTCACTAAGTATATTTGACGTCAAAAAAGTGCATATTGGCCCTACTTGAACATTAAAAAAATACATTTTAAAACTGACCTTATTATTTTTGTTAATAGCATTTGAATAAAATGTGTCACTTCACATCATGTGCCACATCTGTATAGATAAAAATTAACTGTCAAAATAGATCTCTTTTGCATGAATTAAATTGTGAACTTTAGATTACAACTCTGTATAGAGTCAATCAGTTAGCTGACTAGACAGTCTGTTTCGAAAATCGCTACAAAACTGTAGGCTATTTATAGATCACCGCCATCAACTCTATCAAGGTTGCCATCTGTTCTAGTTGCTTCTTTATTTATTTCAATATTTATTGGTGTTCGATAGTTTGTCGATATGCACCATAGAAATGAAGCGAGTTTTTTGCTTTGCCAGAAGCTAGTGTTCTAACTGAAAGGTGGCTATTTTCACAACCAAATGTTCAAATACACATGACTTTGACCAAAATCGATCAATTATTAGATTATTTAATCAATTTGACATTAATTAAACTTATTTGGCCGTGCTCCGCCATAGTTAGTTAATTAGTTTTATGATCTATGAAATTATTACATGAATTAAATTGTGAGCTTTAGATCAAGTAAGTTTTTAAAGAAGGACACAACAACAATAACAACTCTGTATAGAGTCAATCACTTAGCTGACTAGACAGTCTGTTTCGGAAATCGCTACATTTTCTTCTGTAGATCTCTTTTACATTTGTAGCCTCTAGGTTACGTTTCATCAACTATGGCCTGGTGTCTACAAAAAATAAAATTTTTTGTGGAATCAGACCCATCTTTTCTAAAATTTTGTGTATTTTTATGCTCTAAAATCAAACATAAATTGATTTTACAGCATCGAAAAACAAAGAAAATTACGAGTCAGACTACAAAGACACAAAATTAAATTTTTTTTTTAGAACTGCGTTGTCTTATTATTTTAATTATACAAAAAAGACGCACAACTTTTCCCAAACTAAAAGCATCTTTCAATACATTGTATTTAATTTAATTATATTTACACGTTATACATCAGCGTTAATGTTTATTTTCTGTAGCAATCAATCAGTGAAGTGTTTGGAAAGTTCTTTCATGTGGAATTCTAAGCAGCTCTACGTTAATGGTACTTAAGAAAATTGCAAAAAAATTTAAATTGGAGTTAATGCAGATTAACTGAATTCCAAATCAATAGACATACACAGCTACAATGACTAAAGGTGGATATCGGTAGGCAGAACATTAAAGATAAATATACCTTTAGCTATTTGCAAAACTTTATTTAGATCGATAGACAGCTGTAGATTAATTGAGGTCGTTAGTGAAATGAAATGCTATATGTTCAAATAAACGCATTGATTTCTTTGCTGCAGAATAGCTCCCTTTTTTTGCAATGATGGTATAAAACCAACATATTCTGAAGGTAAACAGAAATGCTTCTCAACAACTCTTCACCCTCTTTAAGTGTGCAGTTTAATTTATAAAGACTTTATGATAATGACTTAAATATTTGTTGTTTTTTTTTTCTTTTTTATTTCTATAGCTTTTAGAATGAATAGGAAACTTTCTATGTTAACGTTTGCTGGAGTAAAAAGATGCAATGTATAAAAATTCGAAACAATAGTTTTTGAATTCTATCCACGATGAGCGATGCATCAACTATTCAGTGAGCAGGTTTTTTATTTTATTCATTCTTACAGTAAACTTGTAGTAAAAGTTTGTTCTGAAAAACGTAGAAAAACTTATAATTATGTCACAGTAGATAGTGGTGGTGGTGGTGCTGCTGCTGCAACTTAACTTCCTTTTTACCCTTTTACTTCTTAGAAACCTACTTTTATGTTCAGCTATTGTAAGATTGTGTTTTGGGATTTTTTTTTTCTTCCTATCTGTTCAAGTATTTTCCATAAAGTTATAATTAAAATTACATTCTTGTGCCACAAATAATGAAAATACGCTCAAAGTGCGCGTTTTAGCGTCAAATGCAGCTGTTGTCAAAAAATTTAATTTTAAGAATTTGTTATCCATGAATTTTTGAAATCAAAATAAAACATAAACTTTGCGCTGACAGCCACAAACTTCGATAGTGAAAATTAAAACTCTACTCTCAAATAGCAAAATTATGCAATACTTTGGGTAAGAGAACCTTTGATATGTTTGTCCTTATAACATGAATAACTTTGGTGGGAGAAAAAATTTTAACCGCCTGCTGCTTGTTTTCTCCTTGCCAATTGCTGGCCTTAACTCAACTTAAGGACAGCTAAAATAATTAGTGAGAACGTGGAACAGAGCGTGAACTGCATAATGCAGCAACAAGCAGAGGCAATGCGCACTGGTCCTGCTGCTGCTCCTGTTGCTGGCCATTTTAGGTAAATAAAATTAAAAAGCTTGTTGCTTGCTTAAATTAAAAAATGGTTGCCAGAAGCGCGCCAAAGCATTACAAAAGCGTTCAAGAGGAATTGGCAAAAAGAAGCGAGACAGCGTGGCTGCCACTGCATATAAGCGAGAATGAGACGGCTTCTTTCCTTTCTCCCAGAAGCTGGTCAGATAGTAAAATGCTGTTTGTTTAAGCAGCAGCACGAGTACTCGTTTTACCACTCGCCAAAGGATTGCATTTTATGGTAATTTTTTTTTTTTGGTTTCGTCTTCTTTTTTTTTTTTTTGCTGCGCTGCCAAAGTTGTATTTAATTAAATGCTTTGAAAACTATTTAATTAAATTTAATTTCACTGCTTTTGTTCTACACTTAACTGCATACATATTTTTCGTTCATGTAGCATAGAGTGTTAAATAAATATAGATAAAAACTCCTGTTTAATGTCTATGAACTTTATATGCAAACATCGTACAGCGTGTCGTATGATTAACATTTTTTATTACTAGTATCAAGTTTTTAGGTTCGCCTCTACGTGAAGTACTTTGGTTTACCAGCAGAAATGTTATCAATTAGCTGCTTAATCAAAGTATTCCAATGCCCACTCCAAATTCATTAACTACATGATTTTCCTTTTATATATCTATATAGATTTTTGTAGTTAAGGCATAATATATACTAGTTGCAAGCAAAGTCGTAATTAATCATTTCATTAAATTTGCATTACAAGAGCTACTTTGTTGTTGTAAACAGAAATTTATTTTTTGAGTTGCACTGTCACTGCTCGTTTATCTTAATTTAGTATTCTATTTTACGCTAGCAGCGAAATTAATGATGATCAAGCCGAATTTATTATTAATTACATCTTTTGAAAGGCTTATTGTGGAAAAAAAATATTTATTTGCAGGCATTTGAAATTAAAATTGCTGTTCAAATTTAAACAAATAGAAAAATACCTTTTACGTAGAGCATATTAACATATAAATTATTCACACTTAAAGCGAGGTGATTTTATTTTGTCATCTAATTTTGCTGTTAATAAGTAATTTTTAAAAGTGAAGAGTGCCGAGTACAGGTATACAGTTGCGGTCAAAATAATAGTAGTGCTCTTATATTCAGACATGTTTAGATAAATAATACTAGTCTACAAATTCTGGAGCCGGTAATCCTGATATCATTCCTATATATACTTTCAACACTGGTTCTAAATCTTTACTCCGTTTCTACTCTTATCGTAAAATTTTTAATTTTTTTTACGTTTTACGTTTTTGGCACGTGTTTCGTATTATTGATTTAGAATCTAAACTGCTAACCATAAAATAAAAAATAATTGTTTCTATTTTAGAAAAAATAGCAACATTTCCTTCAATATCTCAACTACTATCATGTCATGTGCTGTAGCGAAGACAAAATTTTCAGATTATCCAAGGAAATATCAGCAAATTTTGTTTATTTTACTTTAGCGGAACTGTTATCATCCAAAGTTAGAATTTAATAAAATATTGTTGATTTAGTGCATTTTCACATGAAAAACAGGCATTTTAAATTGGAACGATTACAGCTCCGCTAGAACAAAAAATACAAAATTTGTTGAAATTTCATTGGATAATCTCAAAATTTTTGCTCTGCTACCGCACATTACACGATAGTGGATATATTGATTGAAAACTTGATATTTTTTAAAAAAAAAACAAAATATATATTTTTTTCATGGTTATTAGTTTAGATTCTAGATCAATAATTCTATACACGTGTCAAAAACGTAAAACACCCTGTAACTGGAAAATTTTACATTATAGAAGGAAACTGAATACAGATTTTGAATCAGCGTTAAAAGTACATATAGGAACAATAATGGGTTTAGCGGATCCGAAATTTGTAGACAAGTATTTTTTGTACAAACATGTATGAATATAAGAGTACTGCTATTATTTTGACCACAGCTGTAACTAATCAACTTAAAGCGTCCGAATAGCGTTCAAACATGGTCTGAAAATAGACAAAAAAGGACACTCGTTTACGGCTGTCATACGTTCCGGTTTTTCCGGACGTGTCCCGATTTTGAAATCGGTGCTCCTTTAATATCCTGGATAAAAATATTGAAAGAAAAATGAAAATTGTATCAATAAAAACTGAAATATTCTTACAAATGCATGAAAAAAGAAGTATTTTTTAAATACCAAATTAGAAGAGCAAAAATAAACTTGTTAAGAATAGTACAATTTTTGTTCGCTGTTCCAGGACACAAAATAAATGTTGAGCGAGTATTTCCACTGGTCTCCTCGCAGTAAAGTAAGGAAAGAAACTCTCTAAACATAACCATCTTGGAAAGCATTATGCAATTCCAATTGTATTATTCTATGACGTGCACAGAATTTTATGACTATTTTAGAGCGCAAAGAGAACATGCTTGTTCTTGGCGAAACAAAAAAAAATCTGCAAAATATAATTGGGCCAAACCCAAGAATTGATGTTTCTTATTTTTTTTTTATATATATATATATAAGTTTTATAAATTATGTATGTATGTATGTATACCATGTGTACCTGTAAATTTTGTAAGTTTAATATTTGTTTTAAAATGGCAATTTATAATGTTAAAATTGCGTATTTGTTTTTGGGTAAAATAATATAGAAACAAAATGTGCAAAGTTGTCCCGGCCAAGTGCTGTAGACTTATGACAGCCCTACACTCGTTTTTTGACGAGCATCTGAACAAGGCTCGAACAGTGGCTGTTTTGAAATTGGCGAGAAAAGAAAGTTTACCAATATTGTTGTGTTTGTAAGCACAGGTTAAAAAACCTCTTCAAAATAAAAAAGTCACAGTTTCGATAGTATCGTAGGTATAGACGTAGAATTCCTTTTTATACAGTAATAGAGAAAAATTCTGGTTTTTCATGTATATTCTTCAAAACTTTTGTAAAGTATTTCATCTTCTAAATAAAAATTATTCAAAAACAAATTTGTTGTTGTTGTCCTTCTTTAAACTTACCTGATCTAAAATGCTCACAATTAAATGCATGTAAAAATTTGTTTTGTTTTATAAAAAGTTTTCTTTTGATATTTATGGTGATGAATTTGTTGTTCTTTTTCATTTGTTTTGTTGGCTAAAACTAAATGTAATTCAAAGTTATGTTTAATTAACGGAAATAAATATGGGTACATTTGAATTATTTATTTTTCCTGTAGTAAAGATACATACATGTATGTTTATTTTAAAAGTAATTTAAAATTAAAATTGTAGTTAACAAAATAAATTTTTAATATGGAAAGAATATAATGCATAATAAAAATAATTCGAATTTATTATGGTATTTAAAAAATAAATGTAGTTTTTAAAGCACAACGCATGCTTAGTAACGCATGCGCAAATTTGCGTAGTACATCATGCTGAAAATAAACATTCGTTTTATTCGTACTCCAACTCATGGCAGAATAATCAGGTAAAGCAGAGAAAAGCGAGCTAGTTGTCAAATACAGCTGTTCATGTCGAGTAAAAATTAAAAACATCTAAAAAAATTTCAGCTAACTGAACCAACAATAATTACTAAGCAAATCTAAGACAACGACGCACAGAGAAGAGCAAGATCACAGCGGCTGAGCAGCGTAAGGCGCCTGTTACACGTTTAATATTTATTGTGATACTTGGATCGCGATCCAAATTCATGGATTGATGGTTCGCCATTGAATGCTACACGTTCAATATTTATCGCGTCAGTATTCATACAATTTTGGCTAAGTGTGCTCACGAAAACCTAACTGCACAAGTACTTAAATGCACAGGCAAGAGAATACCGCTAATTTTTATTTCACCGCCTACTGCCGTATCGCGTATTAATGACACAAAATATGCTACACGTTCAATATTTATTGACACTTTTGCGATCCGCGATCTATATTTCAAAATATTTAAATATTTTGCGATCTGGATCACGATCCGTCAATATTGCATGCTACACGTTCAATAAATATCACGATACTGTATATTGAAAATAAACAGAACTCTGCTTACTATGTCCCGCTTTTCACTCGTTACACATGAAAATTCTCGAGCTTGCGGCGAAAGCAATTATTGCTCTGGTAGCAAGATCTCTTTGTCCCGTTTTTTACTCGGCAATAATTGCCTCTGCCGCAAGCAGTTTGTGGATTATTCGCCCGCATGAGGGGTTTTACGAAAGTCCCCTTTAAACCCGAGTAGTCAACAAACTACTTGCGGCGAAAGCAATTATTGCTCATAGAATTGCCGAGTGAAAAACGGCCCTTTGCAACACATGCAGAACCAAAACAACAATATCAGCAGCTAGTAGCAACGTTGCCAGTTATGTTGGAAAAATCCCATCCGTGGTAATTTTTAATTGCCCTTAGGAATTTTTGTTTCTGGGAATTCCTATTAAATTTTTTAATTCAGCGTGGTATTTTTTAATAGGCGTGGAAATTTAGCGGGGTATTATTTAAATTTCCGTGGGAGTTTGGTAATATTCTTCTAATATTTTTTTTTTCTTTTTTAGTAAGTAAATTTTCTTTGTGGTATTTCTAAATGTTTTTTAAATTGTTTGTGCATATGGGACTTATTGTGGTATTTTTTAATGCGAATGAGATTTTTGTGGCAATTTTAAATGCATATGGAATTTGGGGTGGTATTTTTAAAACGCGTGGTATTTTTGTGGTCATTTTTAATGATCGTGAATTTTTTTTTTGATATTTTTTTATTTTATTAAATTTTAATTGGCAACCATGGCTAGTAGTAGTACATTTTTTTGTAGCCACATACTGCAGAGCCATGGCTCTCTAGCTACATGCATCTGTATTCTCTATTGCATTACAACCCAACAATCCATGAATGTTACTGTACCAGCTTAACGGTACTTAAAACGGCAGCGTCTGATTTGCTGGTATAAAAACGACATGTTTTTGTACCTTTAAAAAGTTATCTATATAATTGTAAAGTCCTTTTTTATATTTATCAAGAATCGAATAGAAATGTATGTCATATTCATTTGATGTGTCGTTTGTTCTTGTCTTTTTTCCCTCTCTTTTTCACCCATTCGCCAAAAAATGCTGAAATGTGCATTGAATCTTGTATTGAAATCAAGGTAGTGCAGTTGAGTTGCCATTTATTGTTTAGTTTATTGTTACAACTTAGTAAAAACCATTTCAAGAAAAGGTTACAATTGTTTAACAACAAATAAAATTAATACACAACTTAAAGTTTTCTATATGACTTTGTTATTTATTGTGTTGATTTTCTATGATTTAAATACAAATTCAAATTGTTTGATAGTTTAAAACCCTTAATGAGCTTTAGGTCAGGTTAGAACAATCAATTGCTCTAACTAGTTAATCAATCAGCTAACTAATTAATCAGCTTGTGATGCTTGCGTTTTCATATTGAAAATGTTGTTGTTTCTTTGGAAAAAAATTCGTTAGAGCAATTAATTGTTCTAACCTGACCTAAAGCTCAATAAACGATTTTAAAGTATCAAACAACTAGAATTTGTATTTAAAATCAAGAATGATTTAAACTATCAAACATTTAGAGTTTGAATCTAAATCATAGAAAACCAACATTAATATACCACTTAATAAATGGTATGCTTATTTGAAACACACAATGCATAGTTTGCTGACAACGAAACGGTCCGCTTCAGTGCTTTTAAAAGTGCACACCATTTTCAACCGAGCCGATTGGCCGATTTTTTGTTTTATTCAAGAACAATATAAAGAAGATCACGCCTTAAGTGCGCAGAAATGGCAATCTACTACGCAGGTCTACGTCATAAGTGAAAATACATCCAAACAAAAATATCACATAAACAATAAACGAAACTAATCAAATGAATCTGATTGGCTAATTGGGAAACAAACACAATACACACAAAGAAACAACCAAACTGCTCTCAAAATAAATCGAACAACATAGCTATTTTTTTGTAATGGGGTCAACACGGAAGTTAACACCCCAATAAGATATAAAATTTTTATCAAAGATAGTAATGAAAAATATTAAAATTTTTTCTGTACAAGCGTTGTTTTTTGATTTAAAATTATTTCTTTTATAAAACCAAGATTTTATAAGAAAATGAGATATTTAAATCGAATACCCCTATTAAAAATTGTCTACTACGTTTTTTTCAGTCAGTTTGACTCTCTTTTCTCTTGCACTTCTGACGTCACATGGACGTGCTCACAAAGAGAGCGGACATGCGCTAGGCGGAATCTTGAATATATAATTCTTGATGTGTATTTATATATGTATGTTTTAATGTATGTTTAATAAAAACAACAACAACAACAACAACAACAAAAGCAGCATGAACCAATAAGAGAAGATCACGCAAAGACCAGTGCGAGAAAAAAGTAATTTTTCATGCAACGTCATCGGTCACAAGCATGCTATGAAACTGTCAATTTGCATATGTTTTGCATGCAAAACATGTGAAAACTCGGATAAAAGTGAAAAAATATAAAATTAATAAGTTTAATTCGCGAAAAAAGTGTTTGAATACTTTGCTTGTTTATATTTCCATGCAGTAACTAAATGTAAAGAACGCTGTAAAAAGAAAAACTGCAAATAAATAGAGTACATAATTGGATGTTCACTTTGTTTTTATTATTGAACTGTTTTGTTAAATTTTCTTTTCCTCTGCATCGAATTGTTCACAATTTCTTTATTTAATAATCTTATTTTAAAAAACATTTTTTTTATTTTGTTGTCATAAATAACATGCTCTGCACTTGTAATGTGCGTCTGCAAATAATTTTTTCTTGTTAGCAGCCCGTCGCCATTTACATCGTTGAACACTTTTTCCAACGCAGTCATATGCGCCATGAGCTCTTCCGTTGGCTTGGCGAGCCGCCTTCGCTTAAATGATCTACCTAACTAAGTGATGCTGCCGCTTCTTCTTCAAGCCTTATGTTCGGAACGTCTTTGTGCAATTTGTGGCAGATGTATCACGCGAGGTTTTCCAAACCGCTCCAAGAAAAAGATTAAAAATATTGAATTAAAAAAATTGTTAAATTTTACTTACACTTGCGAATATAGCTGCCGTATTTTCGCTTGAAGTAACTGCTCTGAAGAGCGGTTAGAAACAGAAGCGTCCCTGTTTAGTTTTTCTATTTCCTCTACAGGAAAAACTTCTCCATGACCAACGACTCCTGAAGCAGAGCACTTACGATTTTTTTGTTTTCGCGCTTTAAAATTCGCTGACATCGTTCTGCATTTGCTGGCTGCACCTCCTTGGTCATAACAGTTGGGACAGCGCCCGGCTTTAAGCGCATAGCTTTGCCAAAACCTATTATCGTACAATTTTTTAAAAAAATATTTACGTGGAAATGTAGAGGTACTTACCCATTTCAACTTGGAGCCTTCTTTCGAAGTCTTCAGGCAGAAAATGATCTCCACAGATTCTTGCCGTTGCAGCGTCGACATTTTGCCGACAAAAAATCTCCCATTGCTTACAAGCAATTTCTTCCTTGGGGAAACGGTAGAAACCAACGTATTTGTTTTTCTTGCTGTTGCAATTAATGCATGCACTACAGCACACTTCATTTTAATTTTAAAACACTTTATAATTGTCTGATAATTCTTGAAAACTTTAAGAAATAACTTTCAACATCCAATCACTAAACGTAAACAAAAGATTTTGTGACCGATGACGTCAGACCTATCAGCTGTTTTTGTTTACAATATGGCGGCTCTTTTCTTTGCATGATCTTTATTTCTTGGTTCATGCAAAAGCAGCACAACAACGAACGACGTAATTACGAACCAAACAAGCAAACACAACAACAACAACAACCTTAAAAGTAACATAAGCAGCTAAGCTGCTTGTGCATTTCTCATACGAATATATGAATTTTTCATCTTCTTAGATTTAGCTATTTTATTAGATATTCGTTTTATTCCCACTAAAACTGATATTTTGGCATTTATTTTTTTCTTTGTACGATCAATATTAAAGTCTGTAGGTATACCCCAAAGTGTCAAATATCACTTTGAAAAAATTTTTGAAAATGACCCCCATACAAACCGCGCTGTAAGACGTAATTCTACGTCAAAAATATTGAATGTATCACATCCAAAACTTTGCAGAATGTAGTATTCCACAAAAACTTTCTCTAATAGCTAAAAATTTTTATTCAAATTCAAAGATTTAACAAGAGATTTAAAAATAAATGTTTTTCTAATAATTTCGTCTTTAATTTTACAAAGACTTCAAAAAAGTTAATATTTAAAAACTTAAAAAGAAAAAACCGGTAGTTGCATTAAAAAATTTGATGATGGTTTTTTTCTTTTTGCGTATGGTGTTCTTAGCAATTCAAACTCAGTTTAATTATAAAAAAATTTTAATTAATAATTTACTGTTTTAAAATAATATAAGCTTAGGTAATTTGCCAAAGTGTTTTGAGCATAAATATCAAATATACGTGATCAGCAACGTTTTACATGCAGATGCTTACAGCTTTTTTTATGCATTATAAATTCAAAAAAATAAATATTAGAATTTTGAATGCAGATTTTTAAATGCATGTGGGCAAACACGTCAAATAAGCCCACTTTATATTTTTTAATATACAGTCTGTCGAGTGTAAGAGTACGAATATTTACGAACGTGAAAGGGGTGGTCGAGTTAAGCAAAAAATCGTTTGGGAGATAGGGGGTCTATTTTCACATCCTTAAAAGTTACGATGTTACTTGTTATTTCATGACTTTGATCCATACTATTGTTTTTAGCAAAAAAACTAAGTCATGGAAAACTTATTTGAAGAGCATATTTTCAAGGCAATAAATTAACCTTTCTAACAGCGTATCAACAAACCCACCCGACTATCTATTACCGGGATTTATTACGGGGCTAGGCTAAACTAAGAATAAAATAATTTTTTTAGGTAATATTCCTATCACTAAGGTCATAAAAAGATGACAAAAACATATCTTTGATTTTTACCTGTGCTACTTACGTTTTGCAAGCTTGTGCAGAGAAAAAATGGTTTTACTCCTGTTTGGCACAAAAAAATTTTTTTCTGTAATCCCTAGAAGGTTTTTCAACCCTTTAGATATTTGTTTGTTAAACCCTCTTAATATTCTTTTCATTAAGAAAATAAAAAGATAAAAAGCATAAGTTTGATTTTTGTGCGGTTATAAATTAAAAATATGCTAAAAAAATTTGTTTGCTCTTCTTCGGCACAGGATCGAAAATTCAACTGACTTTAATATCTCTTTTAATTTATTTTTATCATGTTGGTTCATCTCTCTTTTATAGAACCAAACGATTTGATTAAAAAAAAGCGTTGCAAAATAAATATAAAAATTACTTTCTATCGTTTCCAATATATTGGGCAAATCCACTGAAAGGGTTAAATAAATCCGTTGAAACTACAAAGTTTCTAGTTTGAGCACAAGTTTCTCAGTATTTCGCGCAATAAATAAAAATTATTTTTTTTTTGCATAAAATTTATGATTTAGTTAATTTCTTTTTTTTTAAACCTTGCAGTTTGAAATGTAAGCTTTGCAAATACTAACTAATAATTAAAACTCTACTGTTCGTAAAATTTATAGGGGAAAAGATGGGAAGGAAGTAAGGGGAAGGATTTAATGATACTTCGACTTAATTTTAATGATTTTTATTTATATAAAAAAATGGATGTGGGTATGTTTGCATATTACGTAAATAAAAAATAAGCCCTTGGAAGGACTTTGACCTAGCTTCTATTGATCAATTGTTTTGTGCGTGTTATTAAATGTTTGCTCACAAATGATCGAGAACTGGACCTACGTGTTTTATGCCGACTCCGAACGGCTTATGTTCTCAAGAAGCTTTACATGGCAATTTTTACTCTCTGAGGTTTGCCATTGTCTGCAGAGAGGTGACGGCCGAACAGAAAAATTAATTCAATTGAAAAAACTTTCTGTCTGAGCTGGAATTGAACCCGGGCTACCGCAGTTCTTTAGCTTAGGGGCCACGCACTCTACCCACTTGGCTACGGCCGCCACTTGCATATTACGTATAGACTCAAAAACCACTGAACCGATCTTTATGAAATTTTCAGTGATGTTTCGTTTCGATTGGACAAGATGGCCCACAAACCAATTAAAAGGGTATATATCAGACGGTTTCGATCGTAAAAAACTACAACGTAGTAATTTTGTTCAGATGGTTACTTTCGTGTGGCACCTCTAATACAGAACCAATGTGCTACATCGATTAGCTTTGGAATTAGAGGTCGCATTGCTTTCGAATTCGGTATTCGAACAAAATTTGCATGGGCTCTTTCAATGATTAAAAGGTATTGGATAAGAGGGCGTGTAACCTCCCATACAACCCAAATTTGAGAAATTGGGTAGCTTTTGAGTTAAAGGTCGCACAGTCATGGAATTCAGTATTCGATCACAATTTACACAAGCAAGATTATATTTGATGGGCGTTTGGAAACGGAGGCGTTGCAGCAAAACACCGGAATTCAGTTGGTTATTTTATATATTAATTCTTTGATTACAATTAGATAATTTTGATAATTCTTTGTTTATTAAGTTCCTATGAAAGTTTTTAAGTTTTTCGAAAATTATTTTCTTTAATTAACATACTAAACAAAGGTTTCCTCCGTTTGTCGCGAGAGTTTCTCACAATACAGCACGGCAGCCATTTGTGGAGTTGCTTTCAGTGAGATTCTTGCTGTCACAGAGTGTTGATTAATTTTCTTCGCAAATGTTTTAAGGGGAGTTGCCAGAATTCAGTTATAAGCATAAATTATATTTTGCTGCCTTGCCAGCTAGCTTTTCTCGACTTGAGATTGTATTAGTCTATCTATCTATACTACCTATATATCTATCTATCTTTACTATTAAAAGCACTGTGGCACTGCACTGATGTTTGATAATCACGCGAGAACCACTGAACCGTTTTAGACGATTTAGGACGATTTGTTGTTTCAATTTAATCGTGATAGCTTATTGATATTGCATTTCAGCTTTTGCCTCAGGCTATCAAGTCGATACAGCTTACACAGATTTTTCTAAAGCGTTTGACAAAGTTTCCCATTCTTTATTGATTAATAAATTGGCTAAACTCGGTCTCCATTCCAAAGTCCTAAAACGGTTAAGCTCTTATCTGATTAACAGAAAAAGTTTTGTAAAAATTGAAAATTTCAGCTCCCTTGCGTTTATAGCGACATCAGGAGTGCCGCAAGGAAGTATTTTGGGGCCGCTATTATTTATATTATTCATCAATGATATAACAAATGTTGTCTTGCACTCTAAATGTTTACTTTTTGCAGATGATCTCAAAATTTTTCTAAAAATTATTATTAATTTCGGATTCATTTCTACTGTAGTCTGACATTAATGCTGTTTATAATTGGTGCGTAAAAAACCGACTTTGTCTTAATTTTGATAAATGTGTTTATGCCACGTACTCTAAGTCAAATAGCCTCAGACCCACCTCTTATGCATTGTCTAACCTTCCGCTAATCTGTGTTAAGGAAGTTAAGGACCTAGGCGTATAGTTCGATGCTAAATTTTCTTTTGTAGGCCACTTGGATTACATTATGCCCAAAATTTATGCCTTATTAGCCTTTCTTCGGCGAAATAGCTCAAAATTTTTAGATGCCTACTCTTTAAAAGCAATCTTCACCTCATTAGTTTGGTCAAAGCTAGAACACGCTTCTCTCATTTGGAGTCCTTTTTATGATACTCATATCATACGTCTTGAACGCGTACAAAATAAATTCATTCGTTTTGCCCTTAGAGCTCTTAATTTTGAGGATCCTATTCCCCCTTATAATGCGCGATGTTTACTTATACATTTAAAATCTCTTCAAAATCGACGAATAATTGCGTCACTTTTATTCATCTCTGATCTTATATCGGGGACTATTGATTGTCCTTCGTTGCTTGAACTAATTAATTTTAACGTTCCATCAAGAAGTTTAAGAAATTCGGATGTATTCTATTTAGATACACGCAGAAAAAACTATGCTATGAACTCTCCGCTGTACAGAGCATTATCAAATTTTAACATATTAGCATCTAAGTGTAATGTTGATTTCTCTGTGCCTAAATGTGCTATGAAGCAATTATTGAATTGTAATTTTTAATGTATTACTTTATAAAAAATTGTTTATATTTTACTCTTCTCTCTATAATCATATTATATTTATTGCTATATTATAATTATTGCTGTAAGAAATTTGTTCATTGACTGAATTGAAATAAATAAATAAATAAATAAATAAATAAATAAATATTTTACCACTTCTACTTCTCACGTCTACTATATGCTTAAAATGCTTTATTTCAGACGGTTTTGGTCGCATAATATTACGTTTAAATTAAGCCAAATGACTCATTTGGAATCAGTCATTTAATTGTGCTTACATTGGTTTCTTTGCGAAAGTATCTCATTTCGTTTGACAACTGGTTCTTTGTTTTGTTTTTACTGGTTGTTATTGATGATTATACACGTGTATAAAATGATTTGTTGTTTGACGTTTTCCTTTGTTTTTAGTGTGTTAGTTCGAAACAGTTTGTAATAAGTTTTAAGAACGTATCCAATCTCATTCATTTGTTTTTTATAATTTAGTTGGCACGGTTGCTTTTGGCAACTGTACTAAAAATGCTCGTATCCCACTTTAGTTACACCCGATTTGCAGGGAAGAAACGTGGAGTTCACTCGCGTTAGTTTTAAGCTAAATTGAGATGAAATTTTGGCAGTCGATTTGTTTCGAGTACGATATGGTTTTAAGAAAAGGTCAGAATTGTGAGGTCAGAATTTTTCCTAAAATAAAGCTCTATTAGTTACATTACATATATGTAGTTTAATCGTTTATATTAAGGTGTAAAGGGTTTAAAGGATGTAAAGAATGGCAGGATCGCCATTAAAAGGATTTTTCGAAAATGATTGTTGTTAAAAGGTTAAAACTTTAATAACATTTTTTTTATCAAACAAAAAATGAAATGGAATTGATGCCTGCCTAATTCGGCTGTTTTTGACTATGGCAAAAATGTCGCTCTGAGTTGTCAATAAGAGATTAAAAATAAGACTTTGTTGTCTCATTAGAATCTAAATTTTATTTGAAATCTTTTGGGTTTTTATATTAAAAAAAAAAACAATATTAATTTTCTTATAATTTAGTAACTCCTCCCCATTATTTATTTTCACTCAATTTTACAACATTTAATTGAGTGATCTTTTTGTTTTGTTTTCGTTCCACAAACCAATCAAAAATAGTGCAGCGCTTGCACATGCTGCAGTCACTAGGTCAGCGTGCAAGCAAATTTTATATTTCCATGGTTGTGACATCTACTCAAAGCACTTGGCATGCTTTCGATCAACATGCATTGATGGACGCGACGTGGAGAGCGACAGAAAGAAACAAATAATAACTGAAACAAAGATAATAAAAATAAGTTATGTTGTGGTGGCATGTGGTGGCTATGATAATACCACTATAAAGGGTAAGTACGAAGAAATGTACAGCGTAAACTTATAGCTTTACTCTACTGTATTTATACGTCGATCATCGAATACTATGATTAAGATTTTGCTTAATAAAAGTGAAAAAAATTTAAGAAATAATTCCCAAATTCCCATGCAATTAAAAAATACCACGCTGAATTCCCACGCCAATTAAAAATACCACGCTGAATTAAAAAATACCATGAGAATTCCCAAAAAAAAAATCCCAAGACCAATTCCAAATTGCCACGAATGGGATTTTTCCCACAATACTGGCAACCTTGCACACGGCTTTGGTTTGATTTAAATTTTGAGTTAAATAAAACACTGCTTACATATTTGCTTTCGTTATATTAATTTATAATACTGAACAAGTGCGCTGTGCGCAATATTTCACAAAATAAAAGCTAGAAATAATCTCAAAATAAACATAAAAAACCACTTAAATTCAACACAGCAAGCGTTTAAGCTAAGACGGTGCTATTAATGGCGGTCATGGTGCACTTCCTGCCCTCTTCATGGGGGCTGAAACGGAGCAAAAAACCAAGTGTTGCGCACAATTTGTGGTTACGCGGCGGAAGAGCTTAAATATTAAAAAGTAGTACTTCGTGTTATTTCATATTTTTTGTTATTGCATTGGTACTTGAGAGCTTGGTTTATACAAACACCATGACCTCTCCGTAATAATTTTTGCCTGTTGACAGGATGCGTGCTCAGTTGTGATGGTGAAGAAGTAAGCTTAAAGCGGAAGAAAGATTTACTAGTAGGAATTTTTTGAAATATTGCCTTCCCTTTCAATTTGGCGAACATAATATTTTTGGTGAAATTAATATTTTCACTGTTTTCGGTATAAATCGATCCCTCGTCCAACAATACTTTATAAATATTTGAACCATAGTAAATTATTTTTTAATAATTAACTGAACTAAAAGAGTTCGCATGAGATAAAAAAATATTCAGCAGCAGTTTTTCATTCAACTTAATGCTTTAAATATATCAACAGCTGGCTTAAAGCAAGTGCTCCAGTTGTTTTTATACATGTATTTATATATTTATATATTTGAATACTTAACAGACTTTTATGCTTTATAGTATGCAGCTCATGTTGAATTTTTTCATATGCTGCTGACAGCATTGCTTGTATTCGACATATGTTGCATTTAAAATTTTGCAGCTGCTACCTGGTTCTGGATTTCATGTTCATTTGCATCGTTCCGCAGTGCGTCGTGGCATATTGATACCATTTAACAGAAAATACGAATTCAAAAATATCTACAAATTTTTAGTGAAGCAAAAGAGTGCAATCAATAAAAACGAAAAATTCATAAAGACATAGGTTAATAGCCAAACTTGATATTCAATAAGTAGGCAATAGACTTGGAAAGTTTTTATAAAAACGTGTATATATGAAACCAATACTTCCTATTTCATTTAAATGCTATGGGAAATCTTATGACTGAAGTACAAAGAAGCTGCACATTTTCCGATTGAACTTGATTAATTTTGTGTTTTGCTTAAGAACACAATCTCTGTAAAGTTTCATTAATATAGATCAAATATTTGCTAGTTTTTGACATGGAAGTAATAATTTCAGGACTAGCACTACTATAACTAAAGTTAAAACGTTTCCATCACACCCAAAAGATTTTCAATATTTCACTCGAAGGTTTTTTATCAAGGAATTCTTACAATATTTTGCATTTCTATTGTGTGCTGCATGCAACTTGGAAATCAGTGTTAGAAATCTTGTACTAAAGAGTTGCACAAGCACTTAACAAATGACTTGAAAGCCATAAGCTCCGCTTTCAAATACTTCCATTCTTCTACTCACATTTCAAAATAAGCACTGCAGTGAAGAGAATTTTTGATAAACAAACGAACAGTGTTTGGACTCTACTGCAATTGCAGTAGATCTAGTGCGCTTTTTAGCAAAATTTAATGTTCTTCTGCGACACTGCGGTTTTTCCAAATCTACTTGCAATTTTTTTGCAACCAACATTTTTAAGGTTATTTTTGTTTTATTTTTGGAATATGTAAGCATTGATGTTGATTATAAAAATGTAGTTTCAGGGGCCCATGACATCTGTTTGCTGTGGTTTTAGCGTTGAAACAGATGAAAGTGGTTTGTCAGATGAAGCTGTCCTTGCAGTAAAAAAAATTACTTTAAAGTGATGCATAAGTTTTCATGACCAAATTAAGAACTGATTTGCTTTTAAGGATTGTGATTGAATTTCAATACTGCAAATATATTTTGAATCAGTAAGAAATATGTTTCTGCAACATGCAAATATATAGTATATAGTCATGTTTATATATGTGTGTATATTAGAGTGGAACGAATTTTAAACCTCATGGGCTTCATATAGTTTTGAAAACTACGCGTAAAAAAAAATAATTTCTGCATCTTTTGTTTTTTCTGCGACATTACTTTTGACTGCGCTTGAGGGTTTATATATTTTATTACCAGACATTTTTTTTTTTTTCTGAAATTCAAAACCTAATTTTTTTGGATTTCAGAAAAAAAATTAAATTTTGAATTTCAGAAAAAAAAATATGTGTGGCAAGCTCTCGGGTGCAGTCAAAAGTAATGTTAGTTTTATGATGCAAACCTTTTCATAAACGCATAACTAACAACTTGTCAAGAGTTCCTTATGATACCATGTGTGCGCTAGAAGATATTTAAGTTAAAAAATCACCGAAATCGGTCATTCGCTTATATCTCCGCTCCTCTTTGCAGGACAGAAAACATGCTCAGAACATAATTGTAGATCAAATAATTCTCTACAAAAATGCTTTTAACAGTTTTAACGTAACAGTTTCCACGCTATGCGACTAGATATATTTCAATAGCGCAAAGTAGAAATTTCATCTTAGCTTTGAGCAAATTCTTTTAACAAAAATTATATGTACGAAATTCCATGTCACACCAAAAATGGCACATCCAAGTTCTCAGTAAAGCTTCTACGGCCACAGCAAGTCAAAGAAGTCAAGAGGGCCAAATTTCTGTAACGTTGTCCGCACGAAAAAGCCGACCGAAATTCGATACGAAAAAACAATTTCGATAAAAATTAATAAAATACTTCCCAAAAAAAAAAATTCGTGTTTCCATATCTCACTAACCACTATTGTTAGCACTAAATTGATCTTTTAACAGAGGCTAATCAATCCTTTTAATTATTTTATTACTTTAATTATTAATTATTTGGTAAGAAAATATTATTTCTATCATTAATAAGCAATGCTAATTTGGGCGTAACAATTTTTTTCGTCCTGGAATCATTGCTTTTCGTATTCTACGTTAAATTTTAAAAAACTCTTCGGGTGCATATGGATACGATGAAAAAATTTTCTCCGTAATTTCGTTTTAATAACTTTAATTAATATGAAAGTGCACTGTGGCGTATGAATGACATTTTATATAAGAATAAGTGTACAAAAAGTAAGAAACTTCAACTTAACGCTATTGAAATATATCTAGTCTCATAGCGTAGAAGCTGGTTGTCTTACGTTTTAACTGTTAAGAACATTTTTGTAGAGAATTATCTGATCTACAATTTTGTTCCGGGCATATTTTCTTTCCTGCAAAGAGGAGCGGAGATATAAGTGAATGGCCGATTTCGGTGATCTTTGAACCTAAATATCTTCTAGCGCACACATGGTATCTTAGAGGACTCTTGAATAGTTGTTATTTATGCGTTTATGAATAGGTTTGCCTCAAAAAATGTAGCTCCTCATTTTTTTGGATTCCAGAAAAACAAAATAAAATAAAAAAAAATATGTCTGGCAATGAAATATATAAACTCTAGGGCGCAGTCAAAAGTTATGTCGCAGAAAAAAAGTAAAGATGCAGAAATTATTTTATTTTTATTTTTTTTTGCACGGTGTTTTCAAAAATATATGAAGCCCATGAAGATTTTTTGCTTCCACACATTTCGTTCCACTCTAGTGTGATTATATTATGTGATTAGTATAAAATGTATGCACATTAAGGCGCCTTACGAAAAAAAGTTGTTCGACGCAGTTGCTCAAGATAATCCTTGATTTATAATATGATGATTTCCCAAATATTTGGACTCTAACGACAGCCATCCGTGAGCTGCAATGTTTTGAAATAACCTCTAAAAATCGAGTTTTTTGTAACCATATTGGCTAGTGCAATAGTTGTAAAAATTAAACTGTCATGAATTATATGCCGGAAAAAGCTCTTTCAATCTTCATCAAAAAGTTGTAAATGCCTACGATAAGATTAAAGATAACGCTGTCTTACATGCATATTTTTGATATTTTTTATTTTATCTATATAAATAAAAATCAAATGTCGTTCGTTGGTAATTGCATCAGTTGAGAACGGCTGAACCGATTTGGATAAATTTTTTTTTTAAATATTCGTAATAGTCCAACTTAGGTTTTTACGGAAAGAAGAATTGACCACGCCCACTTTGCACCCACTTTTTTTTATTTATCTAAAATCGGAAAACGGCTGGACCGATTTGGATAATTTTTTTTTTTAATGTTCATAGTAATCCAATTTAAGTTTTGTCGGAAAGAAAAATTGACTACGCCCACTTTTGCGCCCACTTTTTTCAATTTATCTAAAATCGGAAAACGGCTGGACCGATTTGGATAATTTTTTTTTTCAAATGTTCGTAGTAATCCAATTTAAGTGTTTACTGAAAGAAAAATTGACCACGCCCACTTTTGCGCCCACTGTTTTGATATCTATATATATAAAATTAAGTGGCAAAACTTCCTGTTCGCATACTCCTCCTAGACGGCTTGCCCGATTTCAATGAAATTTTCAGGGGTGATTGGGGTCTGTGTGGAGGGTGCACATAAGAAATTGCATGTGTGTATCTTTGCAGGCTTTGTACCACACCCCCTTTTGTCGCCCACAAATCAATAAAAATGCTGTATTTAAGACGGTTTTGGTCGTATGAAATTAAAATTTGGTAAATAAGTTCGTATGATAACTATAATTAACTTTGAAAAAATGGGCGTGGTCACAATTCATCTACGCCTACTTTAAAGAAAATATCAAAATACTTCGAAACCATTGGTCCGATTGAGCTCAAATTTTGTAAGTACGCTTTGCTTTGTGTACGAGATGGTTTAAGGGGCAATGCCACACCCCCTTTTACCTCCCACATATAAATAAAAAATTGTTGTTATCGAATAGCTTTAGTTAGAGTTATGGGTCGCACAGCTTAGAAATTCGATATTCGACCACAATTTAGACGTACCGTTTCTGTGATGAAATTTTATGGGAGTGGACAAGGGGGAGGGGCACCTCCGATACAACCCAAATTTGTGATATCGAATAGCTTTGAAGTTATAGGAATTCATCTTTGGAATTCAGTTTTTCACCTCAATTTACACATGCAGTTTCAATGGTTTTATTTTATGGGCGTTGGACAGGGAGGCGTGACATCTCCCTTACAACCCAAATTTGCGATATCGTATTGCTTTGAAGTTATAGGTTGACAGCGTAAGAATTCGGTATTCGACCTAAATTTATACATGCATTTTCAATACTTACATTTTGTCGTCGTAGGGCAAAGGGGAGTGGCACTTCCCATACAACCCAACTTTGTGCTATCAAATAGTTTTAGAGTTATAAGTCGTACAACGCCGAAATTCAGTATTCGACCTCAATATACACATGCAGTTTCATTAATTACATTTTATGGGCGTACGACAAGGGGGCGTGAAACCTCCTATTTAACCCAAATTAGAGATATCAAATAGCATTGGGGTTATAGGTCTCACAGCTTTGGAATTCAGTATTGGACCTCAATGTACACATGCAGTTTCATTGATTACATTTTATGAGCGTTGATCAAGGGGGAGTGGCACCTCCCATACAACGAAAATTTGTGATATCGAATAGCTTTGTAGTTCAAGGTCGCACAGCGTCGGAACTCAGTATTCGACCAAAATTTACGCTTGCAGATTTACTGATAAAATTTTTTAGAGTTTGTCGGGGGGGCGTGACACCTCCAATTTAACCCAAATTTGCGATATCGAATAGATTTGGAGTTATAGGTAAGTCAGCCTCAAAATTCAGTATTCGACCTCAATGTACTCATGCAGTTTCATTGCTAAAATTTTATGGGCGTTGGGAAAAGGAGAGTGGCACCTCCCATACAATCAAAATTTGTGCTATCGAATAGTTTTGGAGTTATATGTCGCACAGTTTTGAAATTCGGTATTCGACCTCCATGTAGACATCCAGTTTAATTGATTACATTCTATTAGCGGTGATGAAGAGAGAGTGGCACTTCCTATACAACCCAAATTTGTTATATCGAATAGCTTTGTGGATATAGGTCGCACAGTCTCAGAATTCAGTATTTGACCTCAATTTAGACATGCTGTTTAACTGATAACATTTTATGGGCGTTTGAATAGGGAGAGTGGCAGCAACGCGCCGGGTTTCAGCTAGTTTTCATATAAAATCTTTCACAATTCAAATAACTTCATCCCTTTTTTTATTTCTTACAATATTATTTCAGTAGGTGTTTATCTTATAATTAATATTTAAGTTTTAATATATATCAATTTAATTAATTTTGAGTGATGGAACTAATGCGAGCACTCCAAACCTTTCCAACGATATCTTGAACGGGAGGATTGCATTAGAAATACTAAAGTTTTTTGAATTGCAATGAAAATAGATTTTTTAAAAATGCATGAAAAACAGCATTATCTTTAATCCCAATGCAAAACTTTGAATATTTTGATGCAGATGGGAAGAGCTTTTTTCGGTTTGTAATTTCTGACAGCTTATTTTTTTAAAACTATTACACAAGCCAATATGGTTACAAAAACCCGATTTTTAGAAGTTATTTCAAACCATTCCAGCTCACGGATGGCTATCGCAAGAGTCGAAATATTTGGGGAATCATCATAACATAAACCAAGGATTATCTTGAGCAACTGTGCCGAACAACTTTTTTTCGTGAGGCGCCTTAATGTACATACACCTAAGCTCTGATGCAGAAAGATGTGAAGAAAAAGCGGTTTTCCCTTAACCTTATTCGTGATATCGTAGTACTTCATAATGGTGATGTTGCAAATTTTTGAACGAAAATTCGATAATTGAGACATTTAAAATGGGTCTAAACCTGACTTCCCATTTTAAAATAATGCTTACACCATATAAAATTTCACTTATCTCCTCTTCATACCCTCCGGAACACAACAATTTCGATTTTTCCGTGTCTTATTAATACTAAACTCTCATAAGCTTCAATGAAACCTACACCCAAAAGAAAGCTTCGTAATATGTAAGATTTTATTATATTCTACAAAGCTGTTTGTTCTTTTCAGCCTACGAACGACTTTGTGAATAATACAAATGACGGTTTGTACATTGTACAAAGAAAAATTTGTATATTTTACAAACGCATTCGTTTCATCTACAAAAGATACAAACAAATATACGAACGCTGCTGCCACCGCTTTGTATATTATCAAACAATGTTCGTTCAGCTCACAAATTTATACATTATAGATTTTACAAACTAGCATTTGTAGAATGTACAAAGTTACGAATTCAAAAACCCAGCAAACCATATTTCGGTAAAAAAATGTTGTGATAATCTGACGATATCGTTACGATATCTTGACACACAAATACGCGATGGCGTCTCGATAGTACAATTAAGAATAGCATTTCGATATCATAACGTCATCTATATAACAAATTTCTAGATACCATCATGACAGTATAATTACGATAGCATTTCGATATCGTATCGTTATCTATATTAAAAAATACTACACTCTAAAAAGATTTTGTTTAAATTTACTACAATACTTGTAGGCAACAGTTTTGCGGCTGTTGCTATAGTAAATTTACGCGCCTTCTAAAATTAAACATGTGTTTAACTTTGTACATTGTAGTAAAATTAAGCACTGAATTTACTATTGATGTTGCAGTAAACTTAAACATGACTGCATTATTTCTTTTCAACAAGTGTAGTAATATTTCATAATATGCTAATCTCATAGTAGTTAATTTTAACAATTGTTGAGTAATTTTACTTCATATATTATAACAATATAAAAAATACTTCTGCTTCAGTTTAAAATTCAACATTTGTTTTACAATGAACAGTGCAGTCAAATTTTACATTTTTTATTTGCGTTTATAAGATTATAAAGTTTTGAAATAATAGGGCTGCCACCTAATAATATGTATTTTTAAGAATTTTAAACATCATTTAACAGTGTTACGAAGTCACTGATTTCGAATCTGAAGTCATAATTTCAAAATTCAAGATGGTGAATAGGGTTGCCACCTTAATTTTTTGTATTTTTATGAATTTGGGGCTGGCAAAAAAAAATGGTACACAAAAAATGGGTCGCTAAATCCGAATCCGTTGTCAGAATTTCAAAATTATAAAACTTTGAAATAATAGGGTTGCCACCTAATAATATGTCTTTTTAAGAACTTTAAACGTCATTTATCAGTGTTAAGGGGTCACTGATTTCAAATCTAAGGTCAGAATTTCAAAACTCAAGATGGTGGATAGGGTTGCCACCTTGATTTTTGTATTTTTATGAATTCGGAGCTGGCAAAAAAATGGTACACAAAAAATGGGTCGCTAAATCCGAATCCGTCAGAATTTAAAAATGATAAAATTTGGAAATAAAAGGGTTGCCACCTAATAATATGTCTTTTTAAGAATTTTAAACATAATTTAACAGTGTTAGGAAGTCACTGATTTCGAATCTGAAGTCATAATTTTAAAATTCAAGATGGTGGATAGGGTTGCCACCTTAATTTTTTGTATTTTTATGAATTCGGGGCTGGCAAAAAAAAATGGTACACAAAAAATGGGTCGCTAAATCCGAATCCGTTTTGAGAATTTCAAAATGATAAAATTTGGAAATAACAGGGCTGCCACCTATATGTCTTTTTAAGAGTTTTAAACCTTTCCACCATCTTGAATTTTAAAATTTTGACTTTAGATTCGAAATCAGCGAGCCCTTAACACTGATAAATGACGTAATTTTCTTTTTTAAATGAGTAATTTTCAAGTTAAACCTTTTTTTAAATATCAGCATCAACCCAGGATTACTTGACCTTTATTAGTTAATTTTTATTTTAAAATTTTTTTAAAAATAATACGTATAAATGTTTTAAAACGTGGCGATATATATCGGTATGGCTGGATCCAAGATATTTGCACTGGCTTACAGAACAATTGAAAAAGTCATTAAATTTCTCTTTTTTACGCACATGTAAGTGAGAGTTGTACACTTTTAATTACATGAATTTTTTTTACATATATTGCACTTATTAAACTGTGACTTATTAATGACTTATTAGTGACTTTTTAAACTGCCCGAAATTATAAAATACCTTAGAGTTAAAAATATAAATAAAAACAGCAGCACAAAAAACAACCGTCCTTACGCGATTATAAGCAAACTCGAATGAGAAATACAAGCACGACTGTCACAGTTGTTGAAAGTTAAGCAATTGCTGAATTTTAATACAATGGATGTAGTAGTATAAATGTTGACTACTGATATTGTAGCAAAATCAACATCTGATGTTTAATTTTACTGAAATTAATGTCAAATTTAAAACAATTTCAGATTGTTTCAAAAATGAATTTATATCGATATTTTTGTTGTAGCAAAATTAAACAACATGTGTATAATTTTACTTAAATTTACGTTTGAATTGAAAAATTAAAGATTACTTGAAAAGTTGTAGTAAAATTACACTTCACTTCAATTTTCAACAAATTATGACTACTATAATAGCAGTAAACTTACACTTATTTTTTAGAGTGTAGATATCATTATGATATTTCATTTCATTTCATTCCAATTTTATTGAGTCTTCACAATATTGGATTGTTACAATGCATTTTATCAATAATGTAAATTTTTAGACTATATTGTATTGTCTAAAGCGATAACAGATATGTATTTTAATGCAACTAGCTTATATTGAATGTTAAAATGAACAGATATAATATAAATTTAATATAGTTTGAAAAAAAAGAGTTTCAAGTTTTGCTCAGTACTTGGTAGTTTGACATGAAGGAGCTTTTCTCAGTTACATATAACTTAAATCTAATATAAAAAAAATTTTACTAAATTTTACAAAAAAAAAAAACACTTATAAATATCCTAAATAATTAATAACTCCTGAATTAATTTAGTATACGTTGTTAAAAAAGTCTAAGCAAGTTTTTTTTTAACATATAATTAATATCAACCTCTGTGTGTGTTTGGTAGTTTAATTTTGGAAAATTCGGGCAGAGAGGTGGGGTTAGCAGAATAAGAAAACGTATCATTTATGATGCCAATTGGAGACAAGTAACATGAATTAGACCAATTGTGTTCCCTTTCACGCAAATATATTTCTCTAATTAAAGAGTGCAATCATGAAATTCAAGTTTATTAATAAATGTTTTTGAAGATAAAATGCATAAGTGCGAAGGGGAGCCACAAGAGCTCTATTATATATATAGTAATTACTATATCTTTTAGTTGGTGATTCAAAATTTCTGTTCACACAAGACCTGAGGACTTTTCTTTCAGAAATTTCTAATTTTCTGGCAACTGTTGGAGAGATTGAAAACCAGATGGGAAATGCATATAAAATTGCAGTACGAATACTTACTTTATATAAAAGTAATTTTGTTTTTTGACTAAGTGACTTGCTGTAAAATAGTCTTGAAAACATTGCTGTAATTTTTGCAAATTTTTTAATAGCTAGTCTTGCATGTTCATTGAATTTAAACAATTTATTATACACCGAGATATTTTATTTTATTTTGAAAATGGATATCGGATTCATTGAATCTTAATTTAAGATTTTTGCTCTCTGGAACAACCTTCCTATTACATTTACCTGAAGAATTTCTCATACATATGGCTTGCGATTTTGCAGCATTAATAGTGATACCCTAAGATTTATAGTAGTCATTGATAACTCTAAAATGAGTTTTAACTAAACGAAGAGCATCAGCAGGAGATTTATTGTGAGCATAAATAAGTAAATCATCTGCGTAAAGAATGCTTTTTGAGCCATTTATTTCATGAGGAAAGTCGTGTATAAGGATATTATATAGGTGGGGGGCCAAAATTGCACCTTGAGGTACTCCACTCATGATGGAACCACAGTTTGAATTTAAGTTATTAATTTGGACAAAAAAGGCCCTGTCGTTAAAAAAACTTGAAAATAATTTTATTAAAAAAGGATCAAAACCAATATTAGTTAATTTATAAATTATTCCTTTATGAAATACTTTATCAAAAGCTTTTTCTATGTCCAGAGAAACTGCTACTGTGCAGGATTTCTCTCTTAAATTATTAATTACGTCATCGTGTAATTTAAGCAGTGCATGAACTGTCGAATGTCCTGGTTTAAGACCAAATTGATGTTCAGGAATATATCGTAAATTTATATTTGTATCCATTTTAGATTTTATTACTCTTTCAAAAGTTTCCCTAGATTCGATAGCAATGATATAGGCCTAAAATTATTCATGATAAAAGAATTTGATTTTTTTTAATTGGAATAATTTTAGCAATTTTCCATGCTAAAGGAAAATAACCATTATAGATGCAATTGTTAAAAATTATTGATTAGAATTTAAAAGACGAACGTGTTAACTTTTTAATAATAAAATTTGAAATTAAATCAGGGCCTGCAGATTTTTTGAGTTTATATTTTTTACAAGATTTTGCAAGATATTCGCATTGATAAAATAAACGTTGGGAATACTTTGAAGAGAACTAAAATTTTCATTAAAAGTAAAAATGGGATTAGTACACTCCGACAAAACTTCATTAATTTTTGTATCAATCAAGTTGAAATTTGCTGCAACAGGTATGTTTTCCCTGTAGATGTTCTGAAAGTAATTTTTGAATTTTTCTCCAATTTCAAAACTATCATGAATAAAATTGCCATTGTATTCTGTCTTATTACAAAATTTAGAATTTCTTTTTCCAATGAATCTATATAACTTTTTATAAGCAAATGGCTCAGGTTTTATTTTAGATAATTTATCATTAAGCATAATTGCTTGATAAGTTTTTATTTGGTTTTTTATCATGTTGTTAAGTAATTTAATTTGATTCTTTTTAACTGGCTTTGCCATTGATGCTTTAAATTACAGAGTATTTTGAATATCATTATGATGCTATAATAACGATAGCATTGCGATATAGTAACAATATCTATAAATAAATACGATAGCACTGTGATATCGCAACAATATCTACATTAAAAAATGCACGATTTAATTTAGTTGGTTTCGATATTTAGATAAAATAAACATCACTAGGACTTACCTATTAACGTACGCTTATATTATTATGATGAGTAACCAAGAAAAAAAAGTTCAACATTTCTGTATGAAAAAATTCTAAATGTTTTCATTTAATTTTGTTTAGATCCGAGATTTCGTGTATTTATCTCGTTTTTATATGAAAGAATTTTATTTTAATAAAAACTATTATTGTTATTTTATTATTCATTTTTTAAGCAAACAAAATATTTTTGACCTACTATATAAAAATAAAAATTATAAAAAAAAATATTAAAAAAAAACAACTCGAACTTTAATAAAAAAAAAAATTGTGCGAACTTTGACCTAAAGCTCACTAAACGATTTTAAACTATCAAACAACTAGAATTTGTATTTAAAATCAAGTCTGATTTAAACTACCAAACGTTTATAATTTGTATTTAAATCATATACAGTCCACATAAAAAAAAAATTGTATAAAATATCTATATTTTAAAACAGCAAAATAAAAAATTTTTTGCCCCGGTTGGAGTTTGAATTCACGACCAAAGGCTAGCTTTCTTAAAGCAGCAAATTAAGAGAAGATTAGTTAAAAATTGTGATGGTCGAATGGAGAATCTGATGGACTTACACACACGCTGTCGAAGTTCAAATCTCCGGCTGGTTATTATTTGCAAATATCGCTTCGATATTAAGGATTAATATGCTTTCGATATCGTTAATGATATGTCCATTTTTATCGAGAACTGCCTTTTTTCGATATCATAACGTCTCGTGAAGCGTTAACGATAGAAGTTATCATCTTTACGACATCATCTCGATATCGATACGACATTGAAATTTCGATATCGTTTCGATATCGCATTTGAAATGTTTTCGATATCGTTTACAATGTGTCAATTTGTATAGAAAACAGGACTTTTTCGATATCATAACGATATTGTCTCGTGTTTGGTTATCGATATAAATTATCACTCTTATGATATCATCTCGATATCGTTTGGTTTGCCGGGAAATTTTTTTTTATGCGGCCAATACTACAAACATGTGTACTATGTACAAAACGTTTTTACATTCTACGAATAGCCTTTATTTGTGTTTCTACAAAGATTTTATTCGTAATTTTATCCTAAATATTTTTTGGATGTAAGATTGATTGAAGCACTGTTTAAAAACACACATTTAGATATATCTTTAAAGTATATATAAAGTGTACAAATCTTCTCAAAACATTTAAATTCCGTAAATTTCCGTATATTTCCGTAAATTTCCGTATATTTTTTTTAGGCTCTTCTGAAACTTAGCTTTATGTTTTAAATAGCGGTAGTGATCAAAAGTCTACAGTAAATAACACGATTAAGAGCAAAATCATTTGCATAATGTCCTCTAAATACTCCAAATCGCAAACAAAATATCAACCAAAATGTGGTACAAAACATTGAAAATATACAACAAATAAATATGCTAAATTTTCGCCTTTAAACATAGACCATGCTGTACGCTGAAAATAAATATCCTGTTTAATTTATGCTAATTTCTGCGCTGTAAAATTCATGCAAAACATCTAACGCTTAGCTGCTTAAAATCAAAACCTAAATATATATTGTTCTGTAAGAACCCGTAAATGCTTAGCAATTATTTACAAAACAAACAACAACGGCAACAACTATAATAGCAGCGAACGGAGCAAGCATATCAGGCAAAACTTGATCGTATTAATATGCAAATGAACGAAGGACCGCAGTGCATGTAAAGTGCACACAAAAGGATAACGCAGATCCAAAGTAGCGGAAGAAAATTTAACAATTATCCTGCATATGCATGAAGAATTATTGTCCACTGCGCCCCTTGTCTACTCCAGCTCCTCGTGCTCCAGTTACAATTTTGTTAAAGTAGGGAAAAACAGGGACATGCATGCATTAAAAAAGGACTGTTTGTAAAAATAACTTCAATAAAATAATAATAGTACCACAAATAGCATTAACAAGTAAAAACAAAAGGCTTCTTTACTTTCTTCTTGTCCCATTCGTTCTGGACATCAATGTAAACCTTTCTGTACACCAATGAAAAAGTTGAAGTAATGCTCAACATTTGTTCCTTCTAAGATACACATCCTTACCATCGGATAATTCAAGTTTTGTTGAAGAAGTAAATATTTGTAAGGCTTAAGTTGTTACGCCAGTCTTTCGCACTGACCATACAATAAACTATCCAAAGTAAAATATAAAAAAAAATTTTAATGCGAAAATTTAAATATTTATTACTATTTTTCGTACTAAAACCTCTTAAGCATAAATATTTTTTTTTTTTTTATATACTTTTTATATATATTCAGCTACAAGAGCTACTTCATCATTAACAACTGGGTTGATGAACAAAGTACAATCATGTACACAGTAACACAACAACACAAAGGCGATAAGCACACTTTTCTAGGGTGTCCCAGTTGTATGAAAAAAAATATATTTATGCTCAAGAGGTTTTAGTATATTACCTATATACTTTTTATCTATAACAATTTTCTTTTTTGAGGCATTTTTAAGTTGAAGAACTACTTCTTTCGAACGTTGCTCTGAATCAAAATTTAAAAAACTTTAGATCATTGTATTGCCAAGGACTTCTGGTCCACCCTGAAAAGCATACAAATATATTTTACATGCAAAATAATTGTTACTCTATTTTGTGTTGTGTTGCATCTGTTGAAATTCCACTTGATTCATGGCTCAAAAAATCAACAAGGCTAGCCGCGCGTCGCAAAGGATTGGGGCTTGGGCAATGGGAGAGTTGGCAAAAAACTGAACACACAAATTAAAGCATTCTGTGTGGAGCTATAGTGTGATTAAAAAAGTAGCGTGGATTTCGTTTGTGGTGAACATTCTTCTTGTTTTTGATAAATGAATGAATCGAACCAATGAGGCTTGGGCAAAAACTCAAAAAACAAAAAATTTACACTGCAAAGCATTGATAGCTGTGTTGTAAAAACAAAAATAAAAAAAAATGGTATAAACGAATCAATATCCTGCTACATTCTAGGTTATATCTGCTACTTGAAATACTAACTATGAGAAAATTTAAAGTTGGCTATGATTTAGTGTCTTAATTAGTTAAATATTTCACTAGAGTGTTGTAGAATTTTTAATGCAAGAACTTTTATTTTATTTTCTTTTTTATGGTTACAATTCGTTGTCAAACTTGCAAAACTTGATAGCAAATTTATTCAATTTTTCATCAAATTCGGAAATTTTTGCATTTTTAAAACAAGACATGAGATATGGATATGATGTACATAAGACTTGCGCACGATGAAACTAGTGCACACATTATTACTTATCAAATTCAAAGAATTCAAAAAGTTAAAAAAATTTTAATCAGGTTGCCTTTGAAAAATATGTACAAATCTTCATGTAAATTTTTAAATTCATTCTATAGTTTTTGGCTTAACCATGAGCAGCGAAGTAAAAGTGCGTGAACTAATTTGTAAATTATTTAACGAAAATCCAAATTGGACTTTAAAAGCTATTGCTAGAAAAGCTTAAGTTTGGCTAAATACTGTTTCTCGTGTATTTAAAACCTTTAAGGAATATTTCAATAATACTCGAAAGTAAGGAAGTGGCAAAAAAAAGGGTTTGAAAACTGCGAACCCAAATACTGCGAAGAAGGTAATAGCTCTTTTTAAGAAAAATCCAAATATATCGGGTAGAAAAGTTGCTGAAAAAGTGCAATTCTCTGAGGCTTTTGTCAGAAAAGTGAAAAAGGAGGAAGGACTAAAGTCATTTAAAGTCCAGAAAGTTCCAGACAGGAATTCTAAAAAGAATGTTGAGGCAAAAAAGGGAGCCAAGATACTTCACCGGGATTTCTGAAAAGATTTTGATTGCTGCATTATGGACGATAATACATATGTTCTTTGTGACTTTTTGCAGCTTCCGGGTGTCAATTATTATGTTGCCAATCAAAGAGGAAATGTCCAGCAAGAATTTAAGACCCCTAAAAAAAATCAAAGTTCCCGAAGAAGTTTTTGGTATGGCAGGCCCCCAGCAGCGGATTTGCCAGTGGCTACCATAGAACTAATACAGAATAAATTACCAGGTAAGGAAGCATTACTTTTTTCAAAAAGTAATGCGTCTGCATATAGCAGAAGTAATTCACTCACACCTCATTACCTGTAATGTAGCATACAAGGGAAAGTAATGCAGTGATTTTTATAACTTAATGCAAGTAGTATGTTACTCCATAACTTCTAGGTAATGCTGAAGGGAGGCGATCACTTACCTCCTGTCTCATTCAATGTTAAATGTAAGGCCTTTTATGCATAGTAAGGTAATATAGTCGGAAGTAGTGGTCATTACAAGGTAATTGATGCTTCATATATTCGGAATATATTCCATCCGCTACTGTGCCATTTGTAGCTGTGGAAGACGAAGCAGTTCCTTTGTTTCAACTGGGACGATTAATTCCGAAATTTATATCCAGGAGTGCCTGCAAAAACGCTTTTTACCATTGATAAGGCAGCATGAGGTCACTACCATTTTTTGGCCTGATTTGGCTTCATGCCATTACAGCAAATCGGCTATTGAATGGTATGAAATGAAAAATGTTACATATGTACCCAGGTATGCAAATCCACCAAACTGCCCGAAGCTCAGACCCATCGAAAGATATTGGGCTCTGGCAAAAAGGATAATGAAGAACACTAAACAGGATGCTGAAAACATCAAAATATTTTCAAGTAAATGGTCAGCAAGTACCCAGCAGCGGATGGAATATATTCCGAATATATGAAGCATCAATTACCTTGTAATGACCACTACTTCCGACTTTATTACCTTACTATGCATAAAAGGCCTTACATTTAACATTGAATGAGATAGGAGGTAAGTGATCGCCTCCCTTCAGCATTACCTAGAAGTTATGGAGTAACATACTACTTGTATTAAGTTATTCGAATGTACTCTTTGGAAGCGTACTCTTTGGATCACAATTTGATTTGATTTGATATTTGCAAAATCACTGCATTACTTTTCCATGTATGCTACATTACAGGTAATGAGGTGTGAGTTAATTACTTCTGCTATATGCAGACGCATTACTTTTTGAAAAAAGTAATGCTTCCTTACCTGGTAATTTATTCTGTATTAGTTCTATGGTAGCCACTGGCAAATCCGCTGCTGGGTAAGCAAGTGTCTGAAGACACCACTAAAAGTTTAATGGGAGGTGTTCCAGAAAAAGTCAATCATTTCATGAATAATTAATAAGGTTTCATATATTCCCCAGACAAAATTGTTGGCCGGAAAATGAACTTAAAACGGCAGACAGGTAGTGTGTTTTTTGGAATAGAAATGAAATTATTTTGACCCAATTTTGGAAGGGCAGGGCGGGAATTGTACCAAAACCAGCCAGTTGACTGCCACTGTACAGAACAGCAGACTGGCTAACAGAGGCTCAAAAATGTTTGAGAGAGCATGCAAGTGGCGTTCAGTGGAAGAAACTTGGCAAGGAATGTACAGAGCAGAATACAAGCAGGTAGTGGCAGGTAACTGGATGGGGCATTAACATGGCATTTAATGCAAAATATTGGTTTCTTTTATATATTTTAGGTTATTTAATATATTTGAGCTTTTTTTATTCAACTAACAGTTTTTGGTCCTTAGGTTTGTCGATTTTTTGGATTCACCTAAATTTTGAACGGCTTTGATGGTGTGACATACAATCGAAGTTTTTTAAAAAAAAATTATCTTTAGTATATCTGGTGTAAGCAAATCCAAACAAAGAAGGGAATCCACTCCTGTGGGTATAATAGCATTGCCACCAATAATACCAGAGACTACGTGTGCTAACAGTTTTATTGAAAAGAATGGTGCGTTTTAAATTTATTGCTGTATAAAAACATAGTCCAACACGCAAAAAATAAGCAATTTTCCTAAACGAAATTTGATGGAGAATTGATTGTACCATATAATCAGTTAAAGTTTTTAATTGAGATGATGAATTCGCTGGTCACTCATCCTTCCCAGAATCAAAAAAATTGTGCATCAGATGAGGATAGTGAAGATCCGATTGCTGGAAAAGATCGATTTGTTCCAGGATCTCCGGTATCAACATCTGAGGTCTTCACTTCAATTCTAGCATACGTTTTACGATACAAACTAAGCGGTTCTGCATTAAGCAGTTTGTTGGAATTGATTGATTCCATCCATATGCCCTTATACGCCCATCTTCACTTATGCCTTTAAAAAACATTTCATAAACATAAATTCTACTATTGAGTGTACGGCGCACTGCAACAACTGTTACAGACCAGTAAAAGGAAATGCGAGGAATATAATAGCATAGGCAAATTTGGATATCTGCTCACCTTTTCAATAGGGGCACAGCTGCAAGCAATTATCTCTCGCCCAGATTTCTGCAAACAAATGCTCACCATTTTAGCAGAAAAAAGAAAATGTTGACAGGCTAGAAGACATTTACGATGGCGAACTGTATCACAATCAATGCGAAAACAGATTCATGTATGACCCCGGGACTTTGTCATTCATGTGGTATTTTGACGGAGCAGCACTCTATTTAACTAATACTATTAACTAAATTTGTATGTAGTAATTAACAAATGCACTAAAAATTATTCAAAACCAACGGTCTTATCAAATGTTGAGGTCACTCTTGTACAGGGTTGCCCATATTCGACGGACCCATCTGGCAACGCCATAACTTTTGACAGAGATGTCAGATCGCTTAATGACATACCGCGTTTGAAGCGTCAGTCCAAGCTGATTTTTACCATGGAACAATACACGCCACGCGAGCGCTCTGAAATAGTTGAAATTTACATTCAACAGAAGAAGTCAATTGTGAAAACTCAACGTGCTTTTAAAAGATTAAAAAATGTGAGAAGTGCGCCTTCTAAGAACACCATTAAGCGTTTATACGAAAAATTTTCGACTGGTGAGGCTCTTTCTAATCCGAAGAGGCCAAATAAAAGTCGACCAAGGCGATCGGCAGAGAATATCGCTGCCGTACGAGCCAGTGTTGAGAGGTCCCCAAGAACATCCCAAAAACGCCGTTCTCAGCAGTTGGGCATGGCTCGGTCCACTTTACAACGGATTATTCGCGTTGATTTGCATTTGTTCCCGTACAAAATTCAATTGACGCAAAGATTGTTGCCTGCGGACAAGCCTCGTCGATTGGAATGGGCCCAAAGAGTCTTCGAAATGACCGAAGATGACGAGGAATTTTGGAACAAAATTATTATGTCCGATGAAGCCCATTTCATATTGAATGGGACCGTAAATAAGCAAAATTGCCGTATTTACGCCACTGAAAATCCTCAGGAGATTCAAGAAGTGCCTCTTCATGACGAAAAAGTCACAGTTTGGTGCGGCGTTAGTGCGAAAACGGTCATTGGGCCGTTTTTCTTCCAAAATGAAAATGGCCATGCTGTTACCATCAACCAGGAGCGTTATCGCGACATGATGACCAATTTTGTGATGCCAATTATTCGTCGAAAGCGTATGAGGCAGTTCTGGTTTCAACAAGACGGAGCTCCACCGCACACAAGTCGCATAACAATCGATTTTCTGAAGAATTTGTTTCCGGGCCGTTTGATGTCGAAAAGTGGTGATTTGGACTGGCCACCGCGTTCGCCCGATTTGACGCCGCCTGACTTCTTCTTGTGGGGATATTTGAAGTCAAAGGTTTACGTTAACAAGCCAAGGACCGTAGAAGAGCTCAAGGACAACATTCGTGAAGAAATAGCCGCTATTCCGGCCGAAATGTTGGCGAAAACGATGGAAAATGCTGCAAAAAGGGCACAATACGCCATCAACGCCAGAGGCGGCCATTTGAGAGATATCATATTCAAAAATTGATGTAAACAAATCTACTTGGAACAAATTAAATGATTAAGATTGCCAACCGCCAAATTTTTATTTTTTTCTTTGATTTTTTAAAAAAAAACATGGGTCCGTCGAATATGGGCAACCCTGTACACCAGAATATCAGATCTTCTGAAATACAGTAAATTTCGCCACAATGTATTACAAAATGAATTTTGCATTACATGTAAATGATATTTCTTAAGTTTTGTGTTCCACAAAATATGATTTTTAGTGTTCCACTAAATATGATTGAAAACAAATAAAGCACCTTTATAACTTTCGGCAAAAAAATATTAATTGTAACTGTCAAGTTCACATGTTACATGTGAAAAGGTTTTCAAAAATTTCAAGTTAAAGCCAGTAAAAAGTTAGAGCTCAGAAGAGTTAGACAGAATAAAAGCGTCTTCCAATATAAGACGAGATGATTCTGTTGTCTAGAAAGCAAAATATTTTTAAGCTGCTAGACCATTTCAATTGGATGCCAATACAATGCTTTTTTTTAATAGAGTTCATGTGCCTGCCAGTATAGGGCGAAATCATTTTGTTCTGTAGAAAACAAAACTTTTAAGCCTGCCCAAATACTTCAGTTCAATGCCAAAATAATGGTTTTATTCAACAGAGTTCATTTGCCTGCCGCTATAGTGCGTAGGAAGGCTGCTGCTGTAAAAACAAAAATGTTTGAGCTGCCTGAACATTTCAGTTGCCATCCAATATAATTTTTTTTTTTTTTTTTTTAGACTGAACCAACGCTCAGGGGATGCCCCCTATAAATGCGTAAGCATTGTGTTGATTCGGAAGATGGGTGATAGTTAGTTGGAGGGTGGATAGATGGAGTAGTGTCGATGAAGATTTGTTTTGAATTTGCACAGCTCAAAACTGCCGGGAAACACGCTCGCAGGGAGACTATTCCACAACTTAACCGCGCGACTAAAGAACGAATTATCGCGGTAATGCGAGGTTCTATTAGGCATCGATGCAATGGTAAAGGGGTGGGCTTGGACAGCTGCCCGAGTGGACCTGGGAAACACACGAGCTGGTGGCGTCAGGCCATGTATCTCCCTTGAACACTTTCCATGGTAATACCTATACAGAAGGCTTAGGCAACCTACATTACGTCGATGCTCAAGAGAGTTGAGAGAGGATGAAATACTTTCATCTCCTATCAAATATATCGCACGACGTTGAATTCGGTCCAGAAGCTCCAAATAAGATCTTGAAGCCCCTGCCCAAATGTGCGAATTGTACTCCATTTTCGGCCTAATATATGAGGTGTAGATCATGCGAAGATCAGCTGAAGTGAAATATTTTTTGCACCGTTTTAGAAAACCTAGGCACTTGCCCGCTTCTTTCGACACATCGAAAATATGATCATTCCAACGAAGATCACATTGGATCGATATGCCCAGAACGTCAAGAGCGGCTGATTCCACTAGATCCACACCATTCATATTGAGGGGAGCTAAGGGGCAATCCATCCGCTTGTGGGTTAACAGACAACACTGGGTCTTGCTTGCATTGAACTCTACTCTATTAGCAAGACCCCACTCGGAGATTTTTTGTAGATCATTAAGGAGTGTGTCATTCATAGTTTGCCTTTTTCTCTCAATCTCCATAGAGCTTGGGCGTTTTTTGAATGAATATGAATGACAAATGCTGCTGCCGTCCGCAAACGAATGAATTGGGTTATGCGTCAACGACAGAAGGTCGTTGATAAAAACCAGAAACAAGGTTGGCGATAGAACTGAACCCTGCGGTACTCCTGCGTTGATGGCGTGCCGATAATGCCGAATTTCGACACACTGCCTTCTACTGACTTTTCCATGCCTTCATGCTACTACTTTCTGGCAGCCTTTTTTGATAAAAAATAAACTGTCCGCCATCACATTTCAATATACTGCCAGAACTCTGCTCATTTGCCAGAATTATGCTGATATTATGCCATTTTCCTGTCGAATATTTTGTCTGGGGTTTGTTATTAAAAAAAGCATGAATAGAATTGTTGTTAATAAAACTTAATTTTTTTTTTCTTAATAAAAATTTATATATTTTACAAACGTATTCGTTACATCTACAAAAGATACAAACAAATATACGAACGCTGCTGCCACCGCTTTATGCATTATCAAACAATGTTCGTTCAGTTCACAAATTTATACATAACAGATTTTTACAAACTAGCGTTTGTAAAATGTACAACGTTACGAATTCACAAATTTCTTTTCATGCGACCAGCACTACAAACGTTTGTACTATGTACAAAACATTTGTACGTTCCAGCCTCTCTATGAATAGCCTCTGTTTGTATTTCTACAAAGATTTTATTCGTAATTTTATCTTAAATATTTTTTGGATGGAGGCACTCATATGGATCATTATTTTGCAAAACGCACGAATTTCAAAAAAATGCTCGATTTTTGATACGTGATAGCATATCTTTTTTTCCCATCTTTGAACAAATTTAGTGAGCACGTATTTTAGGATTTTGCTCAAAAAATGTATTTTTTTCAAAATATCAACAAATTCTTTTTTTTTTAATTTTTTGCTGGATTTTCACTGATCCTGGTATAATAAAGTTTTTTATCTCCACTTAAGCAAAAGTACAAAAGTACGTTAATTATAAAAAATGTTCGGCACTTTCTAGAATTTTAAGTTAAAACACCATAAAACAATTATGGAAAAAAATTTTCACACACGTAGTAAACCATGGACACGTTAAACTAGAGACAAGGGATAGTAAGACTGCTTTCTCTTTTTTTTCTAGAACGCCAGGATTTTTTTAAAAGGACTTTTAAGTTACAAAAAGGAATTGTTTAAAAAAATGTATTTAAATACTTTTTACCTTTAAAGCATGTCAAAATGGGTATCAAATGAAAGAGGAAAATCATTTTTATCAGAAATATGAAGAAACCATTTATCCATACCAAATATGTATACTAGTTTAATTGACTTATGTTTTATTTGAGAATTTATGAAAATAATTTTCAATTTGTTTGAAATAAAAAACTTCCAGTACTTTTTATACCAAACCAAAAAAGCTTTTTTTAATTTTTTTGTTTTTTCGTTGCTAAAAGAGTTGTCTTCTTTCATTTGATACCAATATTGCAATATTTTGGAGGTTTAAAGTATTTAAATAAATTTTTTGAAACAATTCCTTTTTGTAACTTAAAGGTCTTTTAAACAAAATCCTGACGCTCTAGAGAACAAGTGAGCACGCAGTTTTGTTGTCCTTGCTTACTTCGTGTGGGAATGTGCTTTCGTACGGTGAAATATATGTGCGCCTTATGAAAGAGTGACCCGTATGCAAAATTTGTTTTACTTCACAGTTTCTATCTCCTTCAACTCCTGCGGCTTGAAGCCCAAAATTGAAAAACCATCCACTTTACGAAAAATTTCTAAAAAACCAAAATTTATAACTTTCAACAGAGTTCTAAAAAAACATCACCCTTTTTGCGTAACAGCTTTCACTGAACTCAATAAAACAATCTCACAATATACTATCGATCTAAATTCCATAGAATGATCAATACCTTTTAGCACCCCTGATTGATGCTTCTCCGATATAAACGTAGATTTTCCCCTCGCATACTGCTGTAAGCGCAATATACTACCAGCAGAAATTCAACAGAAGTTTCTTGAGAAAATAAATTAAACCTTCTTAAATTATACACAATTTTACACCGATGGCTCCTTTGTAAACGAAAAAGCAGGCTTTGGAGTTCATGGAAAACATCTTGCTATATCTAAATGCCACATGATTACACATCTATTTATACTAGTGAGCTATTAGCCATGAAGACTTGTATTGAAAACCGTAACAATACCTGCCCAGATCGTAAAACCTTGATACTCACAGGCAGTAAAAGCGCATTGGAAGGATTACATTTAGTAACAATACGATTGTATAACAGATCATAATTACAATAACAAATCTAAAGAATCAAAAATAAGCTTTCTATGGATGCCAAGCCATATTAATATTAAGGGAAGCAAAAATGCTGGCAGAGCAGTTAAAAATTCTTTGCAAAAAAATTTCTCTACTAATTTTAAATACCAATTTTCTGACTATAAACAGTTCACGAGGAAATATTTGTATGATATCTGAAATGGTTTGTGGAAATCAAGTAAATAATCTAAGCTTTTTCAAAGACAAAATAATGTCAGCCACATACTTAAAACAAATAACTTAACCAAAAGAGATTTAATAAAATTAAAAAGACTTAAAATCGGTCATTGCCGATTCACCCACAGATATTTTATAGAAAAGTTACAACCTCCTTTCTGAGATTGCAGTGAAACGCTAAATATACCTCACCTATTCAAAGAATGTACACCTGTAGCTTCTTGCAAACCAAAAAAAAACAATTTATAATATACGAAGTATCCAAGAGATTTATCAAAAGAATCAACATTTTAAAACGTAAAAAGTTTTAAAGCGAACTAGACATGTAGAATTTGATTGAATTTTTTCATTACTAACTATTTTTCTTCGCATCTTTTTTTGCTTTTTGTAAATTTTTACAATAACATGGCACGTAAGAACATAATTGTACAATCTATAGGAATAAAACTCATTTTCTGTTTGTTTGTTTGTTTGTTTGTTTGTTTGTTTGTTTGTTTGTAGTTTGTTTGACCTTTATACAAATCTAAACCGCTCAACAAATTTTACTCAAACTAGGTATACAAAGTAAGTGTATCCTGGACTAAAATGTTACATATTTAGTTTTTGCTACGCCCCACGGTGGGGCGAGCCCATACAAAGTGTTGGACATCGCATATTGCTTTTAATAATTGATTGTAACTCTGGAACCATTCAATGTATTTTGACCAAATTTTAAACATGTCTTTCTAAAAAATTTTCTCATGAAATCCTTTAACTTTTAAGAGCGGAGCGGGTCTAATTGACCTAAAAAATTCATGGTAAAAAAACATTTTTTGTGTTTAGCAATATTTCGTACCTCTATTTTATTACAAAACGTGTTTTTAAACAAGAATTTATTAGCTTATTACATTTAAAAGATTTTAAAAGATAGCATACATCTCTATTTAAAACAAATTATATGTAATATTAAGAGCAAAAAATGATTTATTAATATCACACATAATTATACAATATGCTTAATTTTACTCATTATCTGTAAAAGTTATATTTTGACTTTCCTCATCAAAAAGATCTTTTGCTTCAATCAGATAGCTTTGTAGTGATTTTTTATTAAAACCAAGGCTTGAAAGTCCTGGATCTGAATTGAGCAGAAATGTATGCAACAGACCTGAATTGCAAGCAGATCTTGAAAATTTTGTTGTAAGTTGTGAAGTCTGAAGAACCGAAATAGTTTGTGATTGGCCTCTAGCGCATCTTCGGATAACTGACATATGGGTACTCTCGCTTTTGTAACTATATCCGCACTGTGCATTAATATTTCATGTACAGTAACAGGCATGTAGTACCATTCATAAAGTTCAACGTATAATTTTGCTGTTTCTAAGCAATAATTTTTTAATTTTGTGATATTTATTTTAAGACCAGATGCTATGACCTGAAACAAATTAAAAATTTTACGCATTAATGTAAAACAAAATAATTTATATATGTATAAATTAAAATTTTTTACCTGTAATATAACATTAAGTCGTTTAATTAAATTTTCGTCTACTCCAGTAATTTCTGAACTTTTCTTGTAATTAGTAAAAAATCTGCAAGCAGTGTTACCGTCATGACTTTTACCAGAGCCTTGCAATACCAAGTCTTTTCACAAATCTGTGATCCTGGCCAACCCTGGAAATTTTTTTATTTTTCAAATTTAATAATTTATTCCCATTTTTTATTTTTACTCCTTATCGCAATAACGGGATAGCAAAAAATTTAAAAATAATATATCTGGTTTAAATATTTAGAGTATACCCTTGCATAAAGTAAAGAGATCTGTTCAATCAAGCAGTTTAACAAAATGTTATTGGGCTTTAAAAAAAAACTATATTTTTTATATTACAAAATATCCACTTTGAGGCTTTACAAAAATAAAAGTACGCAGTTAAAAATAAAAAAACTGCCGAATTCAAATAGCCCAAATATATTTCTATCGAAATGTATCCAAATATTATAATAATTTGCAAGTTGTTGGATATCCATCCCTTTGTATGGGATCGACCCAACGTGCGCCCCCTCCCAAATTTTTCAACTAACGGTAATTTTGTTATTATAATACTTTTTAGTGCAGGAGTTTTTTGTGTGTTTAATATTAAATAATTTTTGTTATTTTAACATCAAAAACACTCACACATATTTTTGTGAGAAATTGTAATATAATTGTGAAAAAAAAATATTTGAAATTGTGGAAATTTTCAGTACAACGACTTTTTCATAAAACATCGTTACATAAGAATGAGAAAAAAACGACATGAAAATCAAGTTTGTTCTTTCGATGCAAATATCTCCGCTGTCCATTAATGTATTTCATTAAAAATTTTTTTGTTCAAAAGTTGATCAAAATCACTTTACAAAAATTAGTATTGAATTAAGATTGTGAGAATTAGATCAAGTAAGTTTTCAAGAAGGTAACAACAACAACAACAACAACAACAACAACAACTCTGTGTAGAGTCAATCACTTAGCTGACTAGACAGTCTGTTTCGGAAATCGCTACATTTTCCTCTTCAGTAGTCTTTGAGTTATTAAGCTGCGATCAACTCACTGTTTAAACTAGCATATGAATGTGCAGATTTTGGAATTCATTCTTAAGAATTGTATGGCTGCTAATCATATAACATTTCTGGTGATCTATAAATAGCCTACTGCTTTAAAATGTCATATGATTAGCAGCCATACAATTTATAAAAATGAATTCCAAAATCTGCACATTCATATGCTAGTTTAAACAGTGAGTTGATCACAGCTTAATCACTCAAAGACTACTGAAGAGGAAAATGTAGCGATTTCCGAAACAGACTGTCTAGTCAGCTAAGTGATTGACTCTATACAGAGTTGTTGTTGTTGTTGTTGTTGTTGCCTTCTTGAAAACTTACTTGATCTAATTCTCACAATCTTAATTCATGTAATTATTCAATAGATCATAACAACTAATTAACTTAAAAAAATAAGTATTGTTAAGTTAGTGTATATATGTTTTATGATTATATCAAGAAAATTCCAAAATATTGACTTTTTACTCAAAAAATTACTAAAAAAATGTTTTGGTTGCAAACAATAAATCAATTAAAAATTTCACATCTTGCTACCTTTCATATGGCATAGCATTTATTTGCAAAAATTCTTCCAGCTAAGCGAAAAAATTATTTTACTTTTTTTCATCAAAACAACAAGGGTACTTGCAAAAAAGACAAGTCTCAAAAATAATTTGTGTGAAAATTTATTTTCGCATACCGGATCATAAATTTAATTATTATTTAATTTTTAATTTTTAATTTTCATACCTATTAATAAAACTCAGTTTTGTTTTAAAATTTTCTATATAATCTGAACGTCCCCATTTATCTCTTAGAATGCATTTCTATGTCTAAAGTAATTACAAACACTAGTATCGCCTGCGGCCGATATTCGGCTAACTTTCTCAAATTTCTATCGCTTTTTCCTTATTCTGAGCCGATGACCCTGCTTTAAGAAAATGTGTTAGTCTAAGATCTAACTTAAGTTAATCTTAATCTTAAGTTTCAAATTATCGCAATAATTTTGATATCAAAATAGCCGAAAGTTTTTAAAAATATTAACTGTCAAAACATTACCCAAAAAAAAAACTTTTGTATACCGTTATTTTTCTAAACCAGGGCTTTTTAAACAAAAATACGTAGTACTGAAAAAAGTTATAGTTTTCGAGACATCGTCATAACTTTGATGTCAAAAGAAAGGGAATTTTTAAGAATTTACTTTTTGTAAGAAATTTTGCAATCACAATATATGTATATTCACACATGTTTCGTAAAAAAATGCTTATTGTAGGGTATCCGTAAGAGATACATAAAGGGAATTTTTCAGAATTTACAATTTGTAAGAAAATTTACCATCACAATATATATTCACACTTGTAACATAAAAAATTCTTATTATAGGGTATCCATAAGAGATGGCGTAAAATGTCTGAAGTATTTCTTGCACATCAAATGTTTAAAACTCCCTTTTTCATCATGTTTTTCTGTCTCTTACAGTTTAGCTTTTATTTAATACAATTTTTTACGCTCATATTTCAGGTCGTAGGTCACTAATCCACAATGTAATCATACTGTGCAGCCAGACCTTTCATCTGATACCTCTTCACTATTCTACCTCTTCCTGATATTTTTTTCCAAAATAATATAAACTTTCAACGTTAATGTTTCGGGTCACAGGTAATAAATTCAAAATCTAACACGATTCGACACATCTTTGGTGCATCACCTTTGGAATGGTAAATGTTTCCTTGCCCTTATTCTAAAAAAAATATCAAAAAAGTGCACGACAACATTTGAAGCATAATCGCGAATAACGTTGCAAACGACATTTTCTTAGTACTTTTTTTTGCGAATACCTGTTAGAATCACTCTCTTATATTATATACAAACAGAACTGAGTAAACAGTTAAGCAGTTTGGGGTATTTTTGTCGCATACACAAAAAAAAATTAATAAGAAAGAATAAAAGTGCTTGTAAAATGAATAAAAGTGAACAATTACAATTTTGTCGTTTACAACGTTATTCGCGAAAACGCTTCATTTGATGTTTGCGTATTAATATATAAGATACCAAAATGGCTTAAAACATAGATTTGTGTGTATAACTTTGGAGTGGTTTGAAATATTTGAAAATTTTTTTCACAGAAATTATTTCTTGAGCTGTAGAACTTTGTAAAAAATGTTAAAGCAACATTTTGAAAAATTGAATTTTCATCAAAAAAATAATAGAGGGTAGCTCATGAATTTCGATGGTAGAAACTATTAATTGAATTATGTGTCAAAATGAGGCAATTTTTGCAAATAAATTATATATCATATAAAACAGTGTGAAAAAAGAAAATGTAATAAAAAAAAAAAATTACAACAAAAAAAGTTTGTCTTATTTTTTTAGCAAAATCTAAATATTTTAGAGGATTTTTAAAACAATATATAACATTGTATTGATGAGATAACGGTTAATCTTTTCTCATTTCTCCAAAGTCATTTAATTGATCTTTTAGACAAAAAAAAATTATTGAAATTCGATTAAAAAATGGCTGAGATATTTGCTTGCAAAGTCAAAACTTGAAATTTCAATAGTTTTTTTCTCATTCTGAGGCGATGGCCTAGCTTCAAGGAAATACGTTGTACTGAGAAGATATAAATTTTTCAAAATATCTAAATAATTTTAATGTAATTTTAAGGGGATTTTTTAACATACTATTCGTGGAAAATATTACCAAGAAAGCTTTCCTATACCGTTATATTCCTCAACCAACGACTTTTCATACAAAAATACGTTGCACTAAGAACATATAAGTTTTAAAATATCGCTATAATTTTTATGTCAAAATAACGGAAATTGTTCAGACTTTATTATTTGTAAGAAATTTCACCATAACAATATTTATTCACTCTTGTTGTATAAACAAATGCTTATTGCAGGGTATCCATAAGAGATGACGCGAAATGTCGAAAGTTTTTTTTGCACACCTTATCAATGTCTAAAGTTCCCTAATACATTATATTCTTCCATCTGTTACAGTTTAGCTTTTATTTAATAAATGCTCTTTTTACGCTCATTTTTCAGGTTGAAGGTCACCAATCTAAAATGTAATCATACTGTGCAGCCAGATCATTCATTTGATACCTCATTCAGCATTCTACCTCTTTCTAGCCCTGAGATTCCTTACTAAAACTAATACAAATTTTAACGTTAATATTTCGGGTCAGAGGTGATCAATTTATTTATTTATTTATTTATTTCACCAAGCAAGGCAATTTACTAATTCTATTTACATTTTTTACTTTCTTTTTTTTTTACTTACATATAATTTAAATTAATTTCAAAAGAATACTTAAACTACGCAAATATATCTTAAGTACTACTTTTAGGGGATGACGGAGGGGGACTAGACCAAGAAGCATAACTCTGTAGGGAGCAGTGCTTGAAAAGGACAAATTATTCCGAATCAAAGAGAGACTTTGAGAGGGTTCGCTTAAATGTGGATTTTGGTATGGATGGTGAATAGTGCTCGCTAATATTATTAATTGTTGGAGATATATTCGCTATCAATAGCTCCGTTAATAACATCAAATGTGAAACATGAACTCAGTAAAGTTCTTCTTGATGATAGAGGCATCAGAGAGAGGAGCCTGAGTCTTTGTTCATACGGTGGCAAGTTGTTATAGTCACGGGGGTCAAAGATATCTCTTAACGCAAAAAGCAGGAATTGTTTTTGAATGGATTCAATTTTGTCGCTATGAGATTCAAAGGCTGGATTCCAAATGATGCAAGCATATTCAAGAAGTGGTCGCACTAATGTACAGTATGACGTTTTGGTTACCCACACATTTTGGAATTCTTTAGCACGTCTTTTTATAAATCCCAGCTGTTTATTTGCCCTCGATAAGACTTTATCAAAATGTAGATTAAATCTCAGCTTATTATCCAGGACAACTCCAAGGTCTACAATATGGTTGGTTCTGCTCAGAACAATATTATTAAGGAGGTAACTGCATTCTGGTATCAAGTTCTTACGGGAAAAACTTATCACGCAACATTTCTTAACATTTAAGTTAAGTTTGATTTGATTACACCATTGCTCAAGGGACAGCAGTTTCGATTGTAGGAATGTTACATCAACTTCTGATTTAATGATCTTATATATTGGGGGTTGGAATTAATTTTAAAGGTTTTTTTCGGTTTTTGAGCATTTATTTAGAAACAACGGTACAATGTATATTATTCAAAGTATTGTCCATCGTTAGCTACAACATTTTCCCATCTTTCTGGCAGCATATGGATTCCGCGCCGGAAGAACGATTCGTCTTTTGAGGCAATCCACGAATCGACCCATTTTTTGGTATCCTCGTAAGAAGTGAAGCGCTGCTCAGCCAAGCCATGCGTCATCGATCTGAATAGGTGGTAGTCGGAAGGGGCTATGTCTGGGATATAAGGCGGGTGGGGTAGCACATCCCAATTCAGCGCCTCCAACGTTTCCTTGACGGTTCTTGCAACATGTGGCCGTGCGTTGTCATGTTGAAAAACCACTTTGTCGTGTCTTTTGGCATATTCCGGCCGTTTAACCTTTAATGCTCGGCTCAATTGCATCAATTGTTGTTGGTAGCGTTCCCCAGTGATGGTTTCGTTAGGTTTTAGCAGCTCATAGTACACGACACCCTTCTGATCCCACCAAATACACAGCATAAGCTTGGCGCCATGAATATTCGGATTGGCCCTCGATGTTGATGCATGGCCGGGTGGTCCCCACGATTTTTTTCGCTTAGGATTATCGTAATGGATTCACTTTTCATCGCCAGTGACAATACGATGCAAAAAACTCTTCCTTTTATGCCGTTGAAGCAGTTGTTCGCACATGCAAAATCGCCGTTCAACGTCTCTCGGCTTCAACTGATACGGCACCCAATTTCCTTGCTTTTGAATCATTCCCATGGCCTTCAAGCGTTTGCCGACCGTTGATAAGTCGACTCCCAATGATTCTGACAATTCTTGAAGGGTTTGACACGGGTCTTCATCGAGCAAAGCCTCCAATTCCTCATCTTCAAACTTTTTCGGCTGGCCCGGACGCTCTTTGTCTTCCGTATCAAAATCACCACTTTTAAACCGACGGAACCAGTACTCACAAGTAGAAATCGATGGAGCATAGTCCCCGTAAGCCTCAGTAAGCGTGCGTTGTGCTTCAACCGCTTTTTTCTTCAAATGGAAGCACAAAAGTAAACCTTCCCGCAAATTGCGTTTTGTTGGAACGAAAGTCGACATGTTCACAGAGAAAAAAATATATGTTGTTTACACTTCAGTGGAATGACACATACTGAAAAATGAAGCTTAGACAATGTGCTTTGAAATGAATATAGTCACAGGTGTGCCCGATGCGATCTATTGATAGTAACGCCATCTCTTAGAAAACCTTTAAAACTAATTCCAACCCCCAATATTTTAAGGTCATCTGCGTACATAAGATGGGGAATGTCACAAAGAGTAATAGATAAATCTGAAATGAAAATGTTGAAAAGTATTGGGCCAAGATGACTACCTTGTGGTACACCAGAGGTGACCGGTATATCATTTGAAAAAATGCCTTGAAATTTAACAAACTGGGATCGTTCGCAGAGATAGGATTTGATCCAATTGAGTAATAAACCGGAAATGCCAAATTTTTCTAACTTCAAAATTAAGATATTATGGTCGACACGGTCAAATGCTTTACTGAAGTCTATGTAAACTGCATCTACTTGGCGTCCTTTTTCGATTTGATTTAACACATCGGAGACCATGATCATTAGGTTAGTGGTGGTCGATCGGCCTTTCCGAAACCCATGTTGCTGCTCGTTTAAGCGGGGATTAATGAGACTCGTCAGCTTATCACATATTATCTTTTCAAATAATTTTGGTATAGCTGACAAGATGGCAATGCCTCTGTAATTTTCAGCAGACCTTTTATTGCCACTTTTATATATAGGTGTCAAATGGGAGATTTTCCAGTAGGATGGAAAAACACCTAAGGATAAGGATTTGCTGAAAAGTATAAATAAGGGAATGGCAAGATTGTTTATACATTGAACTAACAAACTTGGTGGTATGAGGTCTGGTCCAGGTCCTTTGTTTGGATCAAGTTCCATGATAGCATTAACAATTTCATCCAGCGTCAGACTGATATTGTTTATAATGTCTGTCGCATTAGCAGAGGGGGAGGAATAGAGAGTCTGGGTTGTGGGAGCACAGAAAACTTCTCCAAAGTGATTTGCAAAAAGTTTACAGATCTCTTGGAGGTTGGAAGAAATTGTATTGCCTTTAAACATAGATGAGGGGTATCCAGCTGATTTACGTTTGACATTAACGAAATCAAAAAATTTTTTAGGATCTCTAAGAATTTTTTCTCCAATAAGGTTGGTATAAGTTCTATAAGCATCATTTGATTTTATAGAAAACTCATTGTAGAGCTCTTCGTATCTCATTTTGATTTCATCGCTTACATTTACGCCTTTCTTAATGAATTTGTATAGCTTGTTTCTTTGGTTTCTTATATGTCTGAGACTTTGGTCAAGCCATGGTTCTGAAAGTTTATTTTTTTCTTTATCTTAGGCACAAATTTTTCAATATTTGTGAAAAGGCATTGGTAGAAAAGTGAAATAGCACTATCTATTTCCAAATTTAATAGATCGTTCCAGTTATAGGCATTCAAATCAATTTTTATACTGTCATAATCGGCATTAAGAAAGTCGAACACAATTGTGTTATTAAATGAGGTGGTAAAAGACATGTTGTTACTAGGAAATTCTACAGTTAAAGCAGTGTGGTGGAGTGTATCAGAAAATAAGTGTTCAGCCTGAGTAGTTGCAATAATCTTTATTTCATCATACGAATTAGCAAAGACTAAATCCAACCAGTTGCCGTTCCGATTTGGGGTTGGATTAACTTGTTGTAGGTCATTGCTATAAAATGTACTAAGTAAATTGAAGTCTATCGAGCTTGAAAGGTTAACTGGAAGAAGATAATTGTCATTTTCATCGACGATAAATGGGATATTTGAACGATTGAAGTCTCCAAAAATTATAACTTTATCTTCCTCATTTAAGGTTGCGGTTAACGATTGGACTGTTTCACATAAATCGTTGTATGTTGTTTCGATAGAACAGGGGGGAATGTAGAAGACAACAATGTAAATAAAAATATTGGTCCCTGAGCGAACTTTGATGATACGGTGTTCAAAGAGTGTGTGAGAGGTTGTTGCAACAAGCTCGCTTGCTAAAGAGTTATGAGTTGCAATCATAACACCACCTCCACGGGAGAGACCTGTGTGGCCAAAGTCCCGATCATTTCGATAAACTGTCCAATTGCTGTCAAGAATCTCTTCGTTTTTGAAAGTATCGTTTAACTATGTTTCGGTGAAAACTAGTACTTGGAAGAGGCAAGATTTCGCGTCAACAAAGAGTTTATTAAGTTTTCCTCGCATACCGCCACAATTGTGGTAAAATATGCGAAGAGCAGTCGTTGACGGGGAATCACTAATTGGGCTGCGATTAGGGTTTTGATTATGTTCACTACGCTGATTAGGAATAATATTGTTGTTGCTCTTTACGGGTCTTTTGAAGATAAGAGATATGTTTTGACCTTACATGAGCACCATATGTGTCAAGGTCTTCTTTGACTTGTTGACTTGTCAAGCCAAGTTGCACGTGGAAACTGGTGAACAAATGGCGTAATTCATTGACATCGGTAGGTAAGCCTTCTTGCTGAATCAAGACTTTGAGGTTTGTCTTGGTTTTGCCTTCTATACAAGTAGTGACAGGTGCTTTATACATGTAAGCCAGGTAGAGGCGCAATTTGAAATCTAAAATGATTCTGCACATATAGAGTGCAGTACCTTTTGAATGATATTAGTTTTATTGCTCTTATTCTAAAATTAATATCGAAAAAATGTACGACAGCATTTGAAATTTGCCTATTAATATATAAGATTTTGGTTTAAATGAAATATTCCTTAAAGTAATCTATTTAGTTTTTACCTCCCCAAGTTAGTGTATATTAAAATGTTTATATAAATGACTCTCGAGTAACACCGGGTATATCAGCTAGTAGTTTATATAACCTTAATGTGTTGGGGCATTCTTTACCAAATAAATATATATAATCACTGTCTGCTATACATGCAAAAAGGGCGTGAAAAGGGCACCCAATGCATCAATTTGTGCAATTTAAAATCGAATTTATATTTTCTTGAATAAAAAATTTGTTGAGTTATTTACTATTTTCAATATTCGAACTTAGATAACACTACTAAACAACTAAGATAATAAAACTTATAAATATAGATAAAAAAACTTAATGACGTTTTTAAAAGTTCAATTGCCTACAGCTTAAATGAACTTAATTTACAAATTCTTAAATGGATCTTATCAAAGAGTACATTCTTAAATTCGCCATCATATCGTCGATACAAAAGCCAGCAATACAACTGCGATTGAACATCGGTGAGGAAACAATTTAAATTGCTTAACACAATATAATTAGCAAAATAAACAACTCTTCTGCATATCCTTCTTCCAAAGTGTTAGGTTAAGGTGGCGGCAGGTCTTTACAGTGGCCCACTTTGCCCTAATTGGTTCATTGCGATACCACAGCAAGAAAAGAGGGAGTAGTCAAGTGAAACTTTTGTGTAGGATGTTTTTAATGTGGCAGAAAACTGTAAAAACATTTGATATTGAATATGAAGACTTGACCTCAGTCAATTCAGGTTCTTAAGCGTTCTTCTCCACAAATTTTTCTACTGCTACCAACTATAACTTTTCGTCGTAAATTGATGTGTTTTAAAGTTCTTTTGATTAGAAAAAGGTAAAGACAAGTTAAAGCGTAGGACCATGGTCCTACCATGATTTGAACCCAGGACCCTTGGGTGCTACCACGTGACTATCGAGGCTACCTTTTGAAGTGTTATTTGTAATACTGAATAAGCAACAAATACCTTTTTATTCCTCTTTAAATCCTACAATAATTTGCAATAAAGTTAAGTTGAAAGAAAAAGAAAGTATTTTCTGCTCCATTTTTATTTATTTATTTATTTATTTTTATTTATTTATTTATTTATTACAGCTTTAATAAGCCTATTTATATATTAATAATTTCTTACAAAACCTTATTTTCTACATGTTTTAACGAATTTTAACTTAATTTCCTTACATAATTTAAATTTATCTCACAGGTGTTGTTTTGCAGTATATGTATAATAAATTTTTAAAACGGTTTTTGTTATCACAATTTTTGATTTCGCTTGGTAAAGCATTAAAGCATTTAAGTCCTTTGTAATACAAATTTTGTTTTTCAGCTTCTGTTCTATATAAAGGCAATCTAAAATTATTTCTGTCTCTTGTTATATAGGAATGTATTTCGTTTGCACTGATAACAACAACAACTACAACAGCAACAGTAATAACATCGACAATATCGACAGCAACACCGTTTACAAATATTATGCTTTTGAACAAAATCACTTCAATCGTGTATCCGCCATCATTTATCTATTTATCAGCAAACTCATCGATTCACCCATCGAACCACCCTCGTTCTAATAAGGTAGGTCGTCGATGTAGTAATCGTCGTTGTCTGTCCAAGGATTGTGTTAGAGCACCAGGATGTTTGGCTGCTTGTTTCCTCGATAAACGTCGATTGCATCGAGGACCTGACAGCAATAGTTTCATTGTTGCTGTTGTTGTTGCTCTTGTTGTAGTTGCTGTCTTTTGTACCTTAACATATCAATTGAACTAGCTGCGCTGCCTGCATTTTAAGCGATTGGCAGCAGTTTTTGTGTGCTCTTTTTCAAGTGTTGCCAATGCGACCAATTTACTTCAAGTGCTGCAATCAATTTGTATTTCCATATAAGTACGCTATAAGTGTGTGAGTGTGTGTTATATGGGTATGAGTGAGTGTGTGTTTGGAGAACGTTATAAAGAGGAGTGTTCGTTATGAACGAAATATGAGAGAATATGTCATTAAATAAACATGTAAATGGTGAATCATTACCCAGTAGTTCCGTGCTTAAAGAAATCGTAAAAGAATCATGAGTGATTTTTCCGATTCATGGACGAAACATGTTGATTCGGCCGTACAATTCATTGACTAAAATCTCATATATATGTTCCGGATTCGTGCAAGAATGCAATGCAGAACGTTGTATAAGTTTCCTAAACGAAAAGAGAGAGAAAGTTAATGAAATTTCGTTAATAAAGTGATGACCGAAATGTTTAGGAAACTTCGTTCATGAAAATATTGAGAAAGTTCATGATTTTTCGTTTATGTAGTGAAAACCGAAAGTTTTTTAAAACATATAAATTAAATTGCTTACAACCGAGGCTGGTTTCCACAATTCAGTTGTGAATTTTTTGTTTCAGTAATTCTTGAATGTAGTAAAGAACAAAGAAAGCTTAAAAAACCACGCCCGAAACCGGACTCGAACCGGGGACCCCTGAGTTTATAGTCCAGCGCACTCTTCACTTGACCACAAAAGCCGACAAAGAAGTTTTGTTGCATTTTGGTTTTGTTCAATAGCTTACGAGAACTCGTGTTTCTGTTAGTTAATTTTTTTTTTTTTTTTGTTAAGGAACACAAGTCTCTTTAACGAATTTTCGACAAGAAACATAAGAGAGAATAGTTATCGCGAGCTTCAGTTTCCTTTTTTGCTTTGTTCTTTTTGTGTCTTTATTTCTAATGAACACAATGCAGATGAGTTAAAGAATATTCTTCAAGTCTGTTATTGACAAATACAAGACAAACACGTTTTAGAATATTCTGCAAGTTTGGCTTATGTAGCAAATTTCTTTAAGAAATCACCAAAGAACAATTCTTCGATGATGCCCGAGACTGCTGTATACAAATGCTTTTCAACATCAATACTCAAGAGAGTTTAAACACACATAAGGTTTTACGATAAATATAACTACAAGAAGTTACACTGTACATTAAATATTTTTTCGAAATTCCTTTTGCACTGAACATTTTGAAGGATGTGGATTCCAAAAATGCAATTTTTAAAAATATTGTCTGTCTATATGTCTGTCTGTCCGAACGCGCATCACTACTGGATGAATCTTCTTCGAATTTGACATGTAGGTTCCTTACGTCCCTGGTTGGGACATAGCCTACTTTTTATCACCAAAAAAAAGGACTGTCTTCAAAATTGCGGTAAAAAATTGTAATTAAAAACACTGCAAACTTGAGATACGTTCGAATAACCTATGAAAGAGTTTATGGGTATTAAAATTGGCTACAAACACCACCTGGACTGTTTACATCTAATGAGTACCCTACAATATGCATTTTTTTTATCTAATATATGTTAATGTAACATGTACTAACTTTTTAAATTTTCTTAAGGATAATAAAGAAAAAAAAATTTCGTTGGTTTCAATAGATCAATAGCATTCTCATATCTTGAAAACTATAGAAAATTATAGTATAATGAATTTTTGTATATAACATCATTACCTACAGCCAAGAAAACTACTCCAAATTCAAAGGTTTTGATTTCCGACACGAATGGCGTCTTTGTGTTTTAATATATTTCATTCAATCTTCTCTTATCTAAAAGTTCAATTAAATTAATTACAACAAATTACTGCAACCATTCCGTTTTTTAAAAAAAAAGGTCCAACTAATTTCTTTTTCTTACATAAAACGGTGCAAAATTTTTTTTTTTGTTGTAAAAATAATAAAAACCGAAAATTGAAATTTGTATGCTCTTTCATATAACGTATCACTTTTATGCAAAAACAATATAAGTTTATTTAACACAACACTGATTTTTCTATTTCTTTTGAGCAAAATACAAGGGCCTCCTTCGGTTTTTGTGACGAATTAATTTTTTTTATATGTTTTTTTTTATAATTTTTAAAAATTCTTTGCTTGCCCAACGAGTAATTTTCCTTAGTCCACCCAACGATCCCCCTTTACCCCCTCCACCTCCTCTCCAACCTTTTTAAGCATTTTTTTATTTTGTTTGACTATTTTTTCAACTATTGCAAGTGTTAATCGAATCTTAAGAAATACTTGGATTCCTTAGTTTTTGCATTTATATCTATATTTCTTCGTAAAAGTTGCAGTGAAGTAAGTATACAGCAATGTGTGCAACAACTCAATAACAGATGGTCTCGTAATCAATAAAGAAGAAAACACATAAAAAGTTTGAAATAGGGGGATTAAGACGGTACAATATGCTGTACAGTACGGCTAAAAAGAATATAACTTGGATTGCTTCTTGTCTTTTTCTTTATGTTGAAATGCACTGCAATAATTTCTTAATGTTAAATAATTTTCTGCATGTTGAAATGCACTGTAATAATTTTTGAATAGTTCGTTGAGCTTGCAGCAAAAATGATAATGGACACTTCCTGCATTATTGTTGCAGTTTTATTCTTCTGAGTGTATATCGATCAATTGGTTATGTCGATTATATTGTATCAAAAGTTGCTGTATGGAATAATTGGCAAATAAAAGGGCAACCATTTTCTTAAACCAATGTGCACAAAAACAGATTCGAAACGCAACCTCACAAATGATGGCACCATTTTTTCGTTAAATTAAGAAGTAATTCTAAGAAATTGCATCAATTATCAGACTCTCAACAGCAGAGAGATTTTTTTATTAATTTTTTAGACAAAAATTCAAGAATTTTTTCCAATCAATATTTCTACACACAGCTATAATCAATAACGCCACAAACAAATAAGATAGCAGCGGTTTTTTCGTTGCCAGTACATTAAATAAATTCCAATAAACACCGTATTTTTACTCCATGTATTACTAACTTTAATTTTTTTATAATTTTTAACACTCACAAATAGAAAAAAGTACTATAAATTAAATCTCAAGCAATTTAACTTTGTAACTTAAACGCTGAAATTTGGTAACTTGCGGATATGTTTTTCATTATTCGGCATTTTTAGAAACATTAAAACGAGAAGTGTATGTTAAAATGTATGTATTTAACTTTTCGGTAACACCGGTTATATCAGCTAGTATAGAATATAAATGGAAGTATGAAATGTGTTGGTTCTTACATTTACCGAGTTGTTTTTGAAATAAGTAAAAAAAGGGTTTTTGATAGGATGCTAGTCAAATCAATTAACCCTTTCCATTGAAAAAATATTTGATGGTGCTCTAAAAATCTGAAAATTTGTACACAAGCTAATTTAAGGTCTCTGATTCTGGAAAAAAATATATTTTTCTGTAACAAATTTGTCGTGTTGGTGGTATGATTTATTTGTCAAATATATTCAACAAAGCATCTGAAAGGTTAAAAAGATTTGTATTGTTGCCATATAAAGTGAGAAAACTGAATAAAGTTTTATTCAAATTTTGGTTTTATTTTCGAATGTTTTTGATAAAAACTAAGAAAAATAAATATAGATGTTTATACAGTTATTAAGGCTTCATATGAAATTGCTCAAAACAATAATTTCCTCGCTTGACACAGAGGTATACTTTAAATTTTTACAAATGTACTTTTTTTGCATCCCTCCAGCTTGCGTCGACCTGCGCTTTTAGAATCTTAAAAGTTTGGTAAATGCATTCTTTGATCCTGTCGAACTTCTGGTGGTGGCGGTTTTTGGTACACCTTCTTTCTTGAGCATTGTGGGGTTGGATTTGAGTCATCAGAAGAGTCGCTTCCACTAATACATGATCTAGATTCCGTGGAGGGCTTGCCAACTTTGCTCGGTCTTCCTCGTTTGCATTTCGTTGGATTTGCAGCTATGTCTTGCTGGGCAGCTAGCAGAGATCGAGCAACACTCATGCGGAAATTCATCGAATTAATAATTTTCTTTAATGCGATTCCTTGAGCAATGCAATCTTTTCTGTTTTCCATCCATGCTGATGTTAATGCCAAATCAACAAAATGCATGATAGTTCGCAATGTTCACTTTAAGGTGCAAATATTTATTCTATTATATTGTATAACTTGGTCCAACAAGTCGACACCGCCCATGCTTTCATTGTACATTCGAACAACTTGAAACCAGTTGATGAAAACAAAGTCAGATTTTTCCTTATCCCAACGTTTAGCTTGGTCTTCAAGGCCAACCCCAACAAAATTCGAAGCAAGGTTTATGACTTTATTGTCATACTAGCGAATTACTATAACATTTCCATCGCTGCTGATACATTCGGCAGATGATCCTCTACCTTGCTTTTTCATTTCTTTTTTGTCTGGCAATCGGGACTTGGCGAATCGGTTAGCTCGTATTGTTCCAGCTGCACATGTTTTTCTTTTCTTTAGCACTTCAAATTGCTGGTATGACGGAAAGTAATTATCAAAAAACAATTTGTGACCAATTTCAGTTTCAGGTATGCGTTCGGTCAGGTGCAGTACGACAGCTGAGCCAAAACCAAGGGATTTAACCCAGTGTTCATTTAAAGGTTTAGTAGACCCTTGATAGAAAATGAAATCTTATGGCCTTCCGCTTTTGCCGCAAATGAAAAAAACCTTTATACCCCATGGACACGGCTTACCTTTTATGTATTGCTTTGCAGTAAATTTGCCTTTGTACGGAATGATTTGCTCATCGATACATAGATTTTCCTCCAATGGTAACTCTAAAAGATTGTTGCGAACTAGATCAATTATCGGTCTTACTTTGAACATATGATCTTTGCATCCTTTATTCCTTGCGTTTTTATCAACAAGGTGCAAACTGATGCGAAGAGCGAAAAAGCATTTAAGTGTCATATTTTCGGTGAAAAATGTTATTGCAACGTTAGAATCGTAGAACATTCCTACTCTAGGAAATTTTAATACACTCATCATTATATGGTGTGCAAAAAGAACATGTACTTCATCTACAGAGCATGGTTTGAACTAAAGTTTTCCCTTTTTTTGTGCATATAAATTCTTGTAATACGCAAAGTCGGTAAAAAAATTATTTGATAAATATCTTTACAAATATGAACACGGAGTACCAATTTCAAAATTTTCAGTCATTATAACTGATTCAAAAACTATTTTATCCGCTATTTCTCGCGTTCGAAGTCTTTTCCAAGCAATGCTTTTCTTCGGAGTGCAACTCAATTAATCAGTCTCTAGAAAATTACTTAATGACGGGATATCATAGGCGTCTGAAACTGATAAACCCATACTCTCACGATCAGAGAGTGCAATATGAGTTAAATCAGCTAGCTCAATATCATAAACAGTGGATGGTACTTGATGTTCAGCTGCTGAAGCATCCTTAGATTGGACCTGTGACATTTCATATTCGATTTCTAATTCGTCTTCTATTTCCTCGTCGATGTTGGAATCAGCTTCCAAAAACGCCATAATTTCATCTTCAGTTAAAATTGTTTCCTTCGACATTTTTCTCGAAAATTGACCAGCAAAAGCTGCAATGTGAAATACAAGTTTTTACTACCACTGCGTGTCAACGTCGAATATATTCAACAAATATATATATATTAGGGCGGGTAAATTTGTATGGACGAATTTTTTGGAGGTCTGGCTCAGCGAAATTCGTAAAATACATGTAATTTCAAGACTTTTTCTCCACTACAGCATATACAAATTCTGAAAAAAAGCTGTGCGGACTTTCGTAAATAGATTTTTTTCTCAATTATAAAATATGAATGTATGAAATTTGAAAGAAGTGTATAAAATGTGTATAAAAAAGATTATTTGTGCTGTCATTTCTAAGGTAAATTTGGGCGCTGAATCTGAATCTGGCATTAAAAATACATTAAATCCAACTATCAATAGAAAAAATCGTGATTTTTTTATCAAAAAATATCGTGATTTTTGGTCAAAAAATAAAAAAAATGTTGGAAAATTTGGCGCTGAATTCAAATCTCCCATTTAAATTACTCCAATTCTCGTTTGCTATTTAGTACTATTTAGTACCAATTCTAGTACTCCAAGTCTCGTTTGCTCTCAGTTTTGGGCCTTTTTTCTCTCGATTCCATCGATGTCGCAATAAAACCACTTTTGTGTTTTTCAGTAACGTGTTTGGATGCTCTAGTCATCTCTTGGACATTTCGTTCGGTGCTTTGAATGTGGCATGGTATTTCGACGTTAATCATAACCTCATCAGAATCATAATAATCTTCAGTCAAATGTTGCAATGGAATGTCTCTTGTGTATGGCGGCTCGTGTAGAATATCATCATCATTCAAATCTATCATGTTGGAAAAGTGGGTGCAGTCAAAATTGATTTTCGGTTTTTTGTATTCTCTCAATGTTGTCCGATCGAGATCACTTCGGATATGTTTTATTTTGTCGATTGCCATTTGACGTATAGGTTTCACATTGTGACAAACCATTGCTAGCAAAACATTTTCAGAGCTAGCAAAGTAGCAATTGGCTGACATTACACTATGAACAACGGAAAGTAAATTCGGTGGCAGATAATTCGTCCATTGTATAAATTTGAAGAACAAAACACTTCCGTATGCCATTGAATTGTAATATTTAACGTTGAAGTACATTGGAATGTACACTTTCATCACGTATGTGGCCAAAATTCGCAAGTTTTTTGACGGTTTGTCCGTAGTTATGTACGTACGTAAAATTCGAGCAGCTTTTGTTAACCACCTAGCATGATGTATTGGTCCCAACTTGATGTTTGCTAGATCAATTGATACTGAGCGAGATGAAATCGCGTTTGCTAATTTGAGAAGATTTCTTGCATCTGTTGAGAAAGAACGTTCATCAAAATCTGGTGATGATGGTGGCATATTTTGGAGTGAAATTATCTCAAAATTAATGACAACCTGAAAAGCAGAATTTTTTTTTAATTCGTTAAATTATATAATTTATTTACTCAAAATAATCGTATTTTACTTGTATCGTATCGCAAATGCCTAAAACCGCTGCTAATCGTCCTGTTGACGTAGTTGGCCCTTTCGTGAAACTTTTTTCTAGTGTATTGTATAAATGACGAAACGGTAACTCATTGAAATGCAGCAAACATACACTCCAATGTAATGGCCTTTGTAAATGTTGTTCGAAAAGTCTTATTATACCACTTCTAATTCCAGTGTTAACAGGTTCACCGTCAGAACAGATAGCTACCAAATTATCTAATGACAAGCCGTTTTTATCAAAAAATTCAATAAGTTTATGCGTTTTTGCTTCTGCGGTTTCTTCTTCAACAATAATATGGCCCAAAAATCTGGAATCTGGCTCTCTTACAACAACTATATGCGGTTCTTTAATTTTGCGTGTATGAATTTTATTGTTGATAAATTCGGTAACTAATGTTTCGTCTGTTCTGCCATCGAAAGCAAATGCCAATAACGTGGAAGTGTCTAATCGTTTTTTCAAGACCTCATTCCTACAACGATTGCGTTCTCTTTGAACTTTATTTTTATCGATAATTAACGTTTGATCATTTTTATCTTTTGCGCTTAAATCTTTCAAAAGTGCAGATGCGAGTGCAGCCGCAGCTCTTTTTGATATACCTTATCTATCGCATTCCATAGCAAAGTTTGATAAGGTTACGTTTTGCATATACGGCCCTCGAACAGCACCTGGAGCTGCCACTCCTTCTTCAAATTCAAAATCCATACTACTTGCACCCATTGATAATTCAGGTTGCCAAATCACCTCTGATCTAGTCACTTCTGTAGTTGTTACTGTTGTTAAACTTGGTTGTGGTAGCGTTTGAAGAAATTCAGTAATAGTGACATTTCTATCTGTCATCTGGTCCACAAAAAATGTTTTCATGAATAGTGGTAGTGGTGTATTTTGACATCTGCAATCCGTTGTTAATAAATTGCAATTACATGTTGAAACCCAAAACAAATTTCCTAGCAAACCACGAAAATCAACAAGACATCGGGTGATTTGGATTTGTTTTTTGATGCTTCTCTATATTGAGCCATGAATCGGTCTAATTTGTTGCAAATGGATTTTCTCTGAATAATTGGCGTTGGAAGATTATTCCAAATTTCAACAATTTTATCCGCCACATGACGAGTAATTGATTGGAATGAAATGTGTGGGTTGTCTTCGAAATAGTGCTCTTGCATGAAAAAATAATGTAACAAAATATCGCCATACGTCGGTAGACGTTCAACGTTCAATTATTTCGCTTCACCAAATAAAGTTTTATCATGCTGCAATATTGAAGTTATTTTACGGTCCAGCTCGGGTTGTGATGATGACGGTGAGGTTTCCATGATATAGCTTGTATTCTGAAATGTAATATTAAAAATAAAATATTAAAAATAAAATATAAGGAAATCACGATTTTTTCTATTGATAGTTGGATTTAATGTATTTTTAATGCCAGATTCAGATTCAGCGCCCAAATTTACCTTAGAAATGACAGCACAAATAATCTTTTTTATACACATTTTATACACTTCTTTCAAATTTCATACATTCATATTTTATAATTGAGAAAAAAATCTATTTACGAAAGTCCGCACAGCTTTTTTTCAGAATTTGTATATGCTGTAGTGGAGAAAAAGTCTTGAAATTACATGTATTTTACGAATTTCGCTGAGCCAGACCTCTAAAAAATTCGTCCATACAAATTGACCCGCCCTAATATATATATATATATATTTATATATATATATATATATATAATTTTTAAAAATAATTCAAATTTAATTCCCTTTTCAAAACTGGCTCTAGCATTAAAATCGGTTCACCCATTCTATTTTTATAGAACTTTTTGTAATAGTATTACATTACAAGTGAACCTCCACGGTCCTTCGAAGCTTAAAAATTGATTTTCTCAAAATTCTGACGTGCTACAGCAAAACGCCGGGACACGTATTTCTTTATTTTAAGCCTTTTTTTCGTATTCTGTTAAAATTTCTCATGTGTTACGACCACTGTCGTACTGTGTAATAGCTTAAATGTATTAAACTATTTTTCTTTCTTCATTTTTGTCTTATAAGAGTCACCCATAAAAACTAATATTTGTCATCATTAAAATAAAAAATAGTAAAAAAAACATTCAGCAATTACAATGCTTAATTTTCCATGTTTTTCTCTATATTAAATTCAGTAATCTTTTTCTCTATATAACTCACCAATAGATGCTGTCATGTGGAAAGCGCGCAGTCATTAAAATGAGTTCGGTCTGAATAACAGTGAAGCAACAAAGAATAACTTATAAAGTGAAAAAATGCATGTTAACAACATATTCCATAGATTTTATGTAAGAAGAACCCTTTTCGACCCAATTATTTTTATATATAATCCGAAAATCAATTTCGGATTTTTATCAAAAAGTTATTTAAAACTTGAATTGTTTGCATAACAACTACTAGTACTGAAGATATTCTTAGAAATAGATTCAATGTTTTACCCTTTCATGATGCCAGCTATTGGCGGATCCAGGAAAATATTTCAAGGGGGTTTTAAAAATATTTATGTTCGTTATATATTTATGCACATTATAGAGAGAAATAAGGAATTTTCAGAAGATCCTCGTTTTTCTTCTAGAAGATCCGAAAATTAGTTGTTCAAAACTATTGAATAAGAAAGTACATATATCGATTAAGTATGTTGTTATTATTTATATTATATTTTATTCAACGAAAAATATCAATAAGCATTGAGTCAAAAATAAAATATGTATGTATTTAATAACATTGTTTTGTTTATGTAGAGAATATATTAATCTTTGTTTCCTTATGAAGCTAGCGTTGTTTTGTAGCTGAGCACAAAAAGAGAAGACTAGAGATGAGCTATTGTAAAAATTTGTCGGTGATGACATTGTAATGTAGAACTGTAAGCGGGATGTGACAAAATCGTGTTTGTGTTTTTAAGACCGATAATTCCTTTTTTCCTTTTTTAAACAACAAATTTCCTTTATTCGCCTGTGTAGTAACATCGCGTTTTCTAATAGGAAGTTTTTCAGGGAAGTTTATCTGTCATTTTAAAACCAGAACAAAGTTTTATAAATAATATAACTAAGCCTTAAAAAGCTTTAATTCTAAAACGCAAGAAAAAAAGCTTCAAATCCGTTTATTTAACTGTAGGAAATATTGTGAAAACTTGTGGCGGCATTTGCATTTGTTTTGCTTCTTTGTGGTAGAAAGAGTACACTATCATTTTCGTTGTGTTTTAGCGTAGAGAGAACTTTTGTTAATTTTTTTTCCCATTGCACAGTGGTTGAAATCACCGATCTAGCGGCATTTAAGTCAAATCGCCAAATTTTTGAATCAAACTATAACAAAGTGTTATACACTTCTTGTCTTGTTTGTACATTTTGATTATTGCTGTTGTGGAACGTCTACAATGATTTGTCAGTTTTTGTCAGTTTATTGGTTAATGTCCTTTCTAAGCGAATGTTTTAAATGCAGCTTTTTATAACTTGGCACAATGAAAACGTCCCTACTAAAAAATATAAAACTATGGACGCCCACGTATATAATGATATAATAGACAAAACAAAGTACAATGAGAATCAGTACCGAGAAATAAAAAAAATTGAGGAACTTCTTAAGTCAAAGTTGTAGAAAAGTGAAAGAACTGCTTTAAAACGTTATCAGGTTTTGAAGAACGGTATAAGGATTGGTTGGACAAGTGATATTTTTTAATCGATTAGAGGCACGGAAGAAATATTTTAGAAATTTGAGACAAGGTTATACCCGTAAAAATTTACGCAAAAACACTATTGAAGACTTAATGCAAGCGTTACTTTTGCCCTCTAATCCGTTAGTAGCATCAATATGAAAAAGCACATCTTCCTATTCCCGGAAAAATATAATACTAGATACCGACGCTTTAAATTTGCTTCTAGAACCAAATTTGCCACAAAAAGCAGATAATTCGGAATGCTCCGATTCTGAATGAGCTTGAGATTATATGTTACCATTTTTTAATAATAATCAATAATATAATAAATTCAACCCTTTAAAAAGCAATAATTTTTTTCGGTAAAAAATGTGTCAGTGCATTATTATTTCTAACTTTATATGCTTAACCCTTTCAGCCCTGGCGGTGGAAATTGCCACCATTCACTTCAAAGCATTGCATTACAAGTGGAACAGCATATTTCTGCTATGCGAAAATTCTTAATTGGATATTGCAGTTGTGCAGAAACATATACGGTTTGTTATAATTATGTTACACGACTGCATAAAGGGTTAAAATATTAAATTATAGGTAAAGTGATTATTTGTTTAAGCATAATGTAGTCTAAAAACAAGATTGGGTACAGATATTAACATGTTTTGAATTAAATGCCACTAGATAAGCCATTTCAGTCACTGTGCATCGAGTGTCATGTTTTTATTTTCACCTATCTTCTGTAGGCCTACTCCCATTGTCGCTTACTGTATGTGATCAGAGTTTTTGCGGCCATGTCAGTGTCTTGGAGGCCATGTCCAAACAAATGTTATAAAGAACTGTAAAGTCTTTAGAGGCCTCGCAGCTACATTGTATTAAAGAAATAATTGGTTATGTGTTCATTTACTACTAGGGAGCAACATGAAGTGAATTAAGACACTCTCAACACAAACGCGTTCAAGGAAATCGATTAAGCAATGAATTGCTTCGGGAATGATTTCTTTACAAACTTTACGTGTTACTATATATGAAATCGATTCTTAAGGATTTAACTCCAAAATATGCTACTTAATGGTTTTCATATCACATAATGAACTTATTTTTTGTGAAAAATTCTGTTATCGATGCTTTTCGCTTGTTTGCGCTGATTTTTAGTTTCAAAGGTGAACAAAATAAATTAATATGAATTCAAACTGCTTATTGCAACAAGATTTACATCAAACTAAATCAATTGCTTCAAATAACAATATTATTGCGGTTCTCTCATCCACACAAGTTGAGGAGCCTCTTTTACTGAGTATTCTTGTCAAGTGTTATGACAATAATGATTTTTATGCAATAAATAGAGTTAAAAATTAATTCGCCGATATGAAAAAAATGGAAATTTATGGAAATTCAGAGGTTTTGAGGATTAACTTTTTTGAGGAGTAATTTTTAATTAGAGCAACACTTTCACATTCAGCGGATCAAAAAACCGGCAGTAAATCCAGTTATTTCCTTCCCTGATGCATAGTATATTTATTATATAAGTAATCAGTAAATCAAATCAACTGTGTTTTAGATTATAAAATTATATTCATTTTTCTTGGCTTTTTGGAAATAATGTCAATAACATATCGCACGTTACTTCCACGTCACGATGCAGGTTTAACAACGCCAACCCATTCAATCGGTCTTCACTGGTTTTGCTTCGGAGATACGTTTTTAATCTGCGTAGAGAAGATGAAAATGAGCGTTCGCTTGAAACCATTAAAATCGGAAGGGTTGCGTAAATTTGTAGAAACCGATGCATTGATGGGTAGAATTGCTTGTTGCAGTTGTTAAGAGCATCCGTAAATGATTTCGCTCGATTTTCTTTTGGAATCTTCGAACAGTGTCTGCAAAAATAGGGTGTACATATTGGTGTACTCCATATGGTAAGGTGTGAATATTGAGGGCTACCATCAAAGATTTTTTATTAACTCTCACCTCTTCCACATCGCAAAAGCAACTACGAATTCTCACACAATATATTTCGGTCATTGATTCTCAAAAGCTTGCATCGTTTTACGATTTTCCTCTGCATTGAGTTCTGTAAATTTTTTTGGCCAGATACTCTGAATTTTCGACAGCACCTTACCATGATCCAATAATCTTGATTGCAGCTGACTCAAACAATGATACAAAAATGGAATGAAGGTTGATCGACGAACCACTTAGTTGGTTGCTAAAATAAATGAAACAATAAATTGAGCTTTGCCAATTGACGAAGGTGGTACGTCCGAAAAAAGCGGTGTTTTGTGCAGCCCCTTATCTGGGGTACAGCGGGAGCATGCTAACCATGCTCAAATATTCTCTGCGCATGCTCTGTGCGATTTGAAAAATGCCCTTGGATAAATATTTTAATTCTTAGGTACATATTTTGATTGCGGCATCTTCTGTTGAGAAACTGGACTTTAAATCATAACAACCACTTTCAAAACATTTCGAACTGCCGGAAGAATGAGAGATTGATCAGCAAAATCAGTCTTCGAAAGGCAAAAAACTTAAACTAAAAGCCAAAACATGTCTATGTCGCAAACTTTTAGTGATTTGAAAATCGCATTTGCGAATGCGTAATTAGAAGCATTAGAGGCAATTGCCTAAATAACAGCTGTGAATGAAGCTTCCTTTTCTTTGCTGTCGCAAGTTGGGACAGTTAATCGAATGTCAATGACCAATAAGCGCAAACGCTATCAAACGTTTTTGGCTTTTTAGTCGGATGAATTACGAAGAGTTTTCATTAAAGTGGATTGTTTTGTTCAGGGGTAAAAAAACACTTTTTTCGACACTCCTATCTGGGAGCTGGATTCAAGTAGATCTTAAATCCAAAAAGATATCGAAATCTGTGGAGCCGTCATCCAGCGGTTTTCATTTAAAAAATAACTTTTTCGCCAAAAATCACCGTTTTTTTTGCCGTAAATTTTTATCAATCTAAAATAACTACCTAAAAGTTGGGTGCAAATGAAAGGTATCTGGGACCCCAAAGTTGTCAATAGGAAGATTGTTAAATTCGCGAAATTTTTTAGTACAAAGTCAGAATTCGGTCAAAATTTTGGGTATTTTTCACAAAAATCGCTATGAATTTGCTATTTTCCAGTAATCTATTGATATATAAAAAATTTCAACTTTCAGTTTCGCAATTTTTAATTAATGAAATGCTTAAGGAATTTGCAAACTCAGAAAAAATTATTGAAATACCAAGTATAACTGATGTGACATTATTTTAACGAGTTTGTTATATATTTCAGTTTTTCCTTGCGATTCGAAAAATACCAATAGGCTCGTGCACCTTGTAAGCCATTCGTGTGGAACTGTTGCAGAAGAGCAACGTCTCTGTCACTTTATGTGTACATTGGGTTCACGAGAACGCTATAACGTGATTGAATCACGAAAAGATTTCAGCTCAATGAACTTTCAATGAAAATTAATTAAAAAAAAATAAATTGCACTAATTTCAATTTTTTTATACAATATAAATCTATAGATTACATCAAATCTTTATTAACAGAACCTAATATTCTAAAACTTTCTGAAAATTAGTAGATTTATAGTGATTTTTGTGAAAAATACCCTTTTAAAAATACTTTTCAATAAAAATTAAAAAAAATTCCACTATTTTGATTTTTTTTTTTTTTTTTTTTATATCAATTGATTACAGCAAGTCTTTTTTAACAATACTTAATTTAACCAAATTTATTGAAAAATGGCAAATTTATAGCGACTTTTTTGAAAAATACCCAAAATTTTGACCGAATGCTGAACACTGTTGCACTAAAAGCTTTCTCGAATCTAACAATCTTCCTATTTATAACATTGGGTCCCATATACCTTTCATTTGCATCCTACTTTTAGGTAGTTATTTTAGATTGATAAAAACTTATGGCGAAAAACCGGTGATTTTTGGCGAAAAAATTATTTTTTTAAATCAAAACAGCTGGATGACGGTTCCACCGATTTCAATATCTTCTTGTATTTGAAATCTACTTGAATCCAGCTTCCAGAATATGAGTGCTGAAAAAAGTGTTTTTTTATCCACTTAAGTTTTCATATTTCGTATTTCATAATTCGTTTTTCGTATTTCGGATGAATTACGAAAAAAAAAGATATTTTCGATTTTTTTTTTTTTCTCTGCTTATTTGAAGTCGGTGTATAGCATAACTCAAAAAGTAGAGCACTGATCTGATGAACTTTTGCAGACATCTTTTATATGATAAATATTTAATTACAGTTGAAAAATCGCTTAAATTAAAAATTTTTTGTACGATGTGAAAATTGTACCTCTCAATTCAAAACCGCGCCAAAAATTGAAAATCACATGTTTTTAAATATAACTTCTTTCATCCGCACAAGAAACTAATGTGTATGTATATGAAATAAAAGATAACACTGTGAGGCCAGGTTTTACGAACTGTACGACTCTTTTTTTTTAAGCGCCTCCGATCTACGCCACCACAGGATATAGAATGAATAAATATTTTTTATTTACAAACTGCTACATACTCTTCAAAGATAACTTTTTAACGTGTACACAAAATTGAAACCATCATGCCCTTTAATATTGTGAAGATTTTATGAAACAAAAAATCGAACAGTGCCGCTTTTCTGAAGTCTTATTTATATTATATGTAATATTAAATTTTTAAAAAAAAAAACAAGTAAATTGAATGAAAAATTTAGATCTTTATGCATCGACACTTTTTTTTGTAAATTTTATGATTGCAGATAAAAAAATCTTGATACTTGTGCATGTCTAGACTTTGGGTTCTAGATACGGGGCTGGTTTTATGACTTCAAGTTGCTGCTGTGTATTACTGTTTACATCTAAAGGTGCAATATCTCAAAATATATAAACTAAAACCGGAACAGTATTCAGTGCATTAGCAATAGAAACAGCTTTGGGCTGTAATTATTTAAAATAAGTTATAAAAAATCACTGATTTTCGTTTTGGTACCCTTAGCCCACATTGTAAACACCAGTACAACACATTTTAATATAGGTTCTCCGAGAATTTCGAGGGTTTTTAACCCCCTAAACCTCCCCTAAATCCGCGCCAGAAGCTAGCACACAGTGACACACACAATCTGGTGCCAGACTTTGGGGTATTTTTTTTTTGTCTGGTTTTTTAAAAGTCATAAAGCTGATGCTAACTTCTTGCAATGATGCAATCTCACATATTCGGTGTCTGCAAGGAACAAAAAGGGCTGACTTGGAGCTAAATCTGACATGACAAATTATGACACTTGCTGCATAAAATTTTCCAGCAAAGTTTGTGGGCCAATCAGCATAGTTTGACATTTATTTGTCCTGGCTGGATTTGTCGACGTTTACGTGAGAATATTTTTGAGTCAATTTATGATAGTGGACTATGAAAAACATTAAATTTTGCTCTTAAGAAAATGCAAAGACAAATAAAAAGAGCGGGTAAACTTTCAAACTAAGGAAAAAATAGGGTGAGTTTGCAAGACTCACAATCAGTTAAGTTTAAAAACATGAAATTAAATGTGACAGCATTTAATGCATGAAGTTTTTCTTTTTTGTAATTGCCGCGCCGTATTTTCGATTGCTGCTGTAATCTCTCAAGCTCAAACGAACGAAAAATAACAACATTTTTACAATCTAAAAAGAAACTACAAATATTATGAATTCTCAAAAACAACAAACAATAAAAGTATTTAAATCCTATACCATTTATTCGACTCTGTATTATTCCATCCTGATGCGCCAATAAATAATACACACAAACTGTTTTAATGTAGGAACAGTTTGTGCTCAGCACAATTAAAACGGAAGCGGAAACTGTTGCACAACTTCAATAACAACAAGCACAACAATATGGCTTCAATTACACACAGACAGACGAACCAAAGCAGAACAGTTACAAAATTTTGAATTCAAAGTTATTATCTCCTCGTTGTTGTGATTTAATTAAAGTGTTGTTGTTGCTGTTGTTGCTGTTGTTTTTGTTGTAATGGTGTTAGTTTATCTATTGTTATTGAATTTTGAAATAAATTATTATGTACTCAATTGATTTTTTTTTTTTATTGCAATAACAGCTTCACTGACATTTTTTTGATAAAAAAATTCTAAATGACAAAGCCAACTATATTGTGAAATGCGTGATATTTGTTTTAAGGTGAATAAATTTTCACTTTTTTTTAAATAAGAGCTTGAAATCACAAACTTGTATGTTCATTTTTTTCTATGAAAATATCCTGTAATCCAAATAAAAGGTCATACAATACCAAAGCAAATACAATACTTTAAAATATTTTTAATAACTGTTGCTTTTATATGATTAAAATACAAATTCTCAACGTTTGAAAGTTTAAATCTTATTTGATTTAAATGCAAATTCTAGTTGTTTGATAGTTTGAAATCGTTTATTGAGCTTTAGGTCAAAGTTAGATTTTTAACCCTAATTCGGCCGACGAGTCACCGGGGTGACTATTTCACCTTTTTCACACAAAAAAATATGTTTTCAAACAATTATGTTAACCCATCTTCCGTGACATCTTAAAGTAATGAATTTTAAGTACAAAAAACATAAATTAACATTTTTCCATTTTTGACTTTGTTAACTGATACATGCTGAAACTTTTTATTCTTATTTCGGCCGATGCAGTCACCTGGGTGACTATGTAAAAATGTATGAAGCATATATAAGAATTATATATTTATAAGAATTTTGTGGTCTTTTATTGATGTACTAATGTCATTTTTTAAGAAAAGACACATTTTAAGTTTTATTTTATTTTTATTCCTTGCATTGAATATATTTGATTATGGTTTGAATGTGCTCCTAGCACACTGGTTGTTTACAGACTTGACGTATTTTGCGTGAGTTCCGCTGTTTTTGTTTACATGCTGGCAAAGATGACACTTGCCTTTGATTGGCTTTCGGCCAGTTTCATCGGGACGCTCAATTTGTGGCTCAGGTGCTAAGAATGGAGTCAAACAAATATTTAAGATAGCTTAAGACAAGATGGTTTGATGTTCGACGTTTGATGGCTTTAGTGGCCAATTCACGAGCAAGTCCATTAAGATAAGTACTGAGGCTGATATTAATACTACTCTTTGGATTTTTCTCCCGATAAATGATATGCCCAGCCAACGCCATTAAATCCAACATATTGTAAAGTAAGGCCAATGGCCAACGATGCGTCTTCCTATTGCATGTATATGCTCCGAGCAATTGGTCCATCATATCAACACCACCTTTTGTACGATTGTAGTCGAGAATTATTTCTGGTTTGTTTGTGACTGGATCATATTGCAAACTTCGAATCACCCAGACACAGATAATATAATAGAAAGATGTGCCACCGCCATACAAGCAAGTGGCACAGTAAAATTTGAATGTGGATTTATCATAAATCCACACAAAAGCTTTATGAGAGTCAGCGAGCCAACGATTTAAAGCTTTTGAGAGCGAGAGAATAAATAAGCGACAATGTGAGCAAATGTGAGCAAATGTGAGCATAACTGTCTGACCAGAATCATGTCGTTGTCGTGTCGGTGAGAGAGAATCGCTAAGAGTTGGCCCAGAATTGTAGCGTTGGCTTTGTCGTTTTGCTTTTATTCAATCTGCCATTGTTGATTTTCTTGAACTTGCTTCAGTGTTCTCATCGTACTCCGATTGAACTAATAATTACTCCACTTCCATTTATTTCACTACTTTTTGCAATACTCTTCATATAAATTTACTGCATTTTCAACTGAAGGCTACTCCTATCATTATTAGAGCAAATAGGAACACTGTTTACTCGCTACATTGGTTGACAGATTCTTCAAATTTTGTTAAAATATGGCAATATTTTTAGAGAAAAGCTGAGAGAGCTATCAAATAAACGACAAAGTCGAAATAGAAATAGAAACATTTCTATCTTGGCGTTTTCGTTGTCGTATTCTGCCGAAATTTTCTCCCATAAGGTTTGCATTGTCTCTGCCAGCGCTCTGCCTGCCGACACGACAACGACATGATTCTGGTCAGACAGTAATATTGAAAAGCAATAGAAATGATATGTAAAGATTTGATGCAAGAAGCATCTGAATAAACGATGTAGCTGCCAACAAAATGTAGCAGAATTTTATTAGGTTTTACTTAAAAAATGTAGGCAATTTTTTTACTAAACTACCCTACGAGCATTATATAATTTAAAGTTATTATATTTTTTGCATTATCTCTTATCTTTTTGTTATATAATTTCAAGAATATAATATCATAAAGATGACTTAATCTGGGTATATTTTGTGTGTTGACTTGGTTTTTTTCTGCCGTTTTGCCACATGATATTTTTAGTGTTATATTATTGTAATTGCGGTTCCATCAGTTGAAGCTTAGCCGCGAATAATGTTATAAGCAATATTTTTTAAGTTGTTTTTTTGCGGAAAATTTTTTTATTTAACTAATTATATTTACATATTTTTAATATATTATTGCAAATACATGCTTAATAAATTTTACTATATGAAAAGTACTCACAAATGCAATTTTCAATTGTTCTTATTTATACAACAAAAGCATTTTTTTAATAATTTTTTTAGTAAAAATTAAATACTTTGGACCGGTTTTGAAAAAAAGAAAGGATATATTCACTGACCTAACGCTACAGTTGAAACTATTTTTTTAAAGTGCTTTTATTAAAACTTTGATTAAAAAATTTTAATTAAATATATTTAAAAATAGCGAATATATTTGCATCGAAAGTCAAAGTTTTGGTTTTCATGCCGTTTTTCTCATTCATTTCACGATGTTTTATGTTGTACCAAAAATTTCTGAAATTCTAAAGATATGTGAATGTTTTTGGTATTAAAATTACTGAAATTTTAAATTGAGCGAAGTCCGTTAAGCCATTTAGATTTGTATAAATGTCAATTAAATAAACAAACCAGAAAATAATTTTTATTAATATAGATTCTGTGTTAAATTGTATGAGTATTATAGAACGAATGCAATTCGAAAAGAATTGAAGAATTTTCAAAGATTTTTCGATTTTTTTAAGTTTTGAAAAATATGTCCCCAGTTATGATCCTATAACTTCAAAAGCATTTTTTTCATATTAAAAAATTTATACATGTTTGCAAGTAAGACGTTTACATCTTTCATTTAAGCTATCATTTGTATTGATCAAATGATTTTTGTATAAACTTTTTAAATACTACATTTGTGAAAAAGTTTAAAAAATATTGTTAATACTCAAAATTACCTCTTTTACAGGCCAAATATGCGATATCTTATAGCTTTATAATAATATTTCGCAAAGCCTCAGAATTTGGTATTCGACTACAATTTAAACGTTTCACTGATAACATTTTATGGGCGTTAGGCAAGAGGGCGTGACCCCTCCCACACAACTGAAATTTTTGATATTAATAGCTTTGGAGTTATAGGTGGGCGCACAGCCTCGGAATTAGGTACCTGACCACAATTTACTCGTGACGTTTCACTGATAACATGTTATGGGCGTTTGGCCATGGGGGCGTGGTAGCAACACACAGTGTCTCAGTTAGTTATTTATAGAAGCGCGAAGATTTCATATATGATAATTAGTTACAAATATGATAATTGGGTTTTTAAAGTCTGAAGAATTTGTTTAGTACGAACTCACCACGTCCACTTTGATGGAGGTAATTTTGAGTATTTTTACTAAAACCGAAATACATAAATATCCAACCTGCTACAATAATACTTTTAACCTTAATATTTTCGTTGAAATATTTCTTTAACAACAAAGTAAAAATAAATCCAAAATATATATCGAAGTCATATTTTTGCGCACTTTAATATGGGGGAAATGTTAAATAAACGCTATATTTTAAACTCTTTCACAAATGTAGTATTCAGAAAATGTCGACAAAAATCGTACAAATAATCGTATAAATAATATCTTAAATAAAAGTTATAAATGTCTCATTTGTAAATATTTATAAATCCTGTAAAATAAATTAATACTTTTTGATTTATAGGATCATAAGTGGGGAAATATTTTTCAAAACTCGAAAAAGTCGAAAATTCTTCTAAAAAAAAATTCTAACCAACCTGGAAAAGTCTTAATGATTTCTATTATCTAGAAAAAATACTTTATCGAACTAGCAATGTTGTTTTTATCGCGCAAACTTTTTATCAAATTGTTTACCACTGTTATTAATTTGTTATTCACTTTTAAATAAAAATTACAATGAATAAAACATTTTGTTATTCTCTACTATTTTATGAATAAAATGTTCGCTATTAATTTTTTATTCATTATTATTTTTTTATTCATTATTAATTTTTTATTCATTATAAATTTCATATTCATTTCTAAGTTTTCATTCACTTTTGAATAATAACTAAAATGAAAAAAAAAGTCTTTTTATTCACTTTTGAATAATGAACCAAATTAATAATAAATACAAAATTAATAATGACTATAAAATTAATAATGAATAACACATGAATAGGCAATGAATCAAGAAATAATAATGCACAAAAAATTATTTATTGAAAAGTTTGAAATTATTTTTGAATTGCACTCGTTGTAAATATCATTCATATAAATAAAAAATAATTAATTATTCTGAATAACGAAAAAAAATAATTGAAATTAATTACTAATCAATTAAATATCAATGTGAATTATAAATTTTATTTATTAACAATTTTGAATTCATTGGATGGATTTGTATGTCGTTATTCAGTTTTCCTTAAGATTATGAATGTATATGCAGATTTTACTGCTCTGGCTGATTCAATCAAAAATAGTCAATATTAATAGCAAGCAGTGAATTAGAAAAGCTGCTTCGCACAAAATAAGGAAATCGTCATGAAAATAATGCAAACAAACAAAAACATTTGTTGCTGTCAAGCAGAGATCACAATTACTTGGTTCCAACAACAGCAATGGAAAAAACAATTACAACATAAAATTTCACGACTCTCGTTAGCTATGAGAAACCATGCAGTGGTGATCTATGCTGTGAAGCATTGTGGAGTGACGAGAGAAAGAGCATTGCAGAGAGAATGTGCATGCAAACGTTGGAAACTTTTCTCTCAAGAAAGCTTTTTCATCGCGCTCACAAAAGCTTACGTATTGATCTGAAAAATATTTGTTACTTTTTAATGTTCTACGTGGCACATCTTTATACTATATAATCTTTGCCCAGAGGCAATGACTCATCAAATTGCAACTCTTTTAGTATAAAGCGCTTATTGTTCCGCACCGTGCCTACTAAACTAAGATTCATCTCCTTTAACGCATTGGCAAGTTGCAATGAAGTGAAGTAATATTACGCCCACTATTTTTCCATGGTTGCACCAACTCAACAACAATTTTCTCGACCGGGCTGCCGACCCAAATATAATATGCCATGCAACGGATAGCTGGTTTTCGCATCGCAGGCCCAAAATCCTTTTATGCCGTATTTTTCTGGCTTTGACGGGATGTATCGGCGAAACGATGCTCGGCCACGGAACGGATAAAGTTACTCATCGATTGTTATGTTGCTGTATGGCCGATATTGTTTACGCAAATTGTCGTTCATAAGCATCCCAATTTCTGATATTGGAGCAGCTTTGTCAATAGCCTTTCGAGCGTCACGTGTTGTGCGTTTCTCGAAGTGAATAGTGCAATGAATAGCTTTGAATCTATTTCGACTCATTGCTGCACGGTAGAGTGGAAACGAATATGGAGCCCAAAACTCATCGATGATTTCCATGCTGTACTTATGAACACCACAACTCAAAATAATTTCATAAATTCGTACATTTCAATATTATCAGTTTTTTCCCATACTCGTGGTGGTGACTGTGGATGTTTGTGCTGTGGGAAGTGAATCTTTGGCCAACTGCGTTCCATAGGGAGCATCATACACCAATTGATCGACATAATCATAGGCTGCGTCTATCCCTTTTTCGCTATTCACTTCGTTCATCCAATCATCTATCTCTATATCCGATGCAATTTCGCCATCTGTTAGAAATTCATCATCTTCACCATCGTCACCATCGCCGAATTCCACATTGTCATCATCATAGATCAACGCCTCAATCTCCGCATCTGTCAATGTGTCTCGTTTTGCACGCTTAGAAGAATTCATTTGTACTCACAAAGTACACTGAATTAACTTTAAAAACAAGTGCTCTGAATAATCTGTCAAACTCATCCCCTAATTGTATTGGCAGATAGTTAATTTACATTTTTTCCATTTTTTTTTTTTTTTGCAGAATTGACTCTTTTAATGCAGAATTTATCATATTTTAAAAACAGTCACCGGGGTGACTGCGTCGGCCTTTAAAAGGCTATCAACATCGTCGGCCGAACTAGGGTTAACAACTTCTTTCTTATTTCGAAGCTAATCTCTAATAAAATTTCATTTAAAACTTAAGTATAACAATAAGAGTTATATAAGTATATATAAATAGGCGTAGGCGAAACAGTTCGGTACCATGTTCTGCCGTCTTTCTCAACCGTTTTTATTAATTTTTTTATTTTAAATGAATAAGAGTAGGAAGGAGAATTTCACTGAATATATTTTGTGATCTTTGACCTGAAATATAAGCATTTAAGGAATATATTTATAGCGTTTTCGTTTCTCGAAAAGATGCAACATTTTTTTGGCCCTTTTTGGAAATTCTGCCCTCTTGAGAATAAAAATAGTGACCTATATATATAATAGGTTGGGGATTTGCCGAAGCAGACCACAGTGGGTCCCTTTTCGTCCCCCATTGGACAAAGGGTTCTACTGCTTGGAGTACTTGTATGTGAGCATGCTCCTTGTGTAAGCATCCTTTGTCACCTCAAGCATATCCTTATAGGTTAGTTGACCAATCTCGGCTTCGCCAATAAATGGGCGTCCCAGAGTGGTCAATCTTATGCTTGCTAGCGCCGGACACTGGCACAGAATGTGTGCTGCTGTTTCCGGCTCCTCTAGGCATAACCTACACGCATCGTCCTCGGTCAGAGTCATCTTCCCGAGATGGTACATGAAGGGACCGTGTCCTGTGACCAGTGCAGTAAGCCAGCTTAAAGTCCTTCGATTGCATCGGATAACTTTTGCTGCTTCACTACGAGACCACTTCACGGCCGCCTTTGATTGCCTGCAATTAACAGCTTCTTCCCACCTTTTACTGTGTTCCGAGTCTGTCCACTGTTTAATAAGGCCTGCCACCATATTGTCGCCTATGGCGATACGTGGTTCTGGTCTACAGAATTCTTCTGCTGATCCTGCTCTTGCTAAAGAATCAGCTTCTTCATTCTGTTCTATGCCAGAGTGTCCTCTTACCCACATAAGTGTGAGCTCATTCGTCTGGGCGCACCTATTGAGTTTTGTAAGACATTCTATGGCCAACCTGGAAGTGATGTCTGTCCGTTGCATACACCTAATCACAGACTGATTGTCGAGAGCTATGACAATTTTCTTGCCACTTATCCGGCCATCTATCAGGTGGTCCAGCGCATGCACTACGCCAAGCATTTCTGCCTGGTATACAGACACAAACCTCCCCAACCTCAGTACACAAGATAGGCTTAACTTTTTTGAGTACACGCCTGCCCCGGCCCGGCCATTCATCAGAGAGCCGTCTGTGAATATACTGATATCGCTACCAGCGATTTTTTCACAAACGGCTCCATCCGTTATAAGAGTTTTATAACATTTTTCTGTTATTTTTACTCTCTGCCTTCCGTCCATAGGCATAAACGCCTCCCTGACATCTCTCTGTACAAAATCAAGGATGCGAATATGACCATGCAGGGCCGTTGCCCCATGCCACGTAGCATTTCGCAACATCATGAGGGCTGACAGCGCCGCTGTTTTCTTTATTTCTAAATCCAACGGCAGCATACCTAACAGAACCTCCATTGCGCTTGTTGGAGTGGTGCGTATTGCACCTGTTATTCCAACACACGCCAGCCGTTGGACTCTGTCCAGTCTCTTCTTAATGGTTTTCTGGCTGACTTTTGTCCACCAAATCACCGAAGCATACGTGATGACAGGTCTAACTATCATAGTGTAAACCCATTTCATAGCCCCTGGGTTTAGCCCCCATTTGAGACCACAAACGCGTCTGCACAGGAACAGAACCCTCTTGGCTCTTTGAATCCTATCTTCTACATGCTCGTTCCAGTTCAGTTTGCTATCAAGGGTTACCCCTAGATATTTAACTTTCGTGGACATGTTGATTTCAGCTCCAAAAAGTCTGAGTGGTTCTGTCCTCAGGCCAACCCTCTTTCTAGTAAAGAGAATATTGTCTGACTTGCCTGCGTTTACGGTAAGGCCTTGTTCTCGACACCACTCCTCCACCATTCGGAGTGCTCCCTTCATGATGTCAGAGATGGTGTCAATGAACTTGCCGCGGACCACCAACGCAATGTCATCTGCATACCCTATTGTGTGTATGCCCGATTCATCCAGTCTAACCAGTAGTGAGTCCACAGTTATGTTCCACAGGGTTGGCGATAACACCCCGCCCTGGGGACATCCTCTACTTACTCTACCTCTAGTCTTTACTCTACCATTCTGCATGTTGACAGCCCTGTGTTTGAGCATATTGTCCACCCAATTTGCTATCATTGGGCTTACATTGCGTTCTGTCAGGGCTTGCCGCAGCCTTCCAAAGCATATTTTGTCGAAAGCACCCTCGATGTCCATAAATGTGGCCATCGCAATGCCTCCTGAAAATACCTCTTTTTCAGTCACTCTTACCAATTCGTGAAGAGCACTCTCCGTAGACCTACCTGCTCTATATGCATGTTGGCATCTACTCAGAGGATTTTGCATCAGCGAGGTGCTCTCAAGACAGTCAATCATCACTCTTTCCATCGTTTTCAAGAGAAAAGATGTTAGGCTGATCGGTCTGAACGACTTCGCCTCCGCATAATCTTTTTTTCCGGGCTTCGGAAGAAAGACAACTTTCGCCTCTCTCCAGACTCTCGGAACATACCCAGTCGCTAGGCAAGTAACGAATATACCCCACAGCCTAGGTGCAATGAGATCTTCCCCCCATTGCATCATAACAGGGAATATACCGTCCATCCCTGATGTTTTGTTCGGAGCAAATGAGCGTATAGCACTCCTCACCCCGTCCATAGTGATCATCCTTTCGGCTTCCAGCCTGTCAACCCTGTGCATTCCTTTCTTCAAGGGTGTCCACGGGTCATAGTGACCTATAAAATTGAATCGTGTTCTTTTCGCGAAAATGTTGACCTCAAAAGAAGAACAAATTCAGATTTCTCAAAGATGGCAGAAAAAATGCAACATTTTTTCGAGAAACGAAAACACCATTAAATAAAACCTAAACTATAAGAGATGGAAGAACATGGTGTAAGAGAAAATTTTAAAAAACACTGCAAATATTGTTCGCTATCTCTTGCACATACCCTACTGCATTCATCATATCATTTATGCACTGAACACATTCACGACGGCAACGACGCACACAGGGGCCGCTTGTATGAGGCTTGGCCAAAATTGATTTTTAAAAAAATTGGATATTGAAAAAAATGTTGATGCAGTTGTAATAAGGAGGATATTTCTATGACAGCTCAGAAATTTTTTGCTTTTCTGATGACCAGTTTAGAAGATACAGTGGTGGAAACTTCCCCTTTTTTTGCTATTTTAAGTCTATTTTTATGCAGTGCCAAAAATCACGTAATTTCAGAAGTCTATATTTTTAGAAAGGAAAATGATATTGTAACAAGGGTATGTTTTTCGTAAGATGTACAGTTTTATAATCATTTTAAGTTTTCTTACAATAGATTTTACATTTTTTTTGGTTTTAAGAGTACAAAATCAATAAAACTTAAATTTTAACAAAAAAAAAATTAAATCGACTTTTTTAAATTTGCGTAAGCACATTGGTTACTTTTTAAACAATTAGTTAAATATGGTATTTCTTCTTTAAGGAAATGCTTTTCGCTTTGCAATGTGTTTGCGCAAATTGAAAAAAAAGTGTAAAATCGAGATTTTCAGATTATCAGCTATAAAACACGAAATAAAAACTTGAAAAATGCCCAAACATTGTTTCAACTTAATTGAAATATTATTTATTTAAATGTACTGAAATATTATTTATTTAATTGAACTTATTGGTTTTTTCTAGCCACTGCATAAGCTTGAAAAAAATGATCGTAGATTTTCTGCATTCCCTTTTGTCTTAAATTTCTATTATTGTTGTTATTGTTGAAGTCAGACCTGTGATTTTCAAATACAAATCCAAGTAGAAATACCTGAGTAATTAAAAAGTAAATACCAAATACAAATACTACGTATTGGTATTTGAGAAAAAAAACACACAAATACTTGGTATTTGAAAAAGTAAATAAAAAATACCAATACTTGAGTATTTGCTGAGCTGAATTTTCAAATACTTGCAAATACTATTTAAAAGTATTTAGTAAATACTTTCAAATACTTCAGTAAATTCTTAGTCAACATTAGCGAAAAAAAAACCAAAACAAGAAAGAAAGAAAAAACACATAAGTATTATCAATACGTATACTTATATTGTTTTGGTTTTTTTTCGCTAACATGCAAAGGACGTTGTCTCATTATTTAAAGCTATAGCTAAGGCTTTAACTCTTAGGCCTTTTCCACACTTGGTCAACGCAATTTCAACACAACTTCAACGCAACAGCGAAAAAGTTGATTAGCAATGCAACTATAAACCGAATGCTTTCAGACTTGCTTCAAAACTCATGCAACATATAATAATTGTTATTATATAATAACTCAGTTTTTTCGACTTTTTGCACTAATTTAATATTTAACAGCTATTTAACAGATATTTAAAGCTTTTGATCGAGTTGATCACAACATTCTTATATATAAGTTAGAAAAATTTGGTGTTGCAGGGTCCATACTAAGTTGGCTAAAATCATATTTAAACGGCAGATCCCAGTTTGTTAAATTCCAGGGAGTTCTATCGAAAAAAATTGCAGTCTCCTCGGGAGTTCCGCAAGGTAGTCATCTTGGTCCTCTTCTTTTCAACATATTCATATCCGATCTGTCAGAAGTTCTTAACGATATCCCGCATCTTATGTATGCAGATGATTTAAAAATGTATTATTCAATTCAATCAGATGTAGATGTAAATTTTTTGCAATCAAAATTGTTGTCTCTTGAGCAATGGTGTTTTCAAAATAAACTACATCTTAATGTCAATAAATGCAATGTTATTAGCTTTTCTCGTAAAAACAACGTAACATTACATACCTACCACCTCAATAGTACCAAACTAAAAAGGGTCAACCATATAGTGGATCTTGGAGTTGTCTTAGATTGCAAGATGCGCTTTAATCTGCACTATGATAAAATTGTGTCCAGGGCCAGCAAACAGCTCGGTTTTATAAAAAGGCGTGCAAATGAATTCAAGAATATATGGGTCACTACATCCTTGTACCGTGCATTAGTGCGCCCAATACTTGAATATGCATGCATAATTTGGAATCCATCTTTCGATTCCCATAGAGAAAGAATTGAGTCTATTCAAAAGCAGTTCTTACTATACGCGCTTAGAGATATGTACAACCCCCATGATTATTGTAGCCTTCCATCATATGAACATAGACTCAGCTTTTTAAATTTGATGCCACTATCAACAAGAAGATCGTTATTGGGCTCATGCTTCACATTTGATGTAATTAATGGTGGTATTCACAGCGAATATATTTCTAATATGATTTCCTTTAATGATCCAATTAGGCGCACTAGGCATACTCGATTGTTAACTGAATATCAGCACCAAACTACATATGCAAATAATGAACCCATCAATCGTTGTTGCAGAGAATTTAATAATATCTCTATATACTACTCACCTTCTATGTCCAAATCCTCTTTCAAGCAAACCCTATATAAATCACTCAGTAATCAGAATTAACACAGGCCTCAGATAAACTACACACATGTTTGGATTTATATGTATAAGCATTTAGTTTAATAAATCAAAATTCTTTAACATCCCTCTCCAAATCTCCCATTTACGTCCTTATAGTCTTTAAGAATAATATATATACATCGTATCTTAAGTGTGTATATAGTCTCTCTTGTTTTCCTCCTCTTCTCTTAGTTTTGACATGGTTTTTGAAATCATGTCAATCCGGTGGGCGAAGTATGCCCACTAAGAGCATCAAATAAAAAATAAAATAAAAACAAGGAAAGGGGAGAAGAAAAACAAAAAACTTAGTAATAAGTAAACAAAACCTGTTAGAATAAGTTAGAATAAGTAATTTGCATTGCCTTGTTTGGCCAATAAATAAATAATAAATAAAACACTTGCTCATTCATCTTGCAAACTATTTCTTCTTCTTTTAGGTTCTATGAGGAACTAATTAATTAGCTTATTCACCTTGATTAATATAAAGCCTACTGCACTACAAATACTTGAATTCACAAAACAAACAAACTGATGCAACACGTCGCCGATGAAAATTGCGGAAAGCCGCGTTGCATTGAACAGGTTAAGAACGTGTCGAGAACTTGTTGCGTGCAAGTTGCTTAAACTGAAGGTCCCGGTATAAATACACAGGCTAGCAACTTGAGTTGGAGTTGCGTTGACCAAGTGTGGAAAAGGCCTTATACTTCATCGTATAAAAGTTTTAAGCACATACCAAAGCTTAGCTGAGTAGTATAACAAATCTGTGGTCAAAAGCACTAAGCGCTTAAGTCAAAAATTGCTGTTTCGAGTAATCTCGTGTTAAAATTTTCAATCGCCATATGAATTGTATGAAAGAGTCTTTTGTTTTTGTGTCATAACTTTGGCTAGGGTCATGCTAGAAGCTCCAGATTTTGTGTGCTTATAAAGCTATATGCTTGAAACACATCTGCATCAATAACTCAGTTTTGTCTTAAGTCGACTTAAGCGCTTAGTGCTTTTGACCACAGAAATGTTAGGTAATGTAAGCAGCGACAGTAGAAAACCACCGTGAGATCAGTAAAGATCGCTTATTATTAATTAAGTTAATAAACATAAATAGAATTATACTTGATTGGAAGCATTACGAAATGTGTTTTAATAAATAATATTACTGGCATATAAAAATAAAAAGTTACGTTACATTCAATGTTGACTAAGTATTTACTGAAGTATTTGAAAGTATTTACTAAATACTTTTAAATAATATTTGCAAGTATTTGAAAAATCAGCTTTGCAAATAATCAAGTATTGGTATTTGTATTTACTTTTTCAAGTAACAAGTATTTGTGTTTTTTTTTTTCAAATACCAATACGTAGTAAATGTATTTGGTATTTATTTTTCAATTACTTGGACTAGTATTTAAATAGTATTTTAAATACGTTGTATTTAAATACATCACAGGTCTGGTTGAAGTGAAACCAGTGAACACTTACAACAAACATTTGTTGAAAAGCATATTATTGAATAATTACGTAGCATTGTTTATATTTTTAAATAACTATTCGGGTTTTTTTGGTTAAGTGTGCTGAAATGAACGTGAGTATAGAAATTAAAGGTATCATTATATTAATACGTGAACATCTAATATTGTCGTACACTTTTTAAATATTTGTAACTCTTGTTTTAGAAAATTAAAAAAGTTTTTACTTCAAATAAATACAAGAAGATGTTGTTAAGTGTTTGTTAGAATTCTATTGTTAACGACTTGAGGCGATTGTGGTGCAGTTAGTTTTCTATGTACTTAAAATTGTGAGTTAGTAATTTTGGAACATGAGTTCGAATCGTTTTCTGTGAATTTTTAATCACCGAATTTGTGTTATTTTGTTCTGTATTCAAACTAAGAATTTGTTTGGTAAAAAATTGTATTGAATTACTTTTGGTATTGTTTTTAACTGTTTGTATTTTTTTAGGCTATCATGGCAACCTAACCACAGTTGCTATAAAAAAGGGCGATATGTGCAGCTTTGTTTTTGACATAAAAATAAAAATTTGGTTGAAAAACTTAAGGATTTAGAAAATCATCTAATTATTGCTAGTTCTTGTAGTGATGTGTCATTAAATCAAATAAAATGTGTTACGACAAACTTCAAATCTCAATTCACATCAAAGTGGGTAGCTAACACGAGACATTTGGAACGTTTTCTTGAAAATGAAAAAGGATGGCTTGAGAGTTTTATTAAAATTCAAATAAAACGTAAGGAAAGTTCCGGCAGATGTCAAAAGGAATTCGATGAATGTAGTGAACGATCAAAGGGCAGAAAAACATCTGAAGTAGAATTTAATTTATCTTAGAAAAATTTTTATTTTTTTTTTAAAAAATTTGTATTTTTAGTTACGGTCTTTACATTCCTAGCAAGAATTAAGTTGTGCAGCTCAAATGAAAATGAGGTCATCAGGGAAGTTAGCCGAAGCTAGTATTATTAAGCAAGCTTCAAAATCTAGGGAATTTGCAAAAGAGTGTATAGTTAATAGGTCTTTTGCAAAAGTCTATAAACTAAGTGCTCTCGAAGCTCTCTCACTGATGATGGATGCTCAGTTGACACATGTACAATACAATAAAATAAGAAATTACGCCAAAGATGTTTTCGCATCGTACAAAAAAGTTCAGAAAGAAAAAAGAAATTGCTATCCCAATGATAAAAAAATTTACCCCTTTCGGTTTTGACGCCATAAAAATATATTTCTCTATTTTGCGTAAAAATATTGAAACAATTTTAGGGAAAGATCTCAGTACAGTGAAAATAGTTTCAGAGAGGCAGTTAGGCATATTTTCTCTACAATATAAAATATACAGAAAATCTTTTAAAATGAAAAAAATTATCGAAACTGTTTAAACAATTTATAATTTTAAGTTTATTCTTTTGAATATTATTAATATCAATAAAATAAACCTTACTTGTTTAGGGTTGTATAGAGATTCACTATGTCTATTTAAAAAAACTGAACCATTAACAAATTTAAATATTTTTTCCACGATTATAACTTTATTCGGCGGCTGCTGGATAGAAAAGATTGAAACATTACACATGCTTTTAGTTGGAAAGTTGCATATTCGCCAAGAGTAAAGCTATTTCCGGCAATTGGAAAGAAAATTTGAAGATAGATAGCAAAATTTATATGAATTTCCAATACAGCGGTTACTAGCGAAGTTAATAAACTTGACAACTAGATGGCAATGCTTAGTCCTTGCATCAAAGAGTTAACTTAGGTTTAAAAAAATAAATAAAATATTTTTATCAGATCTTAAAGCTCCAAGTAAACTACATACTTCAAGGTTAATCAACATCATCTTTTTTTTCTGTCACTTATAAAACGCATTTGTGAACTCACTTTTGGTCAATTGTTAAGCTTTACTTCGTCCAATGCAAAAACAAAAAAAAAATGTACCAAAACATTTATATAAATGCAAAATTATGCGTAAAAAGCTTCGCTTCAAGAAGACTTTTTAAAATAAATAAATTTTTAATGAAACGAAATTGAAAAACCAACTAAAATAGTTAAAAAAAGCAAACTTTGCTAAATGTAACATTCGACCACCAAGCATTTTTAAACCGAAAAAAATTTATAAAACTAAAGCGAAACAATTGAAAAAGTGAACATGAAGTTAAAAATTTTGTCTTTTAGGTTGAAGCAAGTAAATATATATATCGCCCATTTCAGATTTAGGTGACTTATCAGTCGCACTGTCCATCTCCGATTTGGCTCAAATTTTGTTCCTAGATTGGTTTATTGCTTAGAAAACTAAATCCGAAGTTATAAATTTTTAGAACCATTTTTCAAGGTCAAAATAGGGTGTGTTTTGAAACGACGTAGCTCAGTCAATTTAAATCCGATTTTCGTAAATAAGATACCATTGAACAGGTTATTTTGTATATTTTAAGGAAAAATACAAAACTTTTGGAAAAATTGCACTAAATATGCCCATTATTCATTTTAAAGTTTAATGCCATGCCAACAACAGACGCTATAATTTTTTTTCAGTTTACTAATTTTGGTTTTTTGTACGTTTCAATACCTTTCCAACGATATAAAATTAAGGTGTGCTCTTAAAGAGTTCAGAAGTTATAGCGTAAAACGTGCAGTGTTAAACAATTTTCAATAAAAATTCAACTAGCTATCAAAGCTTTATAGCATACATGCTCAGCAAGTAGTCTATTTCGCTCGCTTTTCCCGACATACAACTTGTTTTCTATTGCAAACTTGTGTTTTGCAAAAACTAAAACACGTACACACAAAAACACAAGCTGCTGTAAGCTGCTGTAATCGCCTAATTTTGAACAAATTCAACTTTTTTTTCAAATTCAACACAAGGAAAAAAAATTTATGCTGTGAAGCTTTGATAGCTAGTTAAATTTGTATTGAAAATTGTTTAACACTGCACGTTATACGCCATAACTTCTGAACCCTTCAAGAGCTCACCTTAATTTTATGTTGTTGGAAAGGTAATGAAACTTACAAAAAACCAAAATTAATAAACTGAAAAAAAAAATTATAGCGTCTGTTGTTGGCATGGCATTATACTTTAAAACAAAGAATGGGCCACTTTACAGCAATTTTTGCAAAAAAATTTATATTTTTCCTTAAAAAAGACAAAATAACCTTTCCAATGATACCTTATTTACGAAAATCGGATTTAAATTGACTGAGCTACGTTGTCTAAAAATAGGCCCTATTTTGGCATTCGAATGGCTGTGGCTCCGCAAAAAAAAATTTTTTAAACTTTAAACTCAGGAATTGGTTTTATTAACAAAAAACCAACCTAAAAACAAATTTTGAGCCAAATCAGAGATGGTCAGTGCAACTGATAGGTCACCTTAATCTGAACTGGGCGATATATAGCTTAAATCAAGAACTGAAAATTATCACATTTTTGTTGGAAAAATTTTGATTTAAACCATAAAAATTTTAGCTAGGTTGCAAATTTAGATTTTAATTTCGAGCCATGTATCAGGCTTTAGAAGAACTAGTTTTCTTAGCTAAGCTAATTAACTAAGTTTTTTGCAAATTTTTTAACACAAAACCGATTTATCAATTCAGTAAAACGTTAAATTTTTATGAAGAAGGACACGGTTAGAAATCTTGGAATAAATTTGAATACAAGCAAAGTATTACAAAGATTTTAAATTCAAAAAGTATTAAATTTAATACTCCTCAATTGATTTCAAAATTTTTAAAGACATTTTGTTTTACATTTTAATACAGTTTAAATATTGCAACGATATTTTATATCCTTGGAATCAATTCGATACTATTGTGATATTATATTTAATTTTTAAGACATGCTGTATTATATACCTATACAATTTTGTATTAAATTTTAATACATTTCAAATATTACAACGACATTTTATACACTTTGGAATAAATTTGATACTATATTTACTATTATACTTAAATTTTAATGCAAAATCAGAATTAAAAATTAATACAAACTGAGCTTTAAATTTCAATACTTCTTTTTATTAAAAATGAATTTTTATATTTCGCCAGAAATTAATTTTAATACAATTCTGGTATGGTCATATATGTAAGCCCAAAAGTATTAAAATTTATTCCAAGATTTCTAACCGTGTACTTATGTTTTTGCAAATTACACTTATTTGAGCTAAAGGTTTATTAAGCATGGACCTCGCTTACATTCTTAAATATAACTAAGGAGAAAACAATCTAATTTGTTGTAGAGTTAATTAAATTTTAGCCAAAACATCGTAAAATAAATATACGTAACTAATTGTCTGCCATGCTCTTTCACCGTAACTCAATTTCAATTTAAAAGCAATTACTTTTGGAAGGTGTAGTATAATAAAAAATTCCGTTCCAAAAATGACCAGATGTGAAACCGCTGTGTCACATTTTGGCTTACTTTACTGGCTTTAGGGTATTAAGAGTCTTGCTTTTTTGGTACCACATCGAATAGTTAAAGACATCATTCTTACTATCATTATTTCCAGGAATCCTTGGTGAAAAAATTTCAAATGTAACTACTATTTTCTACATAATTTTTCGCAAATCATTGTAGAAAATTAAAAAAGAAAAATACTGCTTTCGGAATTATTTGTCGTATGAGGCTTATTTGAAACAGACACAAAGTAAATAAATACATGCACATTCGCACATATAAAACTCACAAAAAAAATAAATAAAAACATGTATTTATGGCAAGGGAATGATTTTTATGAAACTGCACCAAATAGCAGAGTGATTTATAAAAATGAGCAAAAAAACCGAACCACAACTATACTCACTACACACAGGACATCAAAACATTGTCAAGATTATGCACACAGACACACATGCACGCACACTCAGACCTTATGTCTGTAAAAACTATGAACAAAGTTATGTTAGAGTATTTGTGACAGCATGAATATACGCACGCACACACGCATTCTTTGTCTATCGCAACCACCCAGAATTTTGCAATAAGCAGTAAAAGAAGATGAGCAACCTTCAAAGGGAATGGTTACAATGACGACAACAACAATAACATCAAGCAAATCCTCCAAGTCATTCGCCGCTGCTGACGTCAAATATTCCACAGAAAATGGCGCATCATTAAAATTGGCAGGACACAAATGCATATTCTTTGGATACAACCTTGTGCCCTGCTGCGTTTGCGACGGGCGTTTAACTCGTATTTTCTTATGATATTTATTTTGTTTTTTCTATATTCAACGCCGCTCATAAAACTTTTACACTTTGCAAGAAAGGAAGAACAACTCCAGCAAAAAGCAAACAAGATGTGTCTGCGTAGCTCTTCGAGCAATTTTTAAAGTCAGCGTGGCTGATTCGTTGAAAGATGGTAAAAATAAAAAGAAGAAGAAAAAGACGTGTAGGAACTACTAGGGAAATAATAAGCTGTAGGAGAAAAGACGGGTGGTTCAAGAATTGTAGAAATATGCAAGCTAATTGCATTTAATGTAGTTTTTGATTATGCCTTGTGGAATAATAAAAGTGATTCTGCATAAATGAGAAAATGTTGCGGGAACTAAAACATTTTCTTAGATATTAACCTAGACTGAATAAACACACGCTTTTCCGTTCACAATGAAATTATTTTCAATTTTGTTGTTTGAGGCGTTTATTTGTAGAATTGAAGGTATAAATTACTCTGGCTTACAGCCAGAATGTACTATAAATGCCAATATACATTTCTAATGCAAAAGGGGTCGGTGCTTCCGAAAATGTCATTCTTTTTTACTCTGTTACTCCGTTTTCGAGATATTGCCCACTGTAGTTGTTTTACAAAAAAAAAAAAGTTGGTTCCTCTGAATAGCATATATCTCCAGAACCAATACAATAACACTATGCGCCAAAATGGAAAAAAATTTCTGTGACCGGTGTGTCACTATTTTTTTCTTATAGATTTTGGTCCGCTGAACACAAAAGTCGCAGTCTAAATTTTTTTCTATGGATAGGTAGTCGAGATATATATTTTTTAATTTTTGACCCGATTTTTTTGCATATAATTCCATACATTTTACCATATTTTTAATTTTAACTATCCGATTTGGTTATAATAAATATCAAATTAAAGAAAAATAAATTTACTTTAAATTTAATTCATCAATTTTGCAAATTTGTTGAGTAGTTCACCCAATCGAAAGATATATAGAAAAAGAAATCATTTTTTCAGTGAAAAATAAAATCGGAAAATCCTAAAACAATTAGCAAAAATATAAGACATCAAAATATGCACAGCTTATTATTTTACGCATAAAGATGGCTCTTTAAGGAAAAGAATGAGCTACCGATAAAGAAAATTTATTGAAGAATAACGAAGTTAGAGACAACAAGGTGAAGGCACCAAAAATTTAATTTTTTACTTTTTTTAATTTTATTAAAAATAAATTAATTTTATTTTTTGTAAAGTTAATGTTTAGGTCAAATTTTATAGAAGTATTGGTAAATATATATTCGAAGAGTGATTTCAGCACCTTTTTTGTTATCGATAGTCGATAGCTATCGACTAACCCAACATGCCAATGACTTTTACATCACAAAAACCTTCAAACAATTTGAAGTTTGTTTATATGTTCGATGCTGTGCAGAGTTTGATTTGCATAATTTAATTGTCCAAAAACTTTAAAAATGAGCAAGAGATCGCAAGGTTTTTTGTGCAATAACCATCCCGACGATTTTTGTTACGTATGCGCTGAATATGTCACTAATAAGAGAACATATATTTACTCATAACCCCAAAAAAAACTATGATCAATACTTTGAAATGGCACCCACAAGTCTTGATCAACTGTGGGCACCATGTTTGATATGACATACGTCTCAATCAATTTTTACGGAATGGTCTTCCAGCTCTAGGAATGCATTTTTTTAAATAATAATATATTTATAATGGTGATTTCTTTTTCTTCTATCGACTATCGATAACAAAAAAGGAGCCAAAATCACTTTCGAAATATACATTTACCATGACTTTAATAAAATTTGGCCTTAGCATTAACTTAACAAAAAATAAAATTAAATTATTTTAAATAAAATGAAAAAAAGTAAAAAATTCAATTCTTGGTACTTTCACCTTGTAGTCTCTAAATTCCTTATTCTTCCATAAATTTTCTCTATCAGTAGCTTATTGTTTTTCTCAAAAAGCCATCTTTATGTAAAAAAAGATAAACTGAGCATATTTTGGTGTTTTCTATTTTTGTTATTTTTTTAAGTATTTTTCGATTTTTTTTTTTTTTTTTGCTGAAAAAAATGGTTCCGTGAAATAACTCCTAACAAAAAAAAATGAAATAACTCCTAAAATTTCCAATACAAAGTTAGGAGTGAGTTATTTCACATGAAAGAACTCCAAAGTGTTAGGTGTTTTTTCACCAATGTTAGGAATTATTTCATCTTTGACTGTTAAGTGTCTGTTCATTATGTAATAACTCCTAAAAGATAGATACTGATGAAATAAGTCCTAATTAGAAATTGTTTAATTTCGAATTGTTTTGAGTTATTTAACTTCTATGGCTATATGAAATATGGCCATAAAACGAAAAAAGGGCGTGTCCTTATAAAGCCCAAATGGTTATTTTATTTAAACGAAATGTGGTTTTAAAATTCCGTACAACGGAAAACCATTTTATCGGCCAAATATCATTTTATTTAATTTTCCGTTTTGTGTGCATTTTTCCAGAGGTCTAGAGCCTTAACTGCTCGCTTTATGGTCGCGGCCAGAATTCTCCACATGTTTTTTTTTTAATATTCTGAAAATTAGGACTTAATTCATCAACTCCGTTTAGGTTTTATTTCATAATGAACATAATCCTACATGTAAGGAGTTATTTCATATTTCAACTTTAGGACTTATTTCATTTACTATTAGGAGTTCTTTCATTAGGAGTTATTTTGTTAGGACTTATTTCGTTAGGAGTTATTTCGCGGAGCCGAAAAAAATTATTTCTGTTTTATATTTCTTTTAATTGTGCGGAAACTACTCAACAGATTAGCAAAATTAATGAATCAAATTTGAAGTAAATTCATTTTTATTTAATTTGATATTTTTTGTAACCAAATCGGTTAATGAATACTGAAGATATGGTAAAATTCATGTAGCTATATCCAAAAAAACCGGGTCAAAAATATATCTGTGGTCACAAGGAATAACGACTAAACTCAAAGTATCGTAAAAAACGATATTTTATTTGCACGAACTACGACCCATTTTTTTGAAATATATGAACCGTTACAAACAAAATGTGTGCAGATATAAGTGATGATCAACTCTGGGTAAAAAATGGTTATCTGCATACTTCCGAAAATTGGCAATAAAGTAAATTCTATATCGCTTTTTTACGATATTTTGAGTTTAGTCATTATTCCTTGTGACCACAGATATATCTCGAAAACCTATCCATCGAAAAAATTTTATCGCAATTTTCGTGTTCAGCGGGCCGAAATGTATAAGAAGAAAACAGTGGCATACCGTTCACAAAGTGGCGCATAGTGTAATCAAACAAATCAAAAGTTTCGGCGAAATAAGTTAAATTTTTGAGAATTTTTTCGTGTTTTTCAGAAAAATTTACAAAAAAAAAACAAAACTGTTTGCAAAATTTGTAACGAAATCAATATATTTTGTTAGTTTTGATATTTTTTGCTTCAAAAAAAAGAAATATTTTTGAAGATAATCTATTGAGAAATGGAGAAGTTGTGTTTAATTGAACGAAAGCATCCAAACTGAGTGTTTTTCGATTTATGCATTTCGCCTTATTTTATTGTCATATAAATACATAAAAAGTAAGGGTTGTTGCAGGTAAAAGAATATTTTTAAAAATTTTATTGTTCATAAGGCATTTTTAACATATCGAGCCATAAACCCCAAAAAGTGTAACCAACACGAAATCCAAAATTCCCTTTTAAATGACAAACAATGACAAACTCCCGAAATATAAGATCTCTAAGTTAAACCGTTCTTAAGTTATACCAATTACAAAAATCGAGTTTACATGTACTGATTAGGGAAGTCAATCCCGGGATCCCGGATGATTTAAGCCTCTTTGAATCCCGGGATTGTTTTTCAGGATCCCGGGATTTTTAAATAAAAAATTTCTATTACAAATATTCATGTAAATGCAAACATTTCATTTTAAGTTCATATGAATATAGAATAAGAAAATCCTCTTATTAAGGCTGAAAAAAAATGTTAGGACGATGAGTGTGAATCGCTGTTGCAAAGACTTTGCAAAGTCTTAGAAGAATTGCAACATCGGCAAGTAAGCTATGTATTTCAAAATTGTCAGATATTCTGACTTAGGAAATAATTTTTTTTGTAGTGAAGGCAATCGTGATCGAAACTTAAAAATTGCTTACGATTATCGTACAACTATTTCTACAACTAGCATAGTATCAGAACGGTGCTTCTCATCAGCGGGTTATATTTGAAATAATATCCGAACAAAACTCTCCAATAAAAAGTAAAATACGTTAATCAGCTTAATGCTTACTTTAAAAATAATTAAAAAGCATAAAATTGTGTTTAAAGCATAAAATTAATATGCTTTAAACACAAAAAATCATGAAGACGGTGTACAAAATAAAAAGTAATATTTATATAGTAATACCCTAAACTGTTCTGTATTTTATTTTTTATATATTTTGTTCTTTAACCCTTTCAACCTTTCAAAATTTCAATAGCTAGGCTAAACTAAGAACAAAATAATTTTTTGTGGTAATATTCTTATCAATCTTCTAATCCTTAAATGATGAAAAAACATTCCTTTTATTTCAACCTGCGCTACTTACGTTTTGCAAGCTTGTACAAAGAAAAAATTGCTCCTGGTTGGCACAAAGTCTTTTTTTTAACCCTTTAAAGGTTTTTCAACCCTTTATATCTCTGTTTCTTAAACACTCTCAATATTCTTATAATTAAAGTCAAAAACGATAAAAACACATAAATTTGATTTATGTGAAAAAAAATTATTTTTTGCTTTTCTTCGGCACAAAACCGCAAATCGAACTGACTTTTATGTCAGATATTTCTCTAAATTTATTTATTTCATGTTGGATCCTTTTTTTCATAGAACCAAACAATTTGATTTAAACAAAAGCTTTGCAAAATAAATACATATAAAAATTACTTTCTGATGTGTCCAATATATTGGCCAAATCCACTGAAAGGGTTAAATTAATACAATTTGCTAGTCAATTTAAGTTTTGTGTTTTAACAATAAGGTATTCACAATTATGTGGTATAGTTGTATGGTGTTTTTTTTCTGCCATAGTTGAAAATCACTATAGCTCCTACTACAGCTTTTTGTTACTATGCAAATAAATTAACTATCCAATTTGATATATTTTATTAATATATGGCATAAAAAAGTTTAACTTGCATTTTGAGCTTCTTCTATTTTTGCAATTAGAAAATAACTTGCAACCGATCATTTGTTTATGGAACCTTAAAAACCACGTTTGTTAAACGTATCATTGGGCTATTTAAAATGACCACACTTTTGGTTCTTAGAGATTTCATGTAAAACAACAAAAAATATAAAAACCGCTCGGTAAAGCGTGGTATCAATACCACGGGATTTTCTAACTACACTGAAAACAACGCAATTGTGAATACCTTTAATGTGTTTTGTTTTTGTTACTTTATACATGAATTAATTTAGTTTTTAATTTTAATTCAAGTAAAACATAACACAAAATTGTTTTAAATTATTTACTTCTTAAAATTTTCAATCCCGAACTAATCCCGGGATCCCGGGATTGAGATTTTCAATCCCGATAATTCTGGGATCGAGAAAAGCTTCCGGGATTGGACTCCCTAGTACTGATACGCAGACAAATCTAGAAAGTTGATTCTCCTGTAAAACTTTGTTTTTGTTGGTTACACTTGTTTTGCGGTTATGGCTCGATTTGCATGTAATTGGGAGGAATGCTTTCTTTATTCTTCTCTAAAAGTGCTTCCAGAATTTTTTCAATTTAATATTTCCTTGATACCATTAATAAAAGGATTCTAGTAGGTGTTTTCCAAGAGTACTTTAAGAAGGCATTTCATGGAATGGTTTTTGTGGTTTGGAGGAGTTTAAAAAATACCACGGAAAATATCCCTTTATCCAATTTTCTCGCGATTTTGGTATTGGAAATGAGAAGAGTTTTGTTGGGGGTTTAAAAAATCCCACGTGAAATATCCCTTTTCCCGATTTTTACGGCATTTTGGTGGTGGAAGTAGAAAGCGGTTGTGCTTTGTAGGAGGTTAAGAAAGGCCTTCTCGATAAGGCCAAGAAAAAGCACAATCAGATCAATAGAATGTCTTCTGGAAACAATGTCCCTAAGAATGCATGTCAGATTTATCAAAAATTTTACAAACAAACTTGCTACAATTTAACCAGGTTCATGACTTAGAGCGCGACAGCCGAAACGGAATACATTTGTTTGCTTGTTACAATAAAACCAGGTAGACTCACGCCTAAGAGCGCGACCGCCGAAACCGTCAAAGCGAAACGCCTGATTTTTACACTAATGACTATGAGAAGGAGAGCAGACTCAGTCGTGAGCCTACCTAGTTTTATTGTACCATCTCTGCAATGCTGGCGAGTATTATTAAAGAAATAGAACCAAAACTATTCTAGCATTCTAGCAAAAAACGTGGCAAATAAAAGAAGCCCACAATTTGTAACGAAAGAAAGAAAATAATAAAAATAAAAATAAACTACAAAATAAAACTAGTAAAAGACTTCGATAATTCCAGATGTTCCAAATATTTTCTGCTAAGTGTGCGGTGAAATTACTTTCGAAAAGAATCGACTCAGTTTTAAGAATTTACTGCAATCGTCATATCGTCATTATTTTGGTATTGAGGATGAGCATATATATGAACCATTGACGCCACGTATTTTGTGTCAATTGAGCAAGTTAATATTGTCTGAATGGAGCTCGGGCAAAAAACGATACATGAAATTTAATTTTCGGATGATATGGAGACGACCGTTTGCTATTTTTGTCTGGCCAAAGAGACTGGCATTAAAAGACACAAAAGATACGCTACTGTCAAGACCGTTTCATTGCCAGTTCCTCATTCTAATGATGTTCCATATCCTACTTGTCTCAATTCAACACGTGAAAACAATCGAAAATCTTTCGAATTAGAAGAGTCGGAAGGAACCACTGTAAAAAACAATGTAAATCATTAAAAAACAATAAAAACGAAAAAATAAAAAAAGTCAGATACAATGTAAAAAAACTATATAAATAATGAAAATTCAAAGAAAAATTAAAAATTAAAAACAGTTTTTTACAACAACCTTTACTTTTTATATACTTATATGAAATAAATAGACAATCACTGAATTTGACTACTTTCGTTCAATTAAACACAAATTTTCCTTTTCTCAATGAATTTTCTTCAACCATATCTTATTTTTTAAAAAAGTACAGGTCTTAAGCAAAAAAAATCAAAACTAACAAAATGTTTTAATTTCTTAAAAAAAATTGCAATTATTTTGGTTTTTTTTTTTTGTAAATTTTTCTGAAAAACGTGAAAAATCCTCAAAACTTTATTATCAAAACTAAATTTTATTAAAAATTTAAAACTAAAAAGTTTTAACTTAAGGGGGTCTTCTCATTGAGCAACTTTTTTTCGACTTTTTTTGCATTTATTTATAGCTTGGGTAGTTGTGAATATGCCCCTAAAAGGATTTTTAGAAATTCGAAATACTTTAGAAGATACAGCCTTTTTTGTGAAGCAAGGTCTTCGTCAAAATGAGCTATTTTTTTTCGACTCATTTTCGAACGAAGCGGCATAAAGTAACCACCGAATTCCGTTGAAAATGTTTATTGTTAGGTAAAAACGTGTTTGCACACATATTCATACAAACATACGAATACACATTTCTGCTTATTTTAGGGGTTGAAGCATTTTTTGAGTCCAGGTGTTCAACTGAAAGCATCATTTAGTTCAGTTTGTATCGAGTTGAGCAACAGACGCGTGCGCTTCAGTGAACGGAAAAGTAAATTTTTCATAAATTTATTGTGATTTTTGTGAAATGGATCGGAAAAGTAATAAAAAAAAAAACGCCCAAGTGAAAACGCGGGTTTAGTGGAAATCAGCATCTTAGACCAGAGGATTCTGAATATACCAGTACATCGGCCAAGAAATTCAAGAATAACGAAGACGACGAAGTATCAATCAAAAACAATTTGAAGTATTGCATTCTCGAGTTCTGTTCTGTGTTTGCCACGTTGTCAGCGTTGGTAATTTGTGCCTCATGCAAGCAAAAAATTGAGTTCTCAGAAGCCTCACCAAATGGAGTTGGATTTAAAATCGCTTTGAACTGCGCCTGCCCACGCACAACATATATTCCTTCGTCACCTATGATCGGAAAATCATATGAAATTAATCGACGCTTGGTTGTTGCCATGCGGCTTTTAGGGATTGGGCCAAAAGGTATAACCATGTTTTGTGGCCTCATGGACCTCGGACAAAGTTTGTCCAACAATCTGTACTATACTATCCTACAAAATTTGTACGTTGCTGGAAAAGCCATGTACGAACATGTCATTTCAAAAGCTATTGGAGAAGAAAAAGAGGCTATGATCGAAGCGAATCCAGAGTGCGATCCCACTTTATTTACTGTGTCGGGGGATGGGACTTGGAAGAAGCGTGGCTTTGCTTCCCTTTATAGTGTCACAACTTTGATTGCCAAGCATACCAAAAAAATTGTTGACACTGTCGTAAAATCTCGTCTGTGTAACAGCTGCAAATATTGGGAAGCCAAGAAGGAAGAAGAGCCAGAGGCTTACCAAATTTGGCTTGATAATCATGACAAAGAATGCACCATAAACCATGACGGAAGCTCTGGGAAAATGGAGGTGGACGCTGTAATAGAGATGTTCTCCAGTACGCACTATCTCGCAATGAAGACAGATTGAACCGATCAGAGACTCGAGCTGCGGCATCATCAAAAGCTGGCAGAACGGCTCGCAGAGCAGAGAGGGCAGCAGAAAGCAGTTTCTACGAAAAAGAGGAAGGTGGCCTGTATGGAGCTGGCATCGCCGACTAATATTTGTAAGTAAAAAATATCTGAAATATTTAGATTTTCTTTCAAAGGCCCTTTTTTGACTACCTGGCCAGTTTTCTTCACATCTACTGAACCAATTTTGATGAAATAAAGCTTTAATGACGCAGAATTACCTCCTTTTGTTAATTGCGTACTTTAATTTGTCACTTTTTTTCTTTTTTTGCCAAAAAAATAACTTTGATACCAGCAGATCTGCTTTTCTTGAAAAAAAAAATTTTTGGGTTTTTTTGAAACCCTCGTATTTTGACCTATAAGTTAAGTTTTCTCCGGTTCTACCGGACCGGTTTTGATGATACAAAGTGAATTCGACGGAGAATTGTCAGTTCTTTAAAACTGCATTTAAACATTTTTGATTTTTTTTTCCCCCAAAAAAATTACTTCAAACTTTAAACGCGTTTATCTCGAACCCACGTTTTTCGAACTGGCGGCCATGATATCTCCAGTTCAACTGAACCGATTTTCATGAAGCAAAGTGGAATCGACGCAGAATTGTCACCATTCTCGGGTGAACCTCGACCATAATTTTTAAAAATTTTTTACTATTTTTTTTTTACAATAAACTAAAAAAAAAAACCCGAAATTGAAATTTTTTTTTGAATGTCCGCCATTTTGTCAAAAAAAATCACAAAATTAAGCTTGAGGTTCACCCGAGAATTACATCTATACTGATTATAACCCCGTTTTTTTCATTTCAGACACTCCGGAGACCCGGAATCGTGGCCGCCGTGACGACACCTTTTTTTTTCACCACCAACTTTGAAGTCTCATTACTTTTTGAACAGCCCTTATGAACAGCATATATCTTAATAGTATAATCTCGATACGTGTATCGAGGCAAAAAAATTTTTTTTATTTACTTTGAACCTTTTGTAATACAATAAATAAAAAAGTTTTCAATTATTCTTTGCGTTTTCAAATAAGAATTTTTTTAAAATGGGTCCTAAAAACGGGTTTTGAATGAGAAGACCGCCTTAAGCATTGTTAATAGAAAATTGTAGTAGCTTTAATATGATATATTACTTGTTTGATTGTTGTTTTTGATTCGGGAGATATATGCTATTAAGTAGGTCGAAGTTCTTTTTTTTTAAAGTAAACTGCAGTGGCAATATCTTGAAATAATGACATTTTCGGAATCATCTATCAATTTTACATTACAAATGGATAGTGGCATTTATTGTACTAACAGTTTTTTGTTATTTGTAAACCAGTGTTTTTAATAAGCTGCTAGTTTCGGTAGAAACAAAACTGTGCATTCATTTTATGCAATTAAAAGCTAAAGTTTGTCAACACTCTATCACTCGCTCGAAACATAAAATTTTTTACTGCCGGAAAAGCTGTGGATTTTCTACTTATATACAAGGGAATAACGAAATGAAACTTTTTTTCCGGATCAAAGTTGGTTAGTTATAAGAAATGCCATTGAAGAAAATAAAACTTGAGTATATTTGTTTTTCCTTTTTTTTACCACCTGTGATGGCACCCTAACAACCGCAAAACTTAAGTAACATCATTACAATGCTAACAAAAGTTCTAGATAGTTTTAATACAAATATTTTAATATGTTGTTTGATTTTCTGAGACACCAAGACATACATTTTTAAACAAAAATTCAGAAAAATATTAAATTTCAAAATTTTTTTCATTTTCTGCTGAAAAGCAATTTTAGACACGTCATTGAAGTGTTCTACACTATTTTTCTTTCTTGTATTACGCGAATTTGATAGCTAACACTTACTTCTCTGACTTAAAATTACTTCCCAGTTATAAATAATAAATTTCAATGATACACAATTTTTATGAATAAATTAAAGATTTTCTCTATATGATCTTGTTATTTATTATGTTGATTTTATATGATATTATATGATTATATTTATGATTTTATTATATGATTTTATATGATTTGATGTTGATTTTATGAGTTTTTTGTTGATTATTTATTTTAACCGCTGGGATTATATGTACAGGGAAATAAAATCACCACCCAGTTTTTTCGTTATATCGGCTTTTTACATTGAGGAGTCATTTGATCCCCCGTGTTCATTTGAGGGGATAGCAATGCTCTCATCTCCAATGAGCAATAAATTTCTAACAATTTTGCTGAAGGTCTAAAATGAAAATTTTGCTTAGCTTAGCAGTTAAGAGGTTAAACTAAATTCCTGTATTAGAAATTTTGACCTAGAAAAATAACTAATTTAAGCTAACCCAAAAATTAATTCCTTTTAAGCGTTGTTCTATGCTATCAAAAACCATTGAGATTTTTTTCAGTTCCTTTCTGAAATCGCACAAAGTACTCAAGCGAAATTCAATCAAATGAAGCAAACAGCTGCAAAATAGAGCAAATTTAGCTTAAATTAAAATCTGTAGTATTTCACTTTTATATTTTGTTTTTCTTCCTTCTTCTGGCGTATCCGACAAAAAAGGACCAAATAAGTGCATACGTATGTGTATAAGTGTTTTTGATAATGACCACTTATGCGCCAACAGCAGCTATCATCATTATAATTAATCACTTTCGTGTACTACGACTCGCACTATGACTCTCATACTTAGACTCAAACACACACTCACTCTCAACACACTTATATGTTACGCACTTTAGCAATTAGCACTTGGCCAGCATTAAAGTGTGTGAAAAAACCAAAGAACAAACAAAATGGCAACAAATGTAAGAACAGCTTTCCCGCCATTGTAATAGAAACAACAAAAACAAGAACAATAATCAAAAAAATAAAAACAATAATGTCGGAAAAGGAGAAAAAAGTGAGGAAAAAAATGCAGCCGAAGGCTATGCAAAAAATGGCATTCATTGAGAAAAGCTGGTTCAGACGGTTTACTTTGTTGTTATGTGTTAGTGAGTGAGTGAGTGAGTGTTGAAAGGGTTGCGTAGGCATGAGTGTGTGTGTGCGTGAATTTTTTAAGCGCCTTAGTGGAAAAAAGGTAAGGGTTTTTGTTTTTAAAAAAAGGACAATTCAAATATTTAAAGGAAAGGAAAAAACACTCGACTGCTCAAGGAAAATGAAAACTTAAAAGAATTCCCTACCTTATAACTCTGTTAATATATTTATTGTTGTTCTTTTTGTTTGCATTGTGTGCGAGAAAGTTTGCAGCGCAGCGTCTGACGCCAGCTAGTAACAGTAACTGCAGCAACTCGAAGTCTTTTGTAAGGATGCATATATCCTTCAGGCTGCACAAGCTGCGGTCAAGGAAATGCAAAAAGAGGACATCGATGTTTTGTTAAATGCTAGAAAATGCTGACACATATACCGATATACATCAGCACACACACACACAAACACACACAGACGCATCTACTCGCCCACTAACACCATTGCATATAAAAATTACTTTCTTCGTACGAAATTCCTATTCTGTTCAGCATAAGGAAAAGAAAAAAAGTGACGATAAAAAATGAAAAAAAATTAAACAAAATAAAAGAAATTGAAAGCAGACATTGGATAAAACCCAAAGAAAAAATATTGCGACAAAGTGCAGGCAGGCACACAGACGGAGGGTGTCCAAAATATGTGCAAATGTTGCCAGTAATGATGGAAAATATACTGTTGAAGGACTCTCTAGAAGAATGTGAAATTGATTTTGTGTCAATGCGGGAATGTTTTCTATTTGCTAAAGCTGTAGTGGAATTTTAGAAGAGGGGAAGTGCAACAAAAAGAAACAAACGAAATTAAATTAAAACTAGAAAACATTAAGACAAGATTTCTGCAGGAGTTCTGTAGTTTATTCAGGATTCATTCATTACTTGAATAAACAGTGTTCAATTTAAAAATAATCAACAATTCCAGCTGACGGCTTTCAACTTTCAAAATTCCGGAAAAATCTCCACTTAAATTTTAAATTTTCATCTTTATACATAAGAATCAATGCTGCCAGGTTTATAATGTAATATAGGGGAAGTGCATGTAGGAAGTGCGTTGGACCGATTGTACCTTGGTCCAAAGGCTACTTTTTCATATTTACCATCTCTAGCAAAAAAGTGTTGCACTACCATTCGTTCTGTTTATTTTCTTGACATTGGCAATGCTGTTATTGTGCCGCATTAGTTCATATTTGCTCGTCAGCTAATCAACAACGAAATTAGCACGTGGTTCGTAAATTTTTGTGCAGTTTTTCATAGTTTATATATACGAACGCGGATATCTTTCAGTGCTGAGAGTCAATTACAGTAGATCGGTAAGGTTTATTCTTTAATTATTTTACTTTGAAAACTTGATTTATTCGAACAAAATAAAGTTTTGAACATTTAAAGGTACAGTAGGTTTTGAAGGAACAATATTTTAAAGGAAACTTTTATCTATATATATAAAATGGAATGTGTGTTTGTTTATTTGTTTGTTTGTACCTTATAGGAGACCAAACCTCTGAACCGATCTTCCCGAAATTTTCACAGCATTTAACTGGGACTCTGGCATGATTAATAGGGTACTTTTTTCGACCACGCCCACTTTTACGCCCACTTTTTAAAATTATGTAATTGCTACCATATAGTTTTAAACAGATTTACTTCAAATTGTATACACATTATACTCCAGGCGAGGTAGAAATAAACATTTCTTACGCCACGCTCCCTTTCACGCCCCTTTTCACACCAAATTTAAGTTTTGAACTTTTTGTTCTCTGTACAAATTTGTTCCTTCCAACGGATTATTTTTTATTTGGTAGTATATTGCTCTTAATACTGTTAACATCGCCATATTACTATGAACCACGCCCACTTCACCGCCCCCTTTTTTTAATTCAGATACTTATACCAATAACAATGTTTGCTATACAAAATACTTTTTTTGTAATATGTATTTACCTAAAGTTTTATATACTTTTTATCTACAGGTAAGGTAGCCATAGATTTTTTTATTACCAAATCCCCCTTTTCGCCCCATTTTACTTTAATTATAATTAATCTGCTTTCAATCTATATATATAAAAATTAATGTCGGTCTGTCTGTTTGTTTGTTTGTGCTTTATAGGAGGCCAAACCCTTTGACCGATCTTCCTGAAACTTTCACAGCAAGTTATTATGACTCTGGAATAATAGGCTATGCGAATTTTTTATTGGACAATGGGGCGTGGCACCGCCCATATTACCCAAAAATTTAAATCGCCATATTTTGGACATTTTTTAAACTACGTCGATGATATTTGGTACATATGGTATTGGCATAATTGGGAATACGTACCAGGAGAAAAGTGGTTGGTACCACGCCCCTTTTTAGGAAAATTAAAAGTCGTAATATAGTCTTAACTACTGGACCGATCGTCATTAAATTTTCACAATAGGATATTCTTACGAAATAATAAATTCTTGACTATATAAAGTTGTGAGTGGACAAAGGGGCGTGACCTCGCCCATATAACCCAAAATTTAAAATCGTCATATCTTGGACATTTTTTGACCAACGGCGGCAGTATTTGCTATATATGGTATTGGCATGAATAGAAATACGTACCAAAAGAAAAGTGGGCGGAGCACGCCCCTTTGTTTGCGATATATTGGAGGCTGGACCTGTTAACCGATCTTAAATTTTCACAGCGTTCAGCTTTGACTCAGGAATACTTATTACATGATAATATTTTTCGACCATGCACACTTCTGCGCCTACTTTTTTACTACGTTTATTAACGGCTTTACTTAAAATTTAAAATACATATTAATTACAATAGTGGTGTAGCCCCATTCTCTTTCTCCCACAACTGTCTGCAAAACAGCTGATTTTGTAATATTTGTTAATTAAAATAGAGAGTGGGGTAGCCCCATTCTCATTCTCCAACAACTGACTGCGAAACAGCTGATTGTGTAATTGCTGCTTTTTGATTGGTCTAAAAATAAAAAGGGGGAGCATGAAGCAAATTACATGTGGTTCAGTGCTGAATTCTCATTGGTTTACAACAAAGAAAGGGGGAGAAGCATTGCAATAATTAAATTAAAATTAAATAAATAAATTTTTGTAAGTATATAAATACTTTTAATTTTATTTTATAACGAGGGGGTTAGCGAAGCACACCGGGTTCAGCTAGTTATATATATTATAGAAACATGCCAAGAAGTAAGACTGGACACCATCGATGTCCTATAAAGGTAACAGACTTATCCGCAGCAGTCGACAACGTTGTGCAAAGAGGTTGTAGTGCTGCATCTGCTGCAAAATCGCACAAAATCTCAAAATCAACTTTATTGCGCCATTTGGCAGCATACCGTGCTTCAGAAAACAAATCGTTCAAATACACGACCAAAATTGGTCATAAAAAGTATTCAACAGCGAAGAGGAGGGAATGTTGGCTACCTACCTTAAAACTGCTGCAAAGTTGCATTATGGGCTATCTAGAAAAGAGTCCATGAAGCTTGCATACCAGTTTGCAGAAAAAAACAAAAAGAATTTTCCTCAGACCTGGGTCGAAAATATTGCTGCTGGTAAGGAATGGCTTAATGGATTTTTGAAAAGAAACCCAACCATAGCGTTGAGGAAACCAGAAGCCACCAGCATGTCGCGATCGACAAGCTTTAACAAAAAAAAATGTCAGAGATTTTTTTGAAAACCTCAAGGAGTGTCTAAGATGCTATAAATTTTCCCCAAGCCAAATATATAATGTCGACGAAACAGGAAATTCGACCGTTCATGTTCCACCAAAGGTACTTGCTGCTAAGGGAGAAAGGCAAATAGGCAGCATGACATTGGGTGAGCGGGGTTCCAACGTAACGATGATCGCTGCAATTAACGCAATTGGCAACCATGCACCCCCGATGCTTATTTTTCCTCGAGTGAACTTCAAAGAACACATGATGAAAGGAGCACCTTCTGGATCTATTGGCGCAGCAACTCAATAGGGATGGGTTAACGAGGAGTTGTTTTCAAAATATTTTGATCATTTTGTAAAACATGTAAAGCCGTCCGCTGAAGAAATGGTTCTTTTAATAATGGACAACCATGACAGCCATATCTCACTTGGAGTTATTGATGCAGCTAAAAATAATGGTGTAATGCTTCTAACTTTACCACCTCGTACATCACATAAGCTCCAACCGCTTGATAGATCTGTTTTTGGACCATACAAAAAATTCTATAATAGTGTGGCAAATGATTGGATGTTCAATAATCCAGGAAAACCTATTACCATTTATGATATTGCTGAATTAATTGGTAAATCATACACATTATTATTTAATACGCAAAATATTGTAAAAGGATTTGAAGTATCTGGAATTTGTCCATTGAACGAAAATATTTTTGGAGAAGACGAATTTTTATCTGCTTATGTGACAGATCGTCCCTTTGCAAATCAACATGTAACATCACCAGAAAGTCCCTCGAAAAATCAAGGTAATTGCCTTTTTACAGTGGAGGACTCAAATTATGCATCTGCAACACAACTTCAAGAGGATGAAGCGATCGAAACTTGCGCAGAAAATCAAGGTAGGTAATAATTACTATGCTTCACATAAGATTCTCAGCAGCAACCGTTTTTCAGTGATATTGCAATCTGGAGTTACACCGCCACATGTAATACGGTCATTTCCAAACGCAGCAGCCCGGAAATGCTCAAAAGCTGGCAGAAAGAAAGGAAGGACCAGAATATTGACAGATACTCCTGAAAAAGAAGAAATATGGCAGACAAAAACCAAAATCACATCAGAACGGGCAAAAATTAAGACTGTCAAAAGGAAACTCCGAGATAATAACTCAAGCGCATCCTCAGATATTGAGAACTCTACTCCGAAGCCGAGAAAGAAATTATTACGGAAATCTAAGGCGGATTGCAAGCTCTCTGTGGCACTTGCTCAGTGCGAAAACTCTGACTTTAGTGCTGAAAGCGACTTTTCGATAGAAGAAATATTTAGAGCCTGCGGATCTAAGCGTCGCTTCCCTTGAATATCCACTTTTTGCTTATTTTAATTAAATTTTTTTTTTGTGGTTCAAGGTACAATACACCATGATCCGAGGTACAATGCCTGATTGTACCTTGGACCATTTTGGCTTTCTGAATAAAAATATTTATAACTTAAATTCAAATCGGATTTTCAAATTTTTCTTTCTTTACCATAATAGCTAATGAATCAGACAATAGTGTGTAGTTGTTATATTAAGAAATTAGGGGTGCTTTTAGAGCCGAGAAATGATTTAGCGCAAAGCGGTCCAAGGTACATGCAATTCCCCTAGTAATTTAAAATGATTTATTATCATAATAACTGCATAATTCTCTGTCACTGAATATTTTTCTAATTATTCAATATATTTTTATTTCTTAAATACATGCACACAGAGAAAATTATTTTTACAATTTTAATTGTTATTATAATAGCAATTGTAATCAAAATAAAATAAAAATCTATACCATTTCCAATTTTAGTTCATAAAAAATCAATTGAAACTCCGAAAAGATCATTTAAAAATTTATTTTCTTACTTCTAAGGGCTCAAGATCCCAAATTATAAAAACTAAAAAGTTAAACAATTTTGATTTTCCATTTTTATTCCCAACTATCTGATATACCCGGTGTTACTCGAGAGTCACTTATATAAACATTTTAATAAACACTTCTCGATTAAATTTTTTTTTTAATTTTGGAATTTTTAAAAACATGTTGAGTTTTAAGTTTGAAACCACTTTAAAAATATTAAAAAATTGACCGTGCTTCTTTTAACGAAGTAATAATTTTATCACTGCTTTTTCACAATCAAAAATTGTTTTTTTTTAATTTAAACTGAATTTACTGGTTACTGGTAAAAATTTTACTTGCACTTCGCATATGGAAATCAAATTTGTAAAAAAAGGAAAATGGACACCAAACTTCCTAAATTTTCTAGCAGTTTTTTCAGTTGGAAAATAACAATTGGTTTGTGTCTAAAATAAAAAATTAAATAAACTGAGTCTGATAGTTGATGCAATTTCTTAAATCTTCAGAATTAATTTTTTATGCGAATAATTGTATAGTCGTTTCTTAATGTTAATTAGCAAAAAGGTGTAAGTTAAGAAAGCAGTCTCTTTTTAATTTCCAATTGTAGTATATACAGCAACCTGTTACAATATTATCGACGTATACAGTTGATCGACATAAATCCAGCTGAAAAAAACTGCAAGAACAGTGCAGGAAGAGCTATTATGTTTCTTCTTACTGCAAGTTTAGGCTGTGTTCGCACAAACTAACAGTTACCGACTTATCTAAATTATCTTAACAGTGTTGGTAATGCAGTGCTTACTTCTAATTTAGAACATTTTCGAGCATACTTTTCACGACTAAAGCTTAATATGCTGTAGGAACGAAAATTTGAAGGCATTTAATTCTACAAGCGAAGTTTTGGTCTAAACTCTACACTGTTACATACTTAACATAACGTGTTTGTTGAATGTGTTAGTCGAACATTATTGTTGAATGTCAAATTTCCACGTCAATTAAATGTATCGACATATAATAGACAGCGCAATTTTGACATTTTAACTCTCCAATCATGTTTGTAAACTTGGTTCATCAGCGTACTAACCAACAAAAAAAAATGTCGCTAACTTTTCGCTGTCCAAAACGCAATGCATTTCTTACGGAAAATTTATTTTCGCTTCTGCTTAAAGCTTTAAGTTTCTAGCATAAAGCTGAAAGATTAGTATGCTGTAGGAACGAAAATATTTATTCATTTAATTTTCAATTACAAACAATGTAGTTGAACCTTTTTTTTTTTGTTGGTTAGTACGCTGTGGAACTGAAAAATTTGTTCAATGCAGTCAAGCTTACAACCATAATTGGAGAGTTAAAATGTCAAAATTTGGCTGTCGTTTATATGTCGGTACATTTACTTGGCGTGGAAATTTGACTTTCAACAATATTGTTCAAATAACACATTAAACATGAAAAATATTTACTTTTACTGCATTCACGAAGTGGTGATATATATACAAAAACTAAAGTATTGTAACATTGATAAAGAACTGAGTGACAACGCTGAAAATGTATCGAGAAGAAATGATGCCATCACCACAAAACACATTTAACAGGAGGTTTAGACGTACTAATATAAGGAAGATATTTAGGATTGAGAATTTTAATATAGCTGGCATGAAAAAATATATTTTTAGCCATAACTTTTGATTGCAAAGAGATATTGGCGTAATTTTTTCACATAAATTATTTTTGAGACTTGACTTTTTTTGGAAAAAATAAATTTCGCGAAAAAATCAAAGGGGGTACCCTTGTTGTTTTGATGACAAAAACAGCAAAATAATTTTTGCGCTTAGCTGGAAGAATTTTTGCAAGTAAATGCTATGTCATATGAAAGGCAGTCAGATGTGCAATTTTTAATTGATTTAGTTCTTACAACAAAAACCATTTTTGAGTCATTTTTGGAGTAAAAAGTCAATATTTTGGACCTTTATTGACATAATCATAAAACATATATTCACTAACTAAATGGTACAGTTCAAACTATTTTTTTGAAGTGATTTTATTGAACTTTTGAACAAAAAAAATTTTAATGAAATATATTAATGGACAGCGGAGATATTTGCATCGATAGACCAAGCTTTGATTTTCATGTCGTTTTTTCTCATTCTTAGGTAACGATGTTTTATGAAAAAGTCGTTGCGCTGAAAATTTCTACAATTTTGAATATATGTGAGTATTTTTGATGTCAAAATAACAGAAATTTTTAAAATTAGATACACAAAAAACTTCGATGGTAAAAAGTACTATAATAAAAAAACTACCCTTAGTTGAAAAATTTTGTAGGAGGCGTGGCAAAAACTAAGTATGTAACATTTGAATTTAGAATGCATTTAATATGTGTATCTAGTTTGAGCGAAATCCGTTAAGCCGTTTATATTTGTTTAAAAACAGAAAATTAGTTTTAATACTATAGATATGGGTATTTCCACAGGAAAGTCAACCGTGACCAAAAAATTAAAACTTATTAAAAACTTATTATTTTATGATATTATTTAACAGAAACATTTTAATTTTATTAATTTAAGCAATTTGTACATAAAATTATTAACCATGATGATCACATTGTCTGCACTGTTTCACAAATGTAGTTTTTCTTTTTCGTAAGTGTTTAGTAAATGTTTCGTAAACATTTTTGTTTTATTAAAAATCGAAGGCATTGGCTAAAGATAATGAAAAAATGGTTGATGCAATTAAAGGAAAATATATTGAATTTGTTTTTAATTACTAAATTACATAATTACTTAACTACCTAATTACTTAATTACCCAATTAAATTGCAATGGAAAAAACTGTCCCGTGCGACCTGTCCCGTGCGACCGAACTTAATATTAAATTAAAAAATAAGTGTTAAATATTATTGGGTAAAATAAAAGCAATTTAAAAGAAACACCAATGCACAACATCCATAAAATAAACTCTTTGAAAAATTCCCTCAGACTTCGCTGAATTCGGCGCTTGAGTTGTTGTCCTCGAAAAAAACTTCCGTTTTTTGTCCCGTGCGATCCCCGTTGTTTTTGGCAATTATTTTGAAAAGGAAAAATTACCGATAATCAACCTTAGCAACACTTATAGAGCTTACTAAGAGTTATAAGTGAAGACCATTATCAAAATATAAATTCGTGTTATTACTACTTTTTTTTCACTTTAACAGCGTACGACTGTCCCGTGCGACACCATGGAAATGCCCATATTTCGATTACCGTCGCCAATCATCGTCAGGAAAAACTGAAAGACACATACAAGAATTTTTTGCTTAAAACAATTGTACTCACAATTTTAAATTATTACATTATGTAATTTATAAATAATTATAAACATTAATATCACAATTTTAAGAAATCAAACAAGAAAACATCCACTTCTTCTAACGTCAAGTTTTCAATGGTTTTTTTTTTAACATACTTTCTGTATGTGTGTGCGCACTTGTCTGTGTCTGTTTTGAAGTCCAGTCTCTTATGCTTTAATTGTAAAAATATTTTAAATTTAATTGTAAATAAAAATTTTTTAAGTGAAAATAATTGTTAAAAATTATTTTATATGTTTTTTATTTTTTTCTGATTATGATTGCTGACGGCAATCGAAATATTGGAAATGCAAATTAAAACAATTGAAATTTTTATTTTTCATTTTTTCAAATTCATATTTTGGACCGTGAGCCCATAAAAGTTAGACAATAAAACAAACTTAAAAAAAGTCGAAAAACAAATGATCATTTGAAATTTAGGAAAATATCAATTGAAATTCAGAAAGTTCATAAAATTATGTTAAAAATATTGAGTTTAGGTGAGGTTAGGTTAGGTTAAATCGGATGCCTTCATGAAGGCTCACATAGACCAATTCAGGTCCTTAGTGGTACCGGTAGCGAACAAAAGGAACCTTTGTGCTTATTTAAAAATCTTTAAAGATTTGCGTTGAATTCGCAAACCTTAGGAGGGATTCCAGAGACACCCTGGCTACATCTTTAAGCGACGGGAATGTCGATGAGCCTAGGTATTTTAGTCTCGATCTTAGTAGGGCGGGGCATGTGCATAGTAGGTGCTCCAGGGTCTCCACTGTGCCCGGTTCCTTGCACTTCCTGCAGTTGTCATCCGTGGTGATGCCAAGCTTCCTCGCGTAGGCTGCCGTCATGCGGTGACCAGTGAGCATGCCCACTAGTGTCCTGCAATCTTTGCGCGGGCGTGCCAAGATGAACAGAGTTCGTTTTTCGCATTGTGCATTGCACATGATTTTCGAGATTTTGCACGATGTCGTATCTCTCCATCTACGATTCACTGCTTGTGTGGCTCTTCTTTCAAGGTTCATGTACAACTCTTGTAGCGGAGTAAGTACATGTTCTGCGAGTTCTGATTTCAGCCCGACGCCTTTCTTTGCTAGACCATCTGCCATCTCGTTTCCCTCAATGCCTTGGTGGCTAGGGACCCATTAGATGCGCACTCTCTTCGAAGCGCATAGTGCATCTAGTGCATCTAGTGCATCTCTGCCAGCCAAGACACTTTTGGACTTGAAGCCAGCGGAGCGCATGGATTTGATAACCGCTTGACTGTCAACGAAAACGTTGATTAAAGTTTTTTCCTGAATGTTGATGTAAGAGTGTTGTGTGTCCATGCTGAGAGCTATCTCAGCAGCCTTCCTTATGGCAAATATTTCTTATTTGTTTGTTTTATGCTTTCAAAGCATAAAAACAAAATCTTCTAACCCGAATCAAGCAAGTCCCACACTTCAGCACTCTCACCCAAAACGGGTCTCATGTAATCTCAATCCTAATTCACACCAGGTCACACCAGCAAACAAAAATGCTCCAGACACTATATCCTAACTTTGTACATTCACATACTTTAAACCCATCTCCTTCTGTTCCAATCACAAGTGGAGCCCCTAATCAACCTGGTAGTTCCACTTCTTTCATCGACCCTCTTCAACCACCAAAGGTGAAACTAACTCTTGTGTTGACACCGAGAGCAGATATGCCCTATCTCGTCTTAGAGAGAACAGTGTCTACAACAATGTGCGCCTCTACCTGGCTTACATGTATAAAGCACCTGTCTCTACTTGTATAGAAGGCAAAACCAAGACAAACCTCAAAGTCTTGATTCAGCAAGAAGGCTTACCTACCGATGTCAATGAATTACGCCATTTGTTCACCAGTTTCCACGTGCAACTTGGCTTGACAAGTCAACAAGTCAAAGAAGACCTTGACACATATGGTGCTCATGTAAGGTCAAAACATATCTCTTACCTTCAAAAGACCCGTAAAGAGCAACAACAATATTATTCCTAACCAGCGTAGTGAACATAATCAAAACCCTAATCGCAGCCCAATTAGTGATTCCCCGTCAACGACTGCTCTTCGCATATTTTACCACAATTGTGGCGGTATGCGAGGAAAACTTAATAAACTCTTTGTTGACGCGAAAGCTTGCCTCTTCCAAGTACTAGTTTTCACCGAAACATGGTTAAACAATACTTTCAAAAACGAAGAGATTCTTGACAGCAATTGGACAGTTTATCGAAATGATCGGGACTTTGGCCACACAGGTCTCTCCCGTGGAGGTGGTGTTATGATTGCAACTCATAACTCTTTAGCAAGCGAGCTTGTTGCAACAACCTCTCACACACTCTTTGAACACCGTATCATCAAAGTTCGCTCAGGGACCAATATTTTTATTTACATTGTTGTCTTCTACATTCCCCCCTGTTCTATCGAAACAACATACAACGATTTATGTGAAACAGTCCAATCGTTAACCGCAACCTTAAATGAGGAAGATAAAGTTATATTTTTTGGAGACTTCAATCGTCCAAATATCTCATTTATCGTCGATGAAAATGACAATTATCTTCTTCCAGTTAACCTTTCAAGCTCGATAGACTTCGCTTTACTTAGTACCTTTTATAGCAATGACCTACAACAAGTTAATCCAACCCCAAATCGGAACGGCAACTGGTTGGATTTAGTCTTTGCTAATTCGTATGATGAAATAAAGATTATTGCAACTACTTAGGCTGAACACTTATTTTCTGATACACTCCACCACACTGCTTTAACTGTAGAATTTCCTAGTAACAACATGTCTTTTACCACCTCATTTCATAACACAATTGTGTTCGACTTTCTTAATGCCGATTATGACAGTATAAAAATTGATTTGAATAAACAAAACTTAAAATTTCAATAGTTTTTTCTCATTCTGTGACGATGACCTCGCCTTAACAAAATGCGTTATACTGAGAAAATCTATAGCTTTTAAGATATCGCAAGAATGTTGATGTCGTAATAACGTGAATTTTTTTGACTTCCACATTAAATAGAAAATATTTCTGAAAAAGCTTTCGCTTGCCGTTATTTTTACTAATCAACGCCTTTCCATACAAAAATACGTTGTACTGAGAAAATCTATAGTTTCGAGATATCGCAATAATTGTGATGTCATAATAACGGTATTTTTTTTAAATTTACTATATGTAAAAAATGTTGCCATATATAGTATAGTATACAGTATATATTCAAACATGTTACATACAAAAACGCTTATTGTAGGGTATCCGTAAGTTATAGCGAAACAAAGTCTCTAAAATTCCCTTCAACACAATGCTCTTCCATCTCTTATAGTTTAAGAGTTATTACGGAAATTCCCTTTAAAGGCTCATATTTCAGGTCAAAGGTCATCAATCGAAAAAGGAACCAGCCTCCCCATCCAGATCTTTCTTACGATACCTCATTCACCACCATTCTTCACCCCGCCAAACGTGGCTTTTTTTGAGTGCTATGATTTGATGAATTTGTGTTTTATTACAGCACAAAAAAAATAAAAATTCAGAAACAAATTTCTGACTGCGTTATCTTAAATGAACTTGGTCCAATCACAATATTTTAAAAGTCTTTTTTTAAAGCATTAATAATAATAATTGTGCATGTCAAGCTCTTTCAATTCTCTGGCATTTTTGATTTCTTTTTGAATTACATATATACAATAGCATGAAAAATTTCCATTCATATATGTGATAGATGATAAATATAATTCCGAAAAAGAACTTTTTAAAGCTTGTTCAGTTTTTTTTTATTATTTTTTATTAGTGTTTATTTACTGATTTCTTCTCTTTACTTGACAATTAACAACACAAACAAGATCTGAGCTCAATTCAAACAGTTTATTTCTTTTACACTGTACATTCTTCTAATTAGCTACTCAGTATTTCTTAATTGCCCAATAATAGCTTTCCTTATAAAAAAACTTTGATAGATTTCTTAAAAAAAAAAAAAAAAAAATGCTATACCCAGCCATAAGAACAAACAAAACGTATAATTAAAAATTTCCATTCAACATTCAACGTTTTCGTTATCCTATTTTAATGATGTCCTTCCTGCCTTTATTGAAATAGCCGCTGCAGTTAGCCGTATGTCTTGGCCGAACATTTTTGGCTTAAACTTCAAAGCGTATATTTCAATTCAAAAACATTTATCAATTTTATCGCATTATCTTTCACAATGATTATTTTGCTGACAAATTTAATTTCTTTGCTATTTCTTTTTGGGCCAAAACAAATCATGATGGACCAAAGAACTTTTCATTTTTTATGCAAAATAATAAAATCAATTGATTTGAATTGTTTTAAATAAAAAATTTTAACGAGAACCTATTAAAATAGATTGATAATACACTTCTTTCATCTTTGAAAGAATTTCGGCTGTCAACAGTAATCTTGGCGTCAACAGATATTAAAAAATAACAAACAAAAAATAAGGTCAAGTCAACTAATAAGGTCAATTGGCCAACAAAATAGTCACAGCAATACTTTTTTGGTGGGAAAAAGATTTTCAAATTCCGATTGAAAAAAAAACAAATAAATAGGAATATTTGTACACTAGTTTATTAAATAAAATACAATCACACAGGCGGGTAAAAGCATATCATTTCTTTAACCATTTATTGGTACTAGTTTTGTGATATCAACAGAAAAGTGCTACTTTAGATAGGAATGTAGCAATATTAGCACAGGAAAATAAGATTCCAAATTAAGTTTTTCCCCGAAATTATCCTTATTTGATCATAAGAAATAACATTTGAGTAGTTAACATTAAACAGTTATTAATGGTCGAAGATCGCGAAAATTTTTTTTCCCCAAATATGTGGTAAATTTTTTTCCTAGATTCTTTGAATATTTTAGAAATGATGACATTTATTTTTGACTAAGCTTCCACTAAAAAAGTCATACCTATACATTAGACCAACCCAAAAAAAAAACGAAGTGTGATTTTTTTTTGTGAGCACATGAATAAAAGTGTTCGATTATGTATCGAAAACAAGCCCTTAAAATTTGGTACGAATATATTGATGTTTAGTACTCGACCAAAAACGTTAGGTCGACCTGTTATAAAAATTCAGTGAACTAAAAAACCGATAATCATACATGACACAAGTAATAAGGAGATTTTTTTAATGTATAATTTACATTTAAGTTAGAGCCGCTGAAGATGGTGAAATACTTTTTGATTTGATCCGCTTGCTAGATGTAGAGATATTTTAGAAAAAACTGAAACAATAAGAAAAAAACATTTAAATTTCATGTTCAAAGCTTAATATTTCTTGTAAAAATTTTAAAAATCTTTTTTTGTACATATATACACGTTTGTATCCTTGTAGCGTTACGGGAAAAATGAGATAGTTATATTTTTATTTTTATCCACGTGATAGATTTCAAGTTATATCTTCAAAAAAGGTTGCATGAGGTAATTTAATGGTTTTTTTAATCTTTAAGCCCAAGATGGATGGCTAAGATCATCTACTGCCTCAAGATTTATATACTCCGACATCATTTTGCCTTGATGGACAATGAATTGTGTGCACTTAGGATTTTTAATGTTTTTGTCATTTGTGTATATTTAGAATATTGGTGCACTTGTGAGCTACCAAACAATGCCCCCATGTATGACCTAAAACTGTTGAAACAAATCCGCGGATATGAGAACACCGAAATTTCCAGGATTGCATTCAGAACCTTTTCTGGCCATACGTGGTGTCTCAATGAAATATTAGTTGGGTTGGCATTTTTGGACACTAGCATCAGTGAGTGGGAGAAAAAGTTAATCGTAAAAGCTTTCTACTCCCAGTAGAGTTCGAACACATGGGCGAGTAGATATTTCGAATAAGGATATAAATGAACTAAATGACTAAGATTTCATCACGCAACAAACTAATAAGTTATATAAGTAAGGAACCCTCAGAGTAAATGCAAGATGCTTCTTATAAAGAGGCGCTTAAGAAAATTCGCGGCATGAAAGTTACCAACGACATCGCCGAAAGAGCAGTATCTTTAGCTGAAAAGTATAATGGAAAAATTACAAGAAATGAAGGGCAGTATCAGCACTTAGATCACAATCGAACAACCTTTAACCATTGTACCAAGAAAAAACTGACTGATGCTCTTGAACGATTAAAATTTGCTTCCAACACATAAATTCGCTTATAAATATGATTATTATGTTGTAACTAATAATATGAAATATCTACTTTAAATAATATTTAATAAAAATATTATTGTATAAATAACCGTAAGGTAAGACCTTAAGCAACCTCATGCAACCTTTTTTGAATATGAAACTTGAAATCAGCAAGTGGGTAAAAATATAAATATAACTATCTCTTTTACTTATCGGTGTAGGATTGTGTGCGACCACTCATTTTTTCCGTAAAAATATTGGCTACAAACATATATTGGCTACATATTGAATTTTAAAAAAAAAATTTTAATTTTTTGCAAGAAGTATTAAGCCTTGAACATGAAATTTACAATTTTTTGTTTTGTTATTGTTGCAGCTTTTTCTAAAATATCTCTACATGTAGCAAGCGGATTAAATCAAAAAGTATTTCACCATCTTCAACGACTCTAACAACGTAAGATTATACCTTAAAAAACCTCATTATTACTTGTATCAAGTATGATTATCGGGTTTTTAGTTCACTGAATTTTTGTAACGGATGCAGCGCCACCTAACGTCTTTGGCCGAGTACTAAAAATCAATATTTTTATCCCTGTGCTCACAAAAAAAATCACACTTCGTTTTTTTTTTTTTTGAGTCGGTCTACTATACATTTTGTCAAAAAAATACCCAGAAATTATAAAAATTTTATACATTTTATAAAAGTGGGAACAAGATAACTTTTTGCCAATAGCATCCTAATGCTGAAAGGCGAAAGATATTATATAGCTCACAAGCTGCGGAGCATACTATAGATTTTCCCAAAGTGGCATTAACTTGGTTCATCCTGTCCAAATTGTTATTGAAAGATATTCTCAAATTTTTTGCCGCCTTTACAACTTCAATGCCTGATTTATGTAGGGTGACTTTTGGAAGAGGCGAAGTAAGGTTGTGTTTTCTAGCTATAACTAAACATTAGGATTTCATTGGGTTGAAGCCTAAACCATTAGCAGATGCCAAATCATTGAATCAAATTCAAAGTTACGTTGCCCATGTCAACACTCACAGAACTGGCGATGCTATCAAAACTTCGCTTCTTCTAGCCGTAATATTACTGTTCTCAAAAAATTTAATATGTGAGGCCGGTTTTGACAACCTCACAGAAAGTCGTAAGAGCTTTTAATGGTGAGAGAAGTTCGGTTTTGATAGCCGAATTGTGGAGGAGTCATAACAGCGCCTTTTGCGATGGTGAGAGGAATTCGGTTTTAACAGCCGAATTGTGAAGGGGTCATAACAGTGCCTTTTGCAATGGTGAGAGGAATTCGGTTTTAATAGCTATAAATCCTTATGTTGAGGTGGTCAGAACTTTTTCTATTTAAGCTACTTACCTCTTTGCTTTTAAGGTTATCACCAATTTCTTAATGCCGTTTGCTTAATAAAACTGTTATTTTTAAATATTTTTTAAATTTTTATTTCAAATTATTTGAAATAATATTACTTTTTTGATCAAATTAATATAAAATTTTAATTGTTCATAGAACTTTACAAACCAATTTTTTTGTGGAACTTTAAGAGTCCCATATTATAAACGACAAACCATTAGCATTTAAAGTTACTTCTGAAACATGCTTACAAATAGTTTTAGACAATGGAATTGTAAAATAGTCCATGCCTTTTTCAATACAATACGCTTAATAATAATTATCAAAGTAAAGCGATTATCAAAATAAATACCAATTAACTTTAAAAACAATTTTTTTAATATTTGCCAACACGCACGCTGCAAAGCCAAAACTAAAATGGAGAAATTTGTTTTTTGCGGTTTTAGTATCCTCAGTAAAGGCGTGAAAACCGTATTGAGGCTACAATAGCCGAATTGGAGTTTCTCTACACGCAAGATTGAAAAGTTTGTTGCAGTAGCCACAATACTGAATGTATCACAACTGTAACCACAGCTCTTATTTTCAACAGACGCTAAACAAAATTTTTGCTTTTTTTATGATTATTGCAGATTCAATTGGGTCTATGAAAGCTCTCATAAAGTGCTTGCAATAAACTGAAGTCACCTTAGTTGAAACTAAGGTGACTTCATTTCATTATAGTAACTCTAATATGGCTACTACAGCCTCATTTTTTTCATGGCAGCCGTGTACGAAATTCAATTATTCCTTTTTTGCTGTTTTTTACACTGCGTAAAAGTTTGTTTTTTCGGCTGTGCTTTAAGTTTGAAGTCAGTATGATTTGAGCGTTCATGCGATAAGGGTGTAGTTCGCTGTTTTATTTATGAATGCACGAAAATATTCATTCTTTTAAAGACTTTTACTTTTTTGATCTTTTATATATTAAAATAGCGAAAAACAATCACAAAAAGAAAGCATTACATTGAAACTCTATCACTCGACAATATTTCTCTGCACCATTTGGCGAGAGCTTTTTAGAAATTCTTGTTTAAGTGTAAAGCTGTGCACTCGGAAAGGTGTCTTTGTTTTTGTGTTAACCCTGTGTTGATGACTACTGGTTTAAATAGACCGACAGGATGCTAAAAAATTAATATTTGAATGGTGGCTTTCTAAAAGGTGTAAAAAAACTATGCAAACGAAGTTTATCCAAAAGATGTTTCTTTGAGAAAAACTTATTTGAATTATTTCTGATTCATTCAATCAACAGGAATTCGAAGACAATTTCGCTTCTCAAAGTTTTAAACTATTGCTACACTAAAATAAAATTGTTTCAAAATATACTAAAACCGATAATATAAATAATTTAGAACTCCATTTTTACAACGTTTGCCACGTGAGTTTTTTTATTGAATAAGAAATAAAATAAACTAAAAAAAATAAAAAAAAATTAATTTATAAAATAAAAAAACTTCGAACGATACAAAAATTTTAGTATATCATGAAATTTTAAATAAAAAATTAAATTTAAAAACTTAACCTAATTTCGTTGAAAATATTCATCGATATTTAAATAATAATACAAATAATAATAATAATTCTAACATTTCCGGGAATATTTTTTTTCAACTCTTTTTGAGTACTGACATGCCTTAATGACAAAATTCTTGTATTTTATGATACGGCCAATATACTCAAGATATTCTCGTTTTGTCATTTTCACAAAATTTTGCAGATATTTAATAATCTGCATTTTTTTTATAGACCTTTTTTATGGATTATTGTGCTTCTTTGGACAATTTTCCAAGTTGTAATGACTGATATTTTATGATGTCTTTGCCATGCGCTAAGACTTTATGCAGTGTAGGTGCAAGCTTTTTCGGGTTATTTTTCTGGATCAAATTGGCTGTTTGTGTTTTCCCATATTCAAATATCCCGTACTTTTCGGCGTTCATTTTGCCCTGCACTTCAAGACATTGAGGATGACTGCAAACATTTTGATGATTTCTCCATCAACACCTGTTATGCCTGCTGTTATGTCATTTCTTTAGAAAAATGTCCTCGATGTATCAACTGTATTTCCATATCCTACTATCGGCTAGTGAGCTTTAATTCCAAGTTTGTTTCCTTACAGCCAATATATTCTTCTTAACAGTGTTTTCATAAAATTTTTGCCAATTCGTGGAAAAATAAGGATATAAGGACATCTTATTCTTGCATGTAATGGGGAGGTTCCGTATTCGTAATTTTACTCATCTTCAATGTTTTTGTCGGTGCTTTGGAATTTTCTTTGAATCCTTTGACAAATTGGACACATTTTTGAGTCTCTTAACTAAGTCATTTCGTTGACTACTTTTCCGTCAACCATAGTCAGCTTAAATTCATGTTTAATGATGAAAGTTGTTTCGTCATGAATCTCTTGCGGATTTTGATGTACATGGATATTCTTCGGGTAAGTTGGCAATTTCTACATCGGTCGCAGATTTTCTTTATATTCCTCTTTCTGATCGCGATGATAAGGAAAAACCAGTATTGTTTGCTAGCTCGACGATGATCAAGGCAGAACAGAACTATTCGCAGGAACATCATAAAGCTTTAGCTATTGTTTTTGTCTTAAGCTCAGTATGCTGTAGAAGCGAAAAGAAATATTCCGTAAGAAATGCATTGCGTTTTTGACCGCGAAAAGGAAGTAATATTTTTTTTTCGTTAGTATGCTGTTAAACCGAAAAATTTGTTCAATGCAGCCAAGTTCACAACCATGATTCAAAATGTCAAAATTTCGCTGTCTTATATATGTCCGTACATTTAATTGGCGTGAAAATTTGACATTCCACAATAATGTTCAACTAACACATTCAACAAACACATTATGTTAGGTATGTGTTAGTGTTGAGTCTACACCAAAATTTCGCGTGTAGAATTAAATAACTAAAAATTTTCGTTCCTACAGCATACTAAGCTTTAAAGAGGTTTCATCAAAGAATACTTTCCCGGTGACAACCACACGACTTCAGAGATATATTATTTTCATAGGAATGTATGATTGATTGTTTGGTTATTACAAAAAGGGAAAATTATTGGCAGACGTAGAAGCCTAAGTGGCGGCAGGGGTTCTGGGACTCAACCAGGGTCAATTGCAAAATATTATATATAAAAATTGTTTTACATTTGTAGATATCCCGATAGTAGCTTAATATACCCAAAAAAATTACACATTGAGTTCGCTTACAGAATATCTAAGAGCGGGCTGAAAAGAAAATAAAAATATATCAAAAAGTTTTTAATAATTCTAAAAAAATAATATTTTTTAGAATTATATATAAGCTTAATGCCACTTAAGTTCATGAAGCAACAGGTTGCAACAACAACAAGTTCTTTGCAGAACAAACCACCAAGAAGTAAACAAAGAGCACAACAAACAAGTCTTTGCAGAATCAATGCAGTCGCTTTTTTGAACCTTTGCTTTTGCAAAGTAGTAGAAAAACATTGCTTTGAAAGGCGACATACAGCACATAATTCTGTTTTAATTTAACAGAAGGTGTTAGTATAAGCTTATCAAAGTGGATGGTACTGCAGAAGCCACAGAAGACTACTGATGAGTTGTTGTAGCTATCAACGAAACAGCTGTCTAGTCTGCTTGGTGGTTTGTTCTGCAAAGAACTTGTTGTTGTTGCAACCTGTTGCTTCATGAACTTAAGTGGCATTAAGCTTATATATAATTCTAAAAAATATTATTTTTTTAGAATTATTAAAAACAATATTGTAATTAAAATATGCCATCATTAACTTTTCATATATCAAAAAGTTTTTTGGGACAAAATAACTTTTTTCGAAAACAGGTTCATACTGCCAGAAGTACTCAAAAAATATAGTTCTTGATTTAATTAATGAAGGCCATATTGTGGTCGTTAGAATTAAATAACTTGCTAGATCTTATGTGTGGTTGCCGTCTTAAGACTCTGATATTGAAAGAATAGTAAAAACATGCAGTTCGCGTTTAACATATCAAAAACACACGAAAAATATTTGTTTTGCAACTTAAACTTAATGTAAGGCAAAAAATCTTTTTGACATACAAAATTCCATTTATATAAATGTGAAATTCTTCCAATATTATTAAATAAGTAACAAGAAATTGGAAGATTGATTGAGACGGCCACGATCTAAAATTTCTCTTAAACTTGTCTAAATAGCTTAAGAATCAACAAATTTTCAAACTAATTCTATGAAGTTAGTTATCTGATTAGACTTCTTATTTCCTAATGGGTTAAAGTGGACTTGTCTAATGACATTATAGAATAGATTTATTATTCTGATTAATATGAGATGAAAACAATTACTGGCAGCTACTAATTAGTTGATGCCTTCGGTAAATCTTCGATGTTGCCGTTGCTGTTGTTTTCCGATGATGCTGATGTTTTTGTTGCCTTCATTGTTGGCATTGCAGCAGCACACACACCAAACGCACAAGCACACAGTTGTTGTTACCAGGATTAATTATCAATTAGGCAAAAATATGTTTGATGCCACCACCATCAATTTAACTAGCTACATAGTTCTGGAAATAAGAAACTGTAGACAAAGGAGTTAAGCTGGAAGTTGGAAAAGATGACGAAATTTATTTTGCTTGCGTTAAGAAGATTGTGTTATTCAAAAATTTTACAGTAGTTGAAATATCATTAAATGACATTTTTTTTGTCAAGTTGGTTGTTAGAATTTTTAAACATTTTCATACTATTTTAGTTTTTTTATAAATATCGACTTTTATGAGTAAAGTTTTGTGTGTCTTAATATGTGTAATATTTCAAAACGTTCTAGCTGTGTAGAGCTTACTATTATATTTTTCTTATTTCGTAGTAGAACTTTTTATCTAAAGTAAAAAGTTACTCAACTGAACTGAATAAAGAGCTGAACTGCTGTCAGCAAGCAGCTGGCTGTTGACATAAAATTCACTGCACAGTCAACGCATTACTTTCATTTTAATTGTTTTAATGCCGCTTCATTGCATTCTGTCTGTTATGCCAAAAAAACGCAGTCTGAGCCAACTCAGTCTTATATTGCCTACATTAGTTTATACCACAGAGTATCTTTGGCTTGCTGTGTGAATGTGTATGTGTGTGTTATTTCCATTCATACTTCTTGTTGCCAGCTAAGACCATTTCAACCACGCTTCGTGGCAAATTAAGTGTTGCCAAGAACGAGTCGCTCGCTGCTGCAACCAGCGGCGTTTTGCACATTTTTAGAAACTTTGTTTTTAAAAAAAGCTTTGAAGTTAAATGCCTCATTACGATCCCCTCAAAAAGTACTCTTGACTTGACTGCGCCTCTGCCTACAGCTACCTGAGTTTGTCTGTTAGTAAAATGTTGGGAAATAGTAGTAGTAAAGTTTTTCTGCAACGCCAAGAAAAGGCGACCCAATTAAAATGTGAATGTGTTGAAAGTTAAGCTGTGTGTGAATGAGTGTCTGTATTCAGATCGGTGCATGTGCATGTGTGTGTGTGTGTGTGTGTCTGTGCTAAAGTATTTAATGACCGCTTTTAAGGCTTTAGTGCGCACCATTTCCGCCGAGCTCAAGAAAATGTTTTCAACGAATATCAGTGCAAAAGAAAGTTTTGGTTGCAGGAAATGAGTTAAGTAATTTAAAATAGTTGCGCACCATAAATTGTAATCCGGAGTAAATTTGCTTGAATTTAAATTTAATGCTGTCTGAGTAGCTGTTAAGAACAAAATAAATGAGGGTTGGAAAAAATGTTCGTCGAATAAAATTGATCCCTACAAAAATGATGAAAACTCTTAGAACAAGTAGTTCGATTGTTATACTATAAACTAAACGATTTTAAACTATCAAACAACTAGAATTCGTATTTAAATCATAGAAAATCAACATCATTAATTACAAGGTCATATAGAAAACAATTTTATTTTTAAAATTATTTAAGATTTAAGACTAATCTTAAAAAAAAATAAATAAGGAATTATTAGTTTTGAATATATAGTTTTAATTTTACAGGACCCCCTTTCAATAACATTTTACGGTAGTATTCGACACCCTGCCTGCTGTTGAAAACCACTTTCTTTTAGAGTCTTGAAGATCTTTGCCCGATTTTTTGTTGTCTTCATATTCCTTTTAACTAAAGCTCAGTATATCTCAATCGATATTAGTTTATGACAGTTTGGTGAATTGGTTTTTTAAGCAGTAAAATCAATTCTTTCCTCCAGAACAACTCTAAGGCCGCTTTACTGTAGTGACATGAAGCGAAATCGGGTCAAAATAAATAAGAAAACATAAACTTTATGGGAGAAAAGTAGCCTTGTACCGAACTGGCTCAGAAAGGATTCAATAGATATGGTATCATATATTAACGATACAGAATTTTTAAAGTATAGAACTTCATTTTCCTGCTGCAGTTGTGAGTCATAAACAAGGCATTTCCTTAGACGATTTTTTAAAAATCTTTTAATGAATGAAATTGATAAATATTCGAACATTGATTATTAATATAAACTTTCGTCACGATGTGATCCTATTCTCCAGCTGCAGAAGGTGCTTTAATATAAAAGATTTCCAAAAGTTATTTTAATTAAAATAAAAATTAACAAAATGAATCTTCTATACAAAATTTGGTCTCGATATGACAACATCTTTCTAATCCAAAATGTCCTTAGATATCATGGTGTTGAAAAAAATTTAATTTTTGTCAATATTGCACTAGTTGATTTTAGTAGATTTACAAACGCTGATTCTGGTTCATTCTGAAATAAAAGAAATATGTTTTTAGGCATATTTTAGTGTTCATTAAAAAAAGTATGGATCATGGTAAAATCCTTCAGTAAGGCTTCAATGATAAAGTAAGGCTTTATCTATAGCTTCACATTATTAAAATAGTATGTTTGTACGTAATTTTCACAAATTTTAAAACAAATTTTGAGAGTCCTGCTTTTATAGAAAATGACACAAAATGCTTACTATAAGTCGCTTAAAAGTAAATAATGCGTCTATCAGACATTTCATTGTTTTTGTGGGTTAATATTATGTTAATAGCAAACAAACAATTTATTAGTTGCTATGCCTATTCCTTTGCAGGATTAAAGCAGGGGTGCGTAACACTATGCATACACATTTTAATGTTTGTGTTTTCAAACTTTTGCTTTTAATGTAAAAAAATAAATTTTCTTTTATTTATCAGTAAAAAAGCATTTCAACATTTTTTATTTTGACGTAGAATTACGTCTTACGCGCGGCTTATGTGGGGGTAATTTTCACAAATTATTTAAAGCACATTTAAGGATTTTAGTTGACACTTTGCGGTATACCTACAGCCTTGAATATAATATTCATAGTACAAAAAAAAAATATATGCCAAAATATCAGTTTGAGAATGAATAAAATTAATCTCTAACTTTGGGTTTAGCCACTTCTTTAATAAAGTTACAAAATAGCAAAATTTAAGAAAAAGAAATATATTCGTATGAGAAAAGTCACACACAAGCTGCTTCAGTAGCTTCTTATGCTGTTGTTATGGTTCAAAGATCTGCAACGGATAGCTTTTTTGCGACTCTGAGTATATCCGACAAAAAATAAGTACAAAAACCTACTCACCCTTAGCGGACGCAACTCGACTCATATTCTCTTCTACGAAGCTAGAATGCGGCGGCTCAAATAAATATGAGTGTCCTAAGTCATGAGTCGGATCGGGAAAGATCGGGTTTTTTCGGTTCATAAATATTTATGGTTGTTGTCGTGTTGCTGATACTTATCCTACTTGCCGAAATACTCACAACCGAAACAAGTAGCCGCATCACTCGGCTCATCTGCCACAGATATGAAAGAGAGCGCAGTAGAGCGCAGCAGTAAATAGTGAGCGAGTTTTTTGTATTTATTTTGTGCTATTTTTTCCTAAGCATATCTAAATACTGAATATCAGATGTGTTATTCTTGTGTTGCTGTTTGTTTTTATCTTACACAGTAAAAGCTGCGCTTGAGGTAAAGTTGTTGAGGCTTAAAAATAATACGCAGTTTCAATAGTATCGTAAGTGTCATTAATTTTTTGCAATCAGCAATTATTATTAAATTTGTAAAGTATTTTTTTTTTATTTTTCTGTAACCTGAAGTTGCTAAATCACATGCGCATATTTTAAATTAAACTTATATTGCACGTGTTTATGCACAAGAAGCAAACAGACACGTGCGCCGCACAGTGGTTGAGCACCATACAAAAGTTGTCAATAAATAGAAGGACTAATCGTAGACCAATTAAATTTTGTGTATTATTTAGAATTTGCTTTATAAGAATACACAAAAATAAATGTTTTTAATTCCGCCCTCAATCACGCCTACCTCCCATACAAAACAAATATTTAAAACGCCATATTTTTTTTTTTGTCTTGAACCAATACAAGAACCATTCTGTCAGAAATCTTCAATATATGTCTAACATAAAAAAAGTATTTTTTTGCCATGCCCACCTCCCATACGAAATTTTCCACTTCGCGTGTTTTTTCCAATTCCAACTTCAATGAAGCGCAGCATCTTCAAAGATATTCAAAAAATGGAAAAAAATCATAAAAAAAGCTTATCGTTTCGTTGTTATTCCAAAAAAAGGAGTGAACCTCATGCGTTTTGCTACAAATTGGCGCTGGTTGTAAATGTGATCCTATCAACAGTTAAAAAAGATAATAGCATACTTTTTGGCATTGTGATAAAGTGAGCACAGGTCGTGTAGCATAAAAACATGGCTTGCATACACGGAGAAAACTGTTTGCTAAATTAGTATAAACTAGTTAAGCAAAACTTGCGCTTGATTCTCAGCCACTTCAAAATTATGCTAAATTTCAGCAAAAACTAATCAAAATGTTCTATTTTAATTTATAATAACAAAGCAAATATTTGCTTGAATTAAGTAAAAATTTGCTATTCCAATTTATAATAACTAAGCAAATATTTGCTTGAATTAAATAAACTTATCAAAATTTTGCTTGAATTTGATCAAAATTTTGTTTTTTCCTTAATACACTTGGAGAAAGTGATTGCAATTTAGCAATCTTTTTCTTAAATCACATTGTGATTGAGCAAAGTTTTGTTGATTTGCTTTTAAGAAAAACATTTGCTTTATTCAAGCAAATTAATTTTCTCCATGTAAGCATTCTAATTCTGTTGTTTAAAATCAAAAAATAAATATTTCACTTTCAGCTAACTGAAGATGTTTGAAGAACGTTTCGTGACAAGGTAATTTGAATATTTGAATAGTTTTTTATTGCGAAATTCATTAAAATGTTTCATAGTAAGCTAAAAGATAATGTGAGTTAATTTAACTTTATAAATATCACATTAATGTTTTACTAATTCAATTTAATTGTAATTATTTAAAAAATATATGCTATATATTAACATAGCAAATTAAGAGACTGAGAAACACACTATAGAATACTTAAGAACTCTGTAAATATATTCTAGTATTGCAAAAAAAGAATTAAAATATTTTAAACCATTTATCGTATTTGTAAGTAAATGCTTTCACTATTTACATGAAAAATTTAACGATTTTAAATAAAAAAATATACATATATCCTAATATGCCGCACTGTGAAGTGATAATATGCGTAAGAAGTGATCGTTAAATAAGGAAATGCCTAAAAGCATACTTAAGAAAATGACTATTGAAATAAACCTTGAGACTAAACAAATCTATATTTTCTTCGAAACGCATTTAGTTTTTACCAAATGTTGTTCAAGGATGCAAAAAATTCTGACAATTTATTTATTTATTTAAAATATCGTGGACATTCGAAGATCATTATGTTTTATTCTGCTAAAAAAAAATTACGTTTTTTTGTCATATCAACTTTGCATAAGAAATTTATTGCAAAAATAAAAAAAATATTTCAAGTATGCAAAAAACTTTTTGAATAATGCTTTTTGTACTTGAAAAAACCAAAGTGCAATACATTTTCTCAATTGTCTGTAATAACTCTTTTTTCAACATTTTTGCATCAATCGTATTTTAAGGCGTTTACACAGAAAACCTATATATATTTCTGATAAATATTTTGGAATCATACTAGTTCGAATATTCTTAAAGAACGCACAGAAAAAATTTTTACATAAAGAGGTTATCAGTTTTGGTATTTATTTCTAACTTTCAACCACTGTGCGCCGGCCTTTTGATTTTGTTTTATTTCTGTTTATGTCTAACAAACCAAAATCACAAGCGGCGTTTTTGTTTTCTTCTCCATAGAGTGCAACAAAGAAAAACAAACAAAAAATGAGAGCTCACATGGCCTGCAGACAAGTATGTACTTACGAAAAGTGCATACGCAAAAAAAACTAGTTAACGCTAAGAGACGTTGGCAGAGAAGGACCATCGGATCGAGCGCCTTTGTAATAAACTTACTCAACGCACTCCATTGAAAACTCTCGGATATGAGAATGTACTTATACCCGAAAAAATGCTAATGAGCCGAATGCCTATAAGTATTTTACACATATTATTAAGTATGGATAGAGTTGAGAACAGTACGACACTCGAGTAGGATTTGAGTATCCGAATTTTGTCGGATACTCATTGCAGTTCTTTGCTATGGTTGTGGGTTTAGTTGTTGCTGTGGCTGTTGTTGTTGTTGTTGGTTTGTTTTGAAATCGTGTCGTTTTTTATTGTGCTGCTTTTGTTGTTGTTGTTGTTAATATTTATGTAAAATGTTCATTAGGGTGGCCCTTAACTGTATGGGAATTTTTTTTTATAAATTGAATATGTGCGGTGCCTTCGTTTGTTTCTTATCATGTCAAAAATATATTCAAAAAATTTCAAGAAAAAATATTAATATAAAAACTTGCCGCTTGTGACCTTAAGTTAAAAATCTGATTTATATGGGGAAAAAGTGCTATTTTTTCTTAAAAATCCCAATAGTTTTTCTGTAAGTGCATGTTTTAAAAAAATGGTACGCTTCTCGTTTTTGATTTAATTTTTCTTCAAACTGTGCTCTCAAATATGGAAACAAGACAAAAACTACTAGAGTTATGATTTTTAACTTTTCGAAAAAAATCGAATTTTTTTCCGTGTTGTGGAAATTTTTAAAATTTTTGGAATTGAAACTTGACTTTTTTCCAAATATTTTCAAAGTGCCTGTTTCTGGCACTTCGAACACAAGAAAATTTATAAAAAATCGGAAAAGCTATGGTTCTCACTTCAAATGACTTCAATAATCTTAAAAATATATATATGATTTTTTTTTTAGAAAAAAATTTGGATTCCAGGGATGCCAACATATCATACCCCGGTTTTAGGGTAAAACAATGCAAAAAACCCTAAAAACCAACAAATTTAATTTTTCCCCACTGCCCGTTGGATATCGTACTAAATTGGCGCTGCACTGCCTTAAAATTATTTATTTAGTCATCAGTTAAAATTCACTATCCAGAAGAAGTAAAATTTGTGCGTTTGTTATAAGTTTTTATGTAAATGCTTGGTTAAAATGTGCAACACAAAAATTTTCATTTCTTTTTTAAAAAATCACCAAAAAATAAAAAAAACTCTAAAGTCTAAGCAAATAAACGGCGATTAATGAAAGCTTAACACAATATGCAAAGAATTGGAATGTTGCAGCGATGAAAATTAAATTTGTTGGTTTTTGGAGTTTTTTGAATATTTATTACCCTAAAACCGTGGTATGACACCTTGGCATCCCTGGAATCCAAAATTTTTTCTTAAAAAAAAATCATTTATATATTTTTAAGATTATTAAAGTCATTTTAAGTGAGAAACATAGTTTTTCCAATTTTTTATAAATTTTCTTGTTTTCGAAGTGCCAGAAACAGGCACTTTGAAAATTTTTGGAAAAAAAGTCAAGTTTCAATAGCTATAACTTTGGTATCCGAATTTTGGTTTTTTTATTTTTTTGCACAAAATAACTCACAACTACCCTTAATCTATTTCTTTGTGATTTTTTTCAAAACTTGCCTTTTTTTAATTTTTTGGAATTTTTTTTCGTAAAAATACCCAAAATCGAAATTTACTAAAAGGTGCACTTCTACCGAAAATTTTCATAATGAGCAGGTTATTTAACGTAATCCCACAATTTTTGTATCTGTTTGAATATAGTTTAAGAAAATATTTCCAAAACATTTCAATGAAATTTTTTAAATTTGAATTTTTGCGATTTTTTTAATACAACAAGGAAAAAAATTAGATTTTTTTCTAAAAGTAAAAAATCACAACTCTAGTACTTTTGTCTAATTTCCATGTTTAAGAGCACATTTTGAAGAAAATTTAAATCAAAAACGAGATGCGTACCAAGTTTTTTTTAAATATGCAATTAAAAAGAAGTTATTGAGATTTTTAGAAGAAAGAGCAATTTTTCAACATATAAATCAGATTTTCAACTTAAAGTCGCAAGCGGCACGTTTAAATATCATTATTTTTTTCTAAAAATTTCACTGCTTACTTTTTTTTAGCAAAGGAACAAAACTATGGCCCGCAATTTGTTTCTTTCGAAAAAAAAATAAGGGCTACTCTTATGTGCATATATAAATACACATATTTCTGCTTTCGTTTTTTTTTTTCGTTTGTTATTGGCTTTGTTTATTTTCAGCAAGATAAATTAAATAGAGAATACAGATGCTTATAGCTACAGAGCTGGTATGTATTATTAGTACGCAGGCTTGCCCATGCGTTACTAAGCATGCGTTATGCTTTGAAAACTCTATTTTTTAAATATCATATCATATTTTTCCATATTAAAAATATATTTGTTAACAAATATTTAAATTTTAATTTTTATGATCTATTGAATAATTACATGAATTAAGATTGTGAGCTTTAGATCAAGTAAGTTTTCACGAAGGCAACAACAACAACAACAACAACAACTCTGTATAGAGTCAATCACTTAGCTGACTAGACAGTCTGTTTCGGAAATCGCTACATTTTCCTCTTCAGTAGTCTTTGAGTGATTAAGCTGTGATCAACTCACTGTTTAAACTAGCATATGAATGTGCAGATTTTGGAATTCATTCTAATGAATTGTATGGCTGCTAATCATATGACACTTCAAAGCAGTAGGCTATTTATAGATCACCACCATCAACTCTATCAAGGGTTGCCATCTGTTCTAGTTGCTTCTTCATTTATTTCAATATTCATTGGTGTTCGATAGTTTGTCGAAATGCACCATAGAAATGAAACGAGTTTTTTGCTTCGCCAGAAGCTAGTGTTCTAACTGAAAAGTGGCTATTTTCACAACCAAATGTTCAATTGCACATGACTTTGACCGAAAAATCGATCAATTATTAGATTATTTAATTAATTTTACATTAATTAAACTTATTTGGCAGTGCTCTGCCATAGTTAAGTTAGTTAGTTTTTATGATCTATTGAATAATTACATGAATTAAGATTGTGAGCTTTAGATCAAGTAAGTTTTCAAGAAGGCAACAACTAAAGTCAACAGAGTTGTTGTTGTTGTTGTTGCCTTCTTGAAAACTTACTTGATCTAAAGCTCACAATCTTAATTCATCTAAATTTTAAGTTATTTTAAATTATACATATACCTATATGCACTTTACTACAGGAAAAATAAATAATTCATATTTTTCCGAAATATTTATTTCAATTTATTAAACATATCTTTAAATTGTATTTATTTTTAACCAACATTAAACGAAAATTTATTATACAAAACATATTTGCTTTTAAATAATATTTATTTGGAAAATGAAATGCATTAAAATCTTTTTGAAAAATATAAATGAAAAAAAAAACTTTCTACGTGTATACTTACGATACAATCGAAACTGCGTCTTTTTTATATTCTGCTTAAAAATAAGGAATGAGCTAACAACAACTTTTTTTGTTCAGTTTGTATCTCTTTTTTTGTTAAGTGCATAAAATACCTAGAAAGAATGACATATCAAGCAGCGAGAAACCGCCACCTGTCTGCTTGAAATGTGGATAGCTACTGAAAGTTTTTTCATTTTCGTGTCTACAAATGCGTGTGAAAGCTCTCCGCCTTTTGCGCACCCCTGATTCAAACCCTTGATTCAAACCCTTTGAATCAGGGGTGTCCAAATCATACATACTCATTTTTATATTTGTGGTTGTAAAGCTTTTGCTTCAAAAGTTTGCACTAAAAGAAAAGAAAAAATTAAACAACAAAACAAAAGCAATAAACTTTCAGTGGCTGTTCCAGTGTTGCCAGATTAGGCGATTTCCCCCTAGATTTAGAGGTTTTTTAACTGTGTTGAGGGATTTTAGGGGCAATGAATCTTTAGGGGTTTTTTAGGGAGTTTTAATGTTTTTTATAGGTTTTTTAGGGGTATTTGAAAAATTGACGTTTGGAAATAAAGTTTTCTTACTTTTCCTTAAAATAATGTAAAAATTTAAGAAAAGAAGATATTTGACTTCTTAGGTATTTCAGCAACAATTTATAAAAGCAGCTGAATTGGCACCACTTAAAATTATTTACCAATCACTTCCCACTTCACTTCAAACTTACCTCGCGCTTTACTTGCAATTGATTGATTCCGTGTAAAAACTAAAAACAAAACAAGTCGGCTTTTGTAATCTAGTAAAGAGTGCGCTAAACTATCAACTCAGAGGTCCCCTGTTCAAATCCGGGTTCATGCATGGTTCTTTTCGCTTTCTTTGTTCTTTACCACATTTAAGAATTATAAGAATTATTGAAATCAATCATCCACTAACATCCACCAAATTGTGGAAAATGTTGAATTAAAGGACAGGAGCAACTGAGGGCTGGAAATACTTGCCAAGGTTAAGGCATAACAGTAGCCTCTGTTGTAAGCAATTCAAATTGTCTTTCAAGTTTGTTCCTCCTAATCGATAATTCACGTATGGTTGTAATCAATTCTTCTTCTTATAATCTATCCCTTTTCTTTCAGGTCAAAAACCAAACTTTTTTGTATAAGGCTCATACCTTAGTTCTTTGATCTTTTAGAAAAAAAAAGTATGGGGAAAAGAAAGATATGCCCAAAAATATATCAAAAAGTAGGAGACGGAGCTTACTCCTTTCAAAAGTAAGACTTAATTTTAATGTCAATTTCATATTGCCAAATTAAGAACTGTGAAGCAACTTTTTGCCCTTGTAAACGTACAACAGCTCAGCCCTCTAAATACATAGGCTTGCATAGAAGTTGCACTACTTTTCAGTTGCCCCGTATGAAGTTTTTGTATGTTTTTGGAAAAAAGTTTTAGGGAGATTTGATGGTGAAAGGCACCTGGCAACGCTTGGCTGTTCAGACTTCATGCTGACAGGTTGCGCTTGCTTGCTGTTCTGTTAATTTTTTTTTTTTGTATGCGCGATCTTAATGAGTTTAAAATAAAACTCAACAAACTATGTTGAAGATGTTTGACGAAAATTGAGAAACAGCATTTTTATTTGCTGAAAATTTTTTTGGTAAGACTGAAGAATACCTAGTATGTCAAAACAAAGAAAAACGTATTAAAGCAGAATTGTTGAATTGAAATTTCTAAAAGTTATTTTTGGGTTTCTTATTAGTCTATAAGTCCTATTAAAAAAAATAAAAAAATTTACTTTAATATATTTCCTTTATGTCAGCTCTTTTAATAAAAAAATAAAAAAAATATTTTTAAATTTTCCAGTAAAAACGCACTTCTGACTTGTATTTTTTGATTAAAAACAAAAAATGAGTAACAACAACTTTTTGTGTTTAATTCGTTTATCTTTTTTGTTAGGTGCATAATTAACGTAAAAACAAGAGCATATAATGTTGACTATTATAAAAGATTTTTGCTATTCGTCTGACTATGTTGTTATGGTATGTTCTTATGGTGTTGATGTTAATTGTAAACTGTTAATAGATTTTTTGTGTAAACAGCGTGATGGGTTGTCTATAGTCCATTTTAATGGTAGAAGTTTAAACGAGTCAAAACTTGATTATGTAAGAACCGTTTTTGAAAATTCAAATGTGGACGTTATTTGTGTCTCCGAGACATGGTTTATTTACGATATTCCGAACGCTTATTATAATATCCCTAATTATACTCTGTTTAGAAATGACAGAGCTGGTAGACGAGGGGGCGGAGTTGCTTTTTATTGTAAATCATGCCTAAATTCAAACCTTATTAACAAGTCCTGTGAGTCTGAGGTTGAATTTATAAATGTAGAAATTTTTGATGCCAATTTTAAAATTTTTGTCTCTTGCGTCTACAATCCTAACAGTAGTTATAGTGTTGAACCTTTTTTTGTTGATCTTTGTAATCGTGTGACTGACTTTGACTGTTATTCCATATGTGGTGATTTTAATGTGAACTTTCTCAACAAGGATAATGTATCTGATAGTTTTTATGACAAAGTCAATGCGGCTGGAATGACAATAATTAACTCCTCTCTTCCCACTCGTTTTGCTCCTAATGCAATCCCTAGTCTAATCGATGTTTTTATTCTTTCTGATGAATCCTTGCTTCTACTTTTTGACCAAATTTCTTTTATCTCTGACCATGATGTACTTTTTTGTACTATTAATTGTAATGCTTGTCGTAATAATGTCCCAATGACTATTTCTTACCATGACTACAATTCTATTGATTACTCAATGTTGTATGATAATTTGTCTCATATCTGTTGGAATGATTGTTGGTTCTGTGAGAATGTGGATGATAAATTAAATATTCTTGTTTCTCATGTCTGCTGTGCTTCGGAAAATTTCGTTCCTCTTCGTACTTCAGCAATCAAAAATAAGTCTTGTCCTTGGTTCACGTCATTTGTTAGTTTAGCCATAAAGAAAAGGAATAAATTGTATAATAAATGGAAAAAGCACCATAATGCTGAAAATTGGGAGCATTTTAAGCGTGCCCGCAATGAAGCTGTATCAGCAATCAGACATTCTAAGAAAATATTTTTCCAACGTAAATTGAATTCTAACTTGCCATCCAAGGATTTATGGAAAAATATACGTAGTCTCGGCGTGTGCGGTAAATCTGATCTGAAGTGTGATATCAATCCTAATCAGTTAAATAATTTCTTTCTTTCGAATATCATAGCCTCGAATGATAATTATCAATGCGTTGATCATCAATTTCGTGATGAAGACAAATTTTCTTTTAAGCATGCTACTGAAACTGATGTTCTTAATTCTTTAATGAAAATAAAATCAAACGCTATTGGAGATGACGCTATTTCATTAAAATTCATTAAAATTATATCACCCTTTATTATAAAACCATTGACGCCCATAATAAATCACTGCTTTACTACCTCTTGTTTTCCATTTTCATGGAAACTATCCACAGTTATACCAATTTCTAAAGTAACTCACGCATCAATAGATATGAAAGATTATAGACCCATTAGTATTCTGTCTGCTCTTTCAAAAATCTGTGAATCTATTATGGCTGGCCAAATTAATCAGTATTTAAAATCAAATAATCTCCTATCACCATACAAATCTGGCTTTCGATCCGGACATAGCTGTGCAACAGCAACGTTAAAAGTTCTTGATGATATTCGTTCATCTTATGATGCAGGTCATATTACTTTGTTATGTCTTTTGGATTTTTCTAAAGCATTTGACTCTGTGAACCATTTTGTCTTAGTTAAAAAACTTAAGTGTATGTTTGGTTTTACTAGTAGTGCTTTTAACTTTATTGCCAACTATCTTAATGGAAGAAAGCAAAGAGTAAATATTGGCAACTGTTTTTCTGATTATAACGATGTTAAAATGGGTGTGCCCCAAATCTCAATTCTTGGGCCTATATCAAAATGATCTGAATAGGCAGCAAGATACGTGTTTGGCCTGAGACGCTTTGACCATGTATCTGAAGAGAGTAGAAGCATTTTAGGTTGTAGTATTATAAACTACTTAAATGCGAGAAATTGTTTATTTTTGCATAAATTAATTTCCTGTAAAACTCCCGCATACCTCTATGAGAAGTTACGCTTCAGTGTTTCTACTCGAACACACAACCTTATAATACCTAAATTCAATTCCCTACATACTAAACGACTTTTCTTCATCAACGCCATCAAACTCTGGAATTCTTTACCTTCTATTGTTCTATGTTATACTTTTCAAACATCTAACTATCTATCAGGGTGCGGAAAAATTCGTTCGCAATTGATTAAAATACGATCTTATCGTTCGTTTTTTGCTGTGTGTGAGAATTTTTCAAACGAAAAATTTAAAAGCAGACGAACGTTCGCAATCGAAAAAGGAACGCTCTGCTTGCGTCGTTTTTTTATCACTGATAAATTTGTGAGCTTTGTATTTTTTCGAACGAATTTTTCACAGAACAACAAAAAGCAACAAACGTTCGTTTGGAATTGTTCATTAAAAATGAGCGTTTGAAGGAAAAATTCACGAACGTTCGATTGTACGTAGAGTTATTAGACAAAATATAATTGTATTAATTGTATTGTTATGTATTGCTGTATATAATTGTATTGTTGTATTTTTGTACACTTGCTGTCATGAAAAGATGAAACCAAAATACAGATGCGGACCGCACTTATGCATATGAGGAAAAAAAATAATGTTTTAATAAGGTATAAACTTGATTTACCCAATCAAATGAAAAAAGATGGTTTGTTATGATTGTTGTTATATGATTAGATTGTACGATTACTTCTTGATGATCTTGATGATGAAGCATCGTCAAAATTATGTTTGTGCACACTCTCGTAATGCCTTTTGATATTCCCTAGTACGCATCCCATGAGAGGTTTTTCATATAAGAGACATTTGGAAATGTTACTTATTTTGTCATAGATGACCAGAGATTTTTTGTCTATTTTTGACCCATCCCATCCCATATTCTACCCATCAATGAAAATCAGAAAGTGAAGAACGTTTTAATACGTATGTTTTCAATAGCACTGGTCTGCAAAAGTATAAAGGCACTATTACTGGGGTACTGGGGCACTATTACTGGGGCCGCGATTAGAAAGTGTTGTTCTTTTCATAACAAAAAAAAAATGTTTGTTCGAACAAAAAATCGATACCTCAACTAGTTATCTATATTTAACAATTTTGTTGCTTGGTACAAGATCTGTTCAATAAAATATCTATATCGTTACCATTATCTCATAGATTTAAAAGATTGATCTATTGATTGAAATCGATATTGATTGATTAAAAGATTAAATGAAATGAAAAATTGATAACTCGAAAATAAATCGATGCATTGATTTTTCTTTCGGCCATTCCTATTTTTATTAAAAGTACTTCACGAATCCATTGTCAAATCGCGGCGCACCAGTTATCGTATTCTCCTCAGTATAACTGATAAATTGGCAGTTTCGCGATCGGCACTTTCACCATATAAAGGTTTCTTACTTTGGAGACTTTCTTATTCACCCCTATCATGAATAATTTTTCGCCCGGAATCAAAAAAGGGTGTTTTCATTTTTAATATAGCAGATAAAGATATTATTATTATTATTGTTATTATTCTTTATTTATATTACTACATTAAGAACTAGGTTCTTTTATAGTACAGAGCTCAAAGACATAATTTGAATTCAACTTATTATAAAATATTTAAACTTAAACGATATCACATTTTTTTTACACTCATGAATATTGACGGTTGATGAACAAATTTGAATTAAAAATTTTCAAAATGTTCTTGAGATTTACCTTTGAGACTCCCTTTTTTGATTTCGGGTGAAAAATTATTCATGATAGGGCTGAATACAAACGCGTCCGGAGGAATTCAGTCAATAAGATACCTTTATATGATGAAAGTACCGATCGTGATTCTGCCAATTTGTCAGTTATACTGAGGAGATTAAGGGCGACAAATTATTCAAGATAGGGGCAGTGTCACAAGATGGAGATAACCCAACAATTTTTTTCTCGCATTTAATTCTCAAGATTACCACACTCCCAAAATACCTCAAAATTAACACAAAATCCCACAATACCTCAAAAAAGCAAAAAGAAAATAGATACATATATACCACCACAAACAAGTGCATTCAGTCATTTTAAAAATTCAATTAACGCAACGTTCCCCTAATTCATATTTTTACCACGTAATTTGAGGGGTTACGAGTTACTTTGAGGTATTGTGGTATTTTGTAGTAATTTGAGGTTGAGTAATTTGTAGTAATTTTGTGATGTTTTGAGGTATTTTGTGGTGTTTTGAGGTATTTTTTTACCCACGCGAGAGATTTTTCTCACAAAATAACATGAGAATTACCACATCTCACAATCGTTGAAAAATACTTTAAGTGCTATTTATCGTGCTTTTCTGGTAACCCAAAACTACAAAAAATAAACATAATCCAAAGTAACATATTTTTCCGTTCAAAAAGAGGACACAGTCCCAAAAATTGTATTTAGTATTATGACCCCTTAATAAGCAGTTTTTCATATATTCAATCGCCATATAAGTTAAATGGAACAGTCTTTTGTTATTGTGTCATAACTTTGTTTTTGGTCATGCGTAGAACACTGCTACATCAATAACTTAGATCTGTCGTAAGTAGGATTAAGCTATTATTGCTTATCGAGACAGATATAATGACAAAATTATTCGCCTTTGTACGGAATGGTGATAACATCTACAAGGTCAAATCAACTTTTTTGTGTTTTTTATGATACAATATAAATATATAAATGTTAATTCAACAGCAATACAAACAGCGCTCGATGCTACGCATTCGCAACAATTTTTTCGCGATAATGGAAAAATAAAAACGTATACAAGAAACAATACATACCAAACACGATGATGCATACATAACTGAAAAGAATCCACGCTCGACGATGTGGATGCTGATAGTCTGAACATAACATTTTTTAGGAAACGAACGTTCCTGAATTTTTCTTTGAACGATTAATTTTTATGGAAAATTAAAAACGAACGTTCGTTGCTTATTATTTTTTAGTGAAAAATTCGATCGAATAAGTTTGAAACTGACAAATTTTTCCCCATTCGTTCGTGATAATTTGCGAGAACAATTTTATATGAGGAGAACGATAATTGAGAACAATCGTATTTCAAACATTCTCCGCACCCTGCTATCTATTACTTCTTTTTTCTAATTATTTATTTTGTCTTCTTACTATGTTTCATCTTTGTTTTTATATTTATAAGACTGTCTATTTATTAAAATCATAAATAATATATCTAGTATTTTAAGTTATTTTAAGTTGTCAAATTTTAAGTAGACAGTTGATTATACATATAAATTTGTTGCACTATTAAAATAATAATTATATATAAAGTATTTTATGTTATTCTAAGTATTTAATTCTATGTTAACTGTTGATTATGCATATAATTCTGTTGTACTGTTGATAGATCTCCTGTATCTTATTGTACTAATTAATATCTAATAAATATGAAATATGAAATATGAAATATATTAAGAAGCGAGCAACCGCAAACTGCCTGCTTGAAGTCTGGATAGCTACTGAAAGCTTTTTTATTTTCGTGTCAACAAATGCATGTGAAAGCTCTCTGCCCTTGGTCGACCTTTTGGGCACCCCTGGTTTGAATTGAAAATGTTAATGAAATATCTTAAAAAAATTTATAAAAATGCATTTGACAATAAAAATAAAAAATTATATGTCTAATCTTATTGCACTATTTACATATTATTTAAGTATTCAACACATTTTAAACTAAAATTTTGTTCGAAACAATGTGTTCGGCAGCCTAAAAGTAAACTAAATGCAATTGATAGTGTACAGCTGAAAAAATTTTCGAAACGTATTTCATTTTGCCATATGCTTGAAAAGAGCTCAATGTGCCCACTGTTGTTATTGGAAACATTTAAGTTAAAGACCAATAAAAACTATTTTATAGATATTAAAATGAAGCTTCAATACAATGTTTATTTATAAGGTTGTGGCACTTGAGAGAAATGCACTCTTTTTCCCGCCTTTGCTCGAACTGTCACTCTGCTTTTCTTTGTTCTAAGCATTAATTTTCTTAATTTCTTTTCATCCATTCTGACAGTTCGACCGAGCTCGCTCTCAAGTGCCACAACCTTATAAATGAGCCTTGCTTCAATAATGCTTTTAGTAGATAAAAAAACCAGAGTGCAACATTTTCCTCAATGGTTGTAATGACATTATTCAGGCGTTTTTACATTAATCGACTTTTAAAGCGTTTGCACAAATAACTTGTAAAATTATCTTGTAAATTTCCCATAAAATTCTTCATGCGATATCCATCAACCATCACCCTTTTTACTGACTTTGGACAGGCAGACATACCGATTTAGATGAACAGGCAAGCAGAAGGACATTTGCTAAATAGACTCAGGAAGTGATGTTGCTATTTTTGTTTATTGTTCGTATGAAGACGAAACACTGTGCGGTGCTTCGTTTGTGATAAGCGAACCGTACACGCTTGCTAAAATATCCATTACCTTAAATATGACATACTTCACACACTCTTTTATGTCTCTCTCTCTCTTTTGAACCCCCTCCTAACCATCTGCTGACTAGTATTTCATTTGCGCTTTTATGCTGTTTGCTTCAAAGTAATTTTAAAATTTTTAATAAACTTTTTGGTTACGGAGTAAAACACAAAAATTTGGTTTATTTTGTAGAGTAAAATTTAATATCATATTTATAAACGTTTGTGTAGTTTTTATAGAGGGGCTCAAAAATTTGATTACAGCTGTTGGTAGATGAAGTTCATGTCAAAATATTGCCAATAAAACCATACAAACGCGCGCACACAACCACAGCCCCCCTCCTTCCTTCTGTCGCAGAAGGCACTCACTTTGCTACTCAGTTTGACAGCAACATTTGAATAATTGAAATCTATTTGAATACTACCCAAGCAGAAGCATAATATACCTGCACCTTTTACAAATGAATTGTATAGAAACAAAAAAACTTTTATTGAAAATATTTCTCTAGCTCTTTTAATACCATATGCATTTATTTTTTTCTTTAAATTAATATTTTATCCTGTACGCGCATGAATTATATGTGTTTAGCAAAGATTTTTAAAAAATGTTCTAGTATTGAAAATAATATTCATGAAATTAAAGGAAACACATAAGCGAACTAGTGAGAGAAATAAAAAGAAAATTAAAACTAGGCTTGAAAATCAACACTTTGTGAGAGGTGTAGGAAAGAATTAATTTCTTAAGAAATAGAAGACAAAAGAAATAGTAATGTTGTTATCAATTCTAGGAATAACCCGAGTAAAAATTTGTCTTAGGATAGAGTCAGAAAATTGTCATGATATCCTTATTTTGATTAGGTACTATTTTGGTGCGTGACGCACTATTTGATATTAATCCGGGTCAGGTCCTTTGATCCTTATAATAACCTTATCCGGTTTTATTCCTAGTTAAGAATATCCCTAGGGAAAACTTACATTCTTACATTTAAGTTTTTTAAATTTTTACTGATAATTTAATTTAGCTTAGATTTTATTTGATTTGATTTAAATTAACTATAATGCTTGTTTATTTAAATATTTTATTGTAATGTACTTTTTTTAACTTATGTTATTTAATGTAGTTATAATATGTTCATTGATGTAATATAAAAGACCAAGTCTTATTGTAATTATTCGATTAAATAATAATTTTATTTTTTATTCCTTCCACTGTTCCTTTTTATGTTATTCTTAAATTTTGTGTTTGTATTACCTCTTATGCAAAATAAACAATTCAAAAAAGAATTTTATTGCGATTTATTGCGATTAAAAAAATTAGAGCACTTTTTTCGATTTCCTTAAAAACTTTTATATCCGGCTTCAATAACTTTTAGTTTAAAATCGATTTCAGATTTTTCTGAAGTGTGTTTTTGTTTGTAAAAAAACAAGATCTTTCAATTATAAAATTATTTAAATTTTTTTTTATTAAAGTTACAATCCTGGGATTAAAATTTTCCATCCCGAAAATCCCGGGATCGCCAAAACAACCCGAAATTGCAGGCCCTAGTCAGCATAGATTGCAACCAACAAATTAAATGCATCACGGCGTATGAATAACATTAACTGCTTTGAAGCTTAGAAAGCGGGCCAGAAATATATGGCTTGTAAAAGTTTTTAAGACATTTTTAATCGCTTTTTTTCTTATTTATTTGTTCAGCAAAGCAACAATGACAAAGTCACTAAGCTCCAGCGGCCAAAGTACCAGGTGTGGTAGTTGCAAACTGCCTTGCAAACTTAATGAAATTCATCTCCACCACTCGATGATACAGCCGGCTAATGTGCTGCTGGTAGCTGATGGAAATAAGCTGGTTGTTCCATTTGTTAATTGTACTCAATATCGTTGGTTTAATGTCCTCTGGAGTACACCTCCTGTTGGTTCTCCAGATGGACAATGACGTTGCTGCTGCATATTGCCATTACGATTGTTGTTATAAGCCTGTTTAGGCTACAGCAGCAGCAGCGACAACAGCTTTAGATTTAAAATTTTCTGCATTCCCAAGATATTTGTTTGATAAATGCTAAAAAAAACTAAGTCAAAAATCTTTATTATCGGTTGCATTTTTTAAATGTAAAAGCTTATTTTAGATTTTTTAAATAACACTTGCTTAGATATGCAATGAATAGCAATCTTTTACGAATAATAATTTAAACAAGGTTACGTAGAGGCCGCGTAACTCCTAAAACAAGCGGTAAACAGTTGTTTACGGAAATCTATTGAATAACACTGTTAAAATTAAGCAAATTAAAAGTTAAAATCAGAAACAAAAATTTACATCATAAATGTAGGAACGTCGTTTATTTTATTTTAAGTAAAAAGATTCGCGTTCCGTTTTCTAATAATCTTCAAGCAATTTATTTCCTTTTCTTTTTGCATTTTCAATTTTTAACAATTTTATATTTTATTAATATGATTATTTTTCTTCGACCTCTTGATGTATAATTTTGAGTTTAATTCGGGCTCAAGGTCACTTTTGAATAAAAAACAGTCTTATATTTATTTTTTAGTCTTCGTTTTATTGCGTCCAATATTTCGAACTCCACCGGAGTTCATCATCAGGGACACTGTTTTCAACAAAATATATACATTAATTACAATTTTTGACATTATAAAACACAAACTGAAAAACTTACATATTAAACATTAAACATAAAGTTTAAGACTTAACAATTTTGGTAGACATCACAGTGAGACAAAATTAACAGATATTGACTTAAAAATATATTGCAGCACCCTCGATTTCGCCATTTCGTTGTCTACTGATTTTTATATTGTTGTTTGTTTCGTAATTAGGTGTCGGTAGCTTTGAGCGCATCTCTCAGTGTCCGTTTTGAAGTTTATTCTTTGTTTTGGTGGTATGTTTATAATATGTAACATTTCTAACGTGTATCGTCTCGCGTAATTCGTCTCTTGTTGTAGAATTTGTACATTGTCAAAGTCTGGACAGTGGTCAAGTGTTGCACAGTGGGCCGCCAATGCTGTTTTTTGCTCCAATGGTTTGCTTTGTGATTTGTGCTCTGATTTGTGCGCAGACATTCTTGTTTTTAATTTCGTCTTTGTAGTGCCCACATATACTTTGTTGCACATTCCTGCGCTGTTTCCTTTGCATGTTATTTTATAAATCAAATTTGATTTGTCATTCTTGTCTAGTTTGCTCTTTGTATTGCTATAAAATTGTCCAAGATTATTATCAGTGCGTGTGGCGATTTTATATTTGTTTTTGTCATAACAATTAGATCCAATGAGTCGTTCCGATAGTCCTGGTACATATGTCATAGATTTGTAGATTTTTGGTGGTTCATCTGCACGTGACCTGCTGCTCTGTTTTTTGTACCGTTTTATTAAATCCATGGTCGTTTTTTTGGGGAATCCATTTTTGTTGAGAATGTTTATTATCTTCTTGATATTGTCATTGTGGAATTCTATGTCACTAATCGTCAGTACCTTTACAAAAATGTCGCTTTACAACACACTGAAGAAGAAGAACAACTCTATCAGCAAAAATATCAACAAATACAAAAGCATTAGAACGAAAAACGCGAACATAAAATCAACAATAACATTCCTTATAAAATGCAGATCAGCTGGTTTAACACCAAACTTTATCACAGATTCAACAAAACAGGTAAACAACATTTTCAATATAAACAACCAATTGCCGCCAAAAATACAAAAAACTCTGACAAACCACATACAATCATTCCAAACAAAAATTCTAAATTTGCTAATACAACAAAAACACTTAGAGCTAGAATGCAATAATAGAGAACTAACAACAACAACAAACACAATAAAAGCTAGTCTAAGCGACTTAGAAGCGGCGAATTTCTTTGCAAGCGAAAAAAGTTTACAAGAGGTACTTATGAGACAAATTAAACACACCCACAAAAATAAATTAACACAGCTTAACGAAGAAAGAAGGAAACGACTGAACAAAAATATTAAGACGGAGTGGTTTGTCAATAAAACGGATGTTGACATACCAACAAATATTCAGTGGCTGCTTGCATTGGGACCAAAATATGCCTTGCCAACAACAACAAAACAGTTCCCACTATTTAAGTGCATCGCGGAGGGGGAGGACTGTGTACAGAGCATCAAGAACAAAGAGGAGCAAGAAACAGCGAGAACCAAACTAACAAACCTGATTGACAACCACGTAGGGAAAATACGAATTAACGAAAGAGATCGTTTTATACTTGACACAGCGGACGAAACGAAACGGTTTTTACATAATAACAAAAATGTATTAATTGTTAATGCCGACAAAGGAAACGTATCTGTTGCCATGAACAAATCTGACTATGGAATGAAAATGAGACAAATGCTACGAGACACATCAACATACAAAATATTAAAAAGAGATCCTACTTCGACACTTCAACAGAAAAACAATGATTTCATCGAAAAATTAATAAAATATAACACAATAAATATTGGGGAAAAAAACAAATTACTGACGAAAACTTCTACAGCACCAAGGATATATGGACTTCCTAAAATACATAAAGAGGGCATACCACTAAGACCTATTTGCTCATCGGTAAACTCGCCAGCATATGGACTATGCAAATATATATCAATCATTTTAAAAAACTTGACAAATGACTCTATATATAACGTAAAAGACGCGGTAGAATTTAAAGATCGAGTAAATGACACTTATATATATGACGACGAAAGAATTATATCGTTTGACGTTGTTGCGCTGTTTCCGAGCATTCCGGTTGACTTCGCCATTAAAGTTATTGAGAAAAAATGGGACTTGATTAAAAATCATATAAACATAACAAAAGACAGATTTATGGACATCGTTAAGTTCTGCATCAAAGACAACAGATATTTTAAATATGACGAAAAAGTTTACGGACAATTAAGAGGGATGCCAATGGGTTCACCCTTATCGCCAGTAATTGCAGACATAATAATGGAAGAACTTTTGGACACCTGCCTACAACAACTAGACGAAAAACCAAGATTGATGACAAAATATGTAGACGATTTATTTGGAATTATAAAAGCGGACAAAATTGATGCAACTTTAAATGTATTGAACAAATTCCATAGAAATATAAAATTTACAAAAGAAGAAGAGAAAGATGGAAAACTTCCATACTTAGACGCCTTGATTATAAATAGAGACAACAAAATAAAAATTGACTGGTATCAAAAACCTTCAGCTTCAGGACGTCTTATAAATTACACATCCAAACATCCAAAAAGAACAATAATGAACACGGCGAACAATTTCATAAGAAAGGTACTGACGATTAGTGACATAGAATTCCACAATGACAATATCAAGAAGATAATAAACATTCTCAACAAAAATGGATTCCCCAAAAAAACGACCATGGATTTAATAAAACGGTACAAAAAACAGAGCAGCAGGTCACGTGCAGATGAACCACCAAAAATCTACAAATCTATGACATATGTACCAGGACTATCGGAACGACTCATTGGATCTAATTGTTATGACAAAAACAAATATAAAATCGCCACACGCACTGATAATAATCTTGGACAATTTTATAGCAATACAAAGAGCAAACTAGACAAGAATGACAAATCAAATTTGATTTATAAAATAACATGCAAAGGAAACAGCGCAGGAATGTGCAACAAAGTATATGTGGGCACTACAAAGACGAAATTAAAAACAAGAATGTCTGCGCACAAATCAGAGCACAAATCACAAAGCAAACCATTGGAGCAAAAAACAGCATTGGCGGCCCACTGTGCAACACTTGACCACTGTCCAGACTTTGACAATGTACAAATTCTACAACAAGAGACGAATTACGCGAGACGATACACGTTAGAAATGTTACATATTATAAACATACCACCAAAACAAAGAATAAACTTCAAAACGGACACTGAGAGATGCGCTCAAAGCTACCGACACCTAATTACGAAACAAACAACAATATAAAAATCAGTAGACAACGAAATGGCGAAATCGAGGGTGCTGCAATATATTTTTAAGTCAATATCTGTTAATTTTGTCTCACTGTGATGTCTACCAAAATTGTTAAGTCTTAAACTTTATGTTTAATGTTTAATATGTAAGTTTTTCAGTTTGTGTTTTATAATGTCAAAAATTGTAATTAATGTATATATTTTGTTGAAAACAGTGTCCCTGATGATGAACTCCGGTGGAGTTCGAAATATTGGACGCAATAAAACGAAGACTAAAAAACAAATATAAGACTGTTTTTTATTCAAAAGTGAACTTGAGCCCGAATTAAACTCAAAATTTTATATTTTTTAACAATATCTTCGTATCGTTCGTTTCGAGATTTTTTAATATTCTGTTCAGTACAAAAAGTTTTAGTTTTCATATTTATTTTCAAAATCTTATTTGTTGTTTAGATTATTTCCGTAATGTATATTTAGTAGAGAGTTGGTAGTTCAAAATAATAGTCTGCTTATATTAAGTTCTTAACCGTTGGCCATCCGTCTATGTCCGTCCGCGTTCGTCTGACCCCTTTCCCACATAAATAAAACCAAAACTTAACAGAATCAATGAGGAGATAAAGATACGCAACTGAAGAAAAACTAAATTAAAAAGAAGATAAGAAATCGTGAGTTATGAAGAATAGTCAAAAATAGTCAAATGATTAAAGTACTGAATTAATGGTGTTTGGTAGTAAGTTCCAAAGCCTTATTGCGCTAACGAAAAATAATCTGCTAGATTTCGTGAAGTTGTGGTTTGGATTGACAAGGTTCATATTTTACAAGCTTTAGCTTTTCGAAAAGATAGTTTGGGCAATGTGAGTATGGACAGGAAAATGCTGTTTCTAGCTTCAAGATATTTGAGCTTCACTCCATACACATAACCCTTTGAGTTCATGCACATAGCGTGCCGTATTATTAAAAGCAACTTGTCGTTTGTGTATAGATCTCGAATCAAGTTTATTAATAATTGGCAGCAGCAGCTGCAGGACTTGTTTGTCCTTAATATACACAGGTACAAAAGCCGCAGTCATTCTGAGATTTTGTAAGGTAGTAAATATATTAAACTCTGCCAACGCAGCAGCTGATGTTGTCTTTCGCAGGAAAGTAAAAATTAATTTTTTATCCAAGATTTGTGGCCTTACAAACTAATTTAAGCTCTAAGTTAGTGAGGAGAATAGAACGTATATATATTAAGATATTATATATATTAAGATTTTTTGAATCAGTAAAATGTATGATTTCAGAGGGTTCAGCTTAAACTGATTATCGGTGGCTCAATCTGCTACTATTCTTAGATCTTTATTGACATTAACATTTGATTCATCAACGAGACCGATTGGAGTGGATAAGTGTTTGCATTTGCTTGAAATGTCATTTATAAACATGATGAAAAGAATTGAACTAAGATTAGAGCCTTGTGGAACTCCACTTGTAAGGTAAAATGCTTATTTAAGATTAAAAGTTGCTGTGCACCCCAACCTGCCACTCAGTTAACTATACGAAAAATTAACCGCTGCATTTGACAAACCAAAGTAACGCTCAATTTTTTTACAAAGTAAATAGTGATTCACAGAATCGAACGCTTCAGAAAAGTCCAAGAGGCAAAGTAAACTTAGATGACCTAAATCATATGAAACTCTTATATTGTAACAGTGGTTTTATCTAACGTACCAGGATCGAGTGAAATATCCACAAATATTCATTAAATGAGAACATTGGTTTTACAATTATAATTTCAAGTTTTATTGATACTTTCTACTAAATATTACTTAATGCAGCGTAACATCAGCAGTTTGGGTAAGAGTGGATGTAGGCGGTTGAATGGTCGGAGGTTGTAGGTCCAGCTGGCGGCAAAATCAGTATTTGGTATATCGGTGTGTCGGTGAATCGGTAGATCGGTAGGTGATTGTCTCCCGGGGCCCGGGGAAAGAATCTAAAGCAAGACTCATTTTTAATATTTTCAGAATCAACCAGAAGGAGTCATGGTGAAAAAACCTCTATGAGGTTCGCACCATGTAAATATATAGTCAATAAGAAAGTTAATATATGCTGACTGCGTTGGAGCAAGCTGGTGCGCCATTGAGTCACTGCGACCAAAGTAAAATAAAACAAAGCAACAACTAAAAGAATGTCGACTGCGTTGGACGAACCCAAGACTGGTTCTCACTGCAAGTGAGACGTCTCAAACAGAGACTCAAAGGGAAGAACTAGCAAGCTGGCTCGCGATTGAGTCATTGAGTAGAGCTTACCTAAAGCAAGACTAATTTGGTTGGTTTTGTGTCGCCCTTTTATTTGATATGGCGGTAAAACGAGTTGGGAATTATATTGATTAATCTTTATTGATTGGCGGCTAATGCTGTAGTGTGTTTGTTGTAGCTACTCTTTTGTGTTATTTTGTTATTAGTAAGCATGTAGCGTGTGTTTGTGTTTTGTGGCTTATGCACTAGTGCGGTTGTTGTAAATTAGTTTTATTTTGATGGTGTCATGAGTAGGTATGTAGCGTGTGTCGGTATATATTTTTTAGTGACTGGTGCCGCAGTATGGTTGTGTGTTGTCTCTGCTTTGTCCGAAATGTGTGTCGGTATGTTTAGTAGCTGCTTTTATATTTATATAATAATAATATTCAATTCTCATGCAGGGTAGATTGAATAGAAATATATAAATAATAATACATAATATGAATATATGAAATATATATATATATATAATATATAATATTACACTTTATGTAATTTATAGAAATATATAATATTTGTAACGTCACGTTACAATATCATCCAGAGTTTTTATTAAAGCAGAGGAAGAGCTGTGACCGGGTCAAAAGCTAAACTGCAACTTAAGCATCAAGCTTAAAGTTGTTGTGTGAACTCAGAAAAAACACCTATCTTTTTATGATAAAAAATGTCTCTATTTTCGATAATAGCCATTTTTTCAATTTCAAATTAGAAGAAATTTTTGACATATTCAAAGAAATATTTCTTCACGTGTGCGAAATAAAAATATTCTATATCTCTAATAATGATAAGTATTTTTCTCGTATTACAAAATTCTCATTTTTAGAGAAAAATTTATGGAAAATTAAAAATTTTCTCTATTGTAGATAAACAATTCACTATGCGACATATTTCCTTCGATAAAAAGAAATCCTTTCTGAAAAATAAAAAGTGTTCTTCTCTAAAAACGATATATTTTTCTTAACATATATTGAATTAGGTACGAAAAAATATAGAAAGCGTGAGAGCGAGTGAATGATGTTCTGAAAAGCAAGCGTTGCATATTCTGCTTATTATCCTTTAACTCCGGAGGTGGTGGTAAATTTTATCCCCTCTTTACATATTCTTCTCGTCTTTAAAAAAAATGCTAGTGAAATAAACTGCAATTTTCTTATATTAAAAAAAAAATAAGTTATGTATTGATTTTAAATAAAAATATTGAAACTTGGTTTTAAACAAGAAATAATTTAAAAAACTTTGTTTTATTAGAATTTTTTTGTTAAACAAAAATGGGGTAAAATTTACCACCACGTCACAGACTATGTAAAAAATATTCACCTCCGTAGTTAAAGGTTATGATGGTTGTCCCTGCAAAGGAATTATTTTATTTAACATAGCTACACAAAGCGATGTTGTTAACTGCCACAGGTTTTTTTGATAAATTTATAAATTCGGTTTTCAGAAGAAATTTCTGGAATATTTATAAAGGGTTGCACAGATAAAAGAAATTTTGTTTATACTTCTCTTTTTTTTGAGAAAAATTGGAATCACCTTGTCTGAAACCTCGTTTGGTAATAAATTGTGGGGAGAGGTCCTTCCCGATTGAGTTTATAGTTTCTCACAAAAAAAAAAACGCCTTCTTCAAAAGAGAGATATATTTTCTTAACATTGGTATAAATTATTTCTTTACAGCTTTACTTTACTTTAGTCAAGTAAAGAAATAATTTATACCAATGTTAAGAAAATATATCTCTCTTTGGAAGAAGGCGTTTTTTTTTTTTTGTGAGAAACTATAAACTCAATTTAAAGAAAAGGTTTATTAAAATTAAATAAATATTTCTCTATTTTCGGGAAAAATGTATACAAAAAAGGAAACAGTTGAAGCTGTTAAAAAAAATATTTTTCTGTTAAGGAAAATTATTGACGTGAAAAAATTTTTCTTTTCCATGGAAGCTTTTTACCATTTTTAGGGAATTTTTGGGATCAAATTTAGAAAAAATATTCTCTGGAGCTAAATCAATACTATTTTTCTCTAAATATCATGCCTTTTGCCTGATATTCAGACAAAATTTTTTTCTAAGTGTGTTTAAGAAAACTGTTAAGCATCAGATAGTTCAAAAACGTTTGATTTTTGCAAGGAAGTTGTGAAGCAGTGGTTTGCTATGTATGCAAGTGGACTACTTACACTCAGAAAAAAACACCTATCTTTTTGTGATAAAAAATTTCTCTATTTTCGATAATAGAAATTTTCTTTATTTCAAATAAAATTTACTTCAATTATAATAAATTTTCACATATTTGAAGAAATATTTCCTTCCTTGTGGAAATGAAAATATTTTATGTTTCTAATAATGATAAGTGTTTTTCTCTCACTGAAAAAATTTCATTTATAGAGAAAAATTTATGGAAAATGAAAAATGTTCTCTATTGTTGATAAATAATTCACTATGCGAAATATTTTCTTCAAAAACAAGAAATCCTTTCTCAAAAATTAAAAAGGCTTCTTTTCAAAAATCGATATATTTTTCTTATATTGAATGAGGTACGAAAAAAATAGAAAGCGTGAGAGCAATTGATTAATGTTGTGAAAAGAAAGTGTTGCATATTCTGCATATTATGACGATTGTTCCTTCAAAAGGTTTTTTTTTACTTAACATAGCTACACAAAGTGATGTTGTTTCCCTGTAGGAAAATCAACTAATTTAAAAGTAGTTGAAAAAGTAGTTTTTTGTCTATTCTAACTTTTTTCCATAGAACGAACTAACATATTTTGTATGGTGATATCCGCTAAATAAGTCAATTGCTTTCATATGCATATGTTTTCAACTACTTGTTAAATTAGTTGAATTTAAATTATTTTTTTAACTTCTTTAAAATAAATCAATTGAAAATTAGTTAATATTCAACTTACTGAAAATATATTTAAAAGCATGAAAATTTTGATTTTTATATATCAAACAGATCATTTATTTTATTGTTTTGAAAAAAAAAATACAAAAATTCATATAAGTGAAAGCCTAAAGTTAATAATATTTGATGAAATAGCATGGTTTTAATAAAAACAAGTCAAAATCAATATGCCACTTGTTTTGAAATAGTTTTTGAATTACTTCATATGTAATGCAATAAAAACTATTCAAAATTGCAGTGGGTGCCGCCTAAATATAATACAAAGTAGTTCATAAACTAGTTTATTTTAAATTAGTTTTTTAATTAGTTTTTTTCAAAAACAAGTTTGTTTGTTCCTATAGAGTTATTACTACTGTTTCTTTGGATGCATTTACAAAATCGTTTTTAAGAATAAATTTCTGGAATATTTATAAAGAGTCCCGAAAAGCAATGCCACAACAATAATTCTACCTCTTAATACATTTTTAACTAATATTTTTAAATCGGAATCACAATTTGATATTTATACTTCTACTATGCGTAGAACTGAGTTAAAACAAATGCTTGATAAAAATAATTTTTTAATCGTAATTGCGGATATACTTCTGTGTTTTAAAGAAAAATGTACGCAATAAAGAAATATGTTGTATCAATGTTAAGATAATATATCTTTCATTAAAAGAAAGTGTTATTTTTTGTGAGAAACTATAAACGCAACTTAAAAAAAACATTTATTAAAATTAAATAAATATTTCTCTGTTTTCGAGAAAAATTTAAACAATAAAGAAAACAGTTGAACGTATTATAAAGAAATATTTTTCTATTAAAGATAAGGTGTCTTCTATTAATGAGAAAATATTTTTATTTTTCATGGAAGCTTTTTGCCATTTTTAGGGAATTTTTGGGATCACATTTAGAGAAAAGCATTCTCTGGAGCAAAGTCAATACCATTTTTCACTTAATATGATGCCTTTTTTCTTATATTCCGATAAACTTTTTTCTGAGTGTACTCACTTTCTTACTTACTTACTTAGTTGGCGCTACAACCGTATGTCGGTCTTGGCCTCATCTAAGAATTTGCGCCAGCCATTTCTGTCTTTCGCTTGCTGGCGCCAGTTGGAAATTCCAAGCTTCGTCAGGTTGTCCTCTACTTGGTCTTTCCAACGAAGATGCGGTCGTCCTCTTCTGCGTTGACCGCCGCTGGGTACCGAATCGAATGTTTTCTTCACTGGAGCATCGTCTTTCATGCGCTGAACATGACCAAGCCAGCGAAGCCGCTCGATTTTAATGCGCTTGACTATGTCGATGTCAGCGTACAGCTCATACAGTTCATCATTCCACCGTATTCGGTACTCGCCATTGACGCAGATTGGTCCGTAGATCTTACGAAGAATCTTTCTCTCGAATGCTCCTAAAGTCTTTTCATCTAAACTCCTCAGCGTCCAGGTTTGTGATGCATAAAGTAGGACGGGCATGATGAGTGATTTATAGAGCGTGATTTTCGTTCGTCGAGAGAGGGCTATGCTTCTCAATTGCCTACTGAGCCCAAAGTAACACCTGTTGGCAAGAGTTATTCTTCGCTTGATCTCAATGCTGTCGTTGGTTGAGTTAATGCTGGATCCCAGATAAACGAAGTCCTTCACAACCTCGAATGAGGTATTGTCAACGGTAACGTAGGTTCCAAGATGCTGGGACTGTTTGTTTGTTGACACTAAGTATTTCGTCTTCTCTGCATTCACTGCCAGACCCATTCGACTTCACTCTCTTTCTAATCTGGAAAATGCTGCACTGACTTCGCGCGTATTATGGCCAATGATATCGATGTCATCAGCATACGCAAGCAGCATAACACTCTTGTTGAATATTGTGCCACTACGTCTCAGATCAGCAGCTCGGATGATCTTTTCCATCATTAGGTTGAAAAAGTCGCACGATAAGGAATCACCTTGTCTGAAACCTCGTTTGGTAATAAATTGTGGGGAGAGGTCCTTCCCGATTTTAACTGCGCTGCTGGTGTTGCTCAGTGTCATCCTGCAAAGTCGTATTAGTTTTGCAGGAATACCAAATTCAGACATGGTGGAGTACAGGTGCTTCCTTATTGGGCTATCGAAGGCGGCTTTGTAGTCGACAAGAAGATGGTGGGTGTCGACTTGTTTTTCTTGAGTCTTCTCCAAGATGTGTCGTAGCGTGAAAATCTGGTCGATGGTGGTCTTTCCAGGTGTGAAGCCACACTGATAAGGACCGATCAGTTCGTTTACAATGGGCTTCAATCTTTCACATAAAACGCTCGACAGGACCTTATATGCGATATTAAGAAGACTTATCCCACGGTAATTGGCACAGATAGAGGGATCGCCTTTCTTGTGGATTGGGCAGAGCACACTGAGATTCCAATCGTTCGGAATGCATTCTTCCGACCATATTTTGCATAGAAGCTCGTGAATGCATTTAAGTAGAGCTTCGCCTCCGTTCTTAAACAGCTCAGCAGGTAAGCCATCAGCTCCCGCGGCTTTGTTATTTTTAAGCCGAGCTATAGCTGTCAGAACTTCATCATAGTCGGGCAGCGGAACCTCAACGCTGTCATCCAAAAATGGGGTTTCCGGAATATCATCTCTATTGGCGGGATTGTTGTTAGCGTTGCCATTTAGAAGCTTAGAGAAGTGTTCCCTCCATAACATCAGTGTACTCTGGACATCTGTCACTAGATTCCCGTTTTCATCCTTGCAGGAAGAGGCCCCGGTTTTAAAACCATCGGCAAGGCGTCTTATTTTTTCGATAAATTTTCGGGCCTCATTCCTGTCACCATGCATCTCAATCTTTTCCTGCTCGCGCCTTTCTGCCTCTCTTTTTTCCGCCTGAAAATATGTCTCTCTTCCCTCCTCTTTTCTTTGTATCGTTCCTTAGCAGCGCGCGTTGCAACCGACTGCAGGGTGGCTTTGTAGGTGGCGTCTTTCTCTGCAGTGGCGTCGCGACACTTCTGGTCGTACCACTGGTTTCGGCGAGGGCGTTGGTAGCCAATCATCTCTTCAGCGGCCGCACGCATGGAGTTGGAAATGTGTGTCCACTGCACGCATATATCATCGATTGGAGGAGTGCTTTGAAGCAGGAGTGAGAGTCGAGTGGCGAAAGCATCGGCTGTCTGTTTCGATTGCAACTTGTCGACGTCTAGCTTTCTCTGGGTAGGGTTGCGTGTATTCTTAGCTGCGCACAGACGTGTGCGGATCTTGGCTGTAACAAGATAGTGATCCGAGTCAATGTTTGCACCACGGATCGTGCGTACATCCAATACACTGGAAGAGTGCCTTCTGTCGATCAAAACGTGATCAATTTGATTTTTTGTTTTTTGATCAGGGGACATCCAGGTGGCTTTATGAATATTGAGATGCTTGAATCTAGTGCTACTTACGACCATGTTTCGTGTTGCGGCGAAGTCAATCAGCCTCATTCCGTTATCGGAGGTGTTGTCGTGGAGGCTGAACTTTCCGACTGTTGGACCAAAAATATTTTCCTTGCCCACCTAAGCATTGAAGTCACCAAGCACGATTTTTACGTCGTGACGGGGGCAGCGCTCGTAAGCATTTTCAAGGCGCTCGTAGAAATTTCCTTTATCTCATCGTCCTTGTCTTCTGTCGGAGCGTGCGCACATATTAGGCTTTTATTGAAAAATCTAACCTTGATGCGGATTATGGCAAGTCGTTCGTTCACAGGTGTGAATCGCAGGACGTAGTCTCTTGCCAACTACAAATCCGCATCCAAACTCATGCTTCTCCGCATGGCCGCTGTAGTAGATATCACAGGGTGCATGCCGAATGCAACCCTGTCCCTTCCATCGCATTTCTTGGATAGCAGTGATATCAGCTTTGTATCTTTCCAAGACATCATTCAGTTGGACAGAGGCACCTTCCCAATTAAGGGTTCGGACATTCCAGGTGAATATCCGTAAATCATTATCAGTTTTTCGTTTGCGGTAGTCGTCATCAGATTTGGGGATAATTTTTCTTCTTTTCTTATTTGTTTTCATTGAAATGGGTTTTTACGGGTGGGCTTCAAACCCGACGCTCAACCTATTTTAAGCCTAGGGAGGCCCGCCGCTCAGATTAGCCGCCAAACGAACGGTTGTCAGTTTTAACGTTGCCCAGAAAACACCACGTGGAGGTTTGAGTCGACTTGAGTCGATTTCACAAAGATTATGCTGGCCTTGCCAGGTTGAGACAGTTAGACATATTACATTGTTACATCGCCTCCAGATTCCCAATTTATTACTGCTTTTTTTTTTTTTTTGGTATTTCTGACTTCTTCTTTTCTTCGCATGGAAGAGAAATAAGCGAATTAAACAAGCAAGAAATGTGACCTTCTCCGAGAAAAGGAACCTAGTGTGGCAAAAAACGGGTTTGGACTTAAGAGTAGATTCTGGTACCTAAAAGGGTGTAGAATAAGATGATATGAGTTAGATTTCAGCAATCAGAACTAACCATACCAAATTGCATCTCCCAAGTGAAGGTGTGTTCACAGTGATAATGCGCTATGAAACTTTAAATGCGTTTTTCTCAAAACTTAATTTTCACACACTAGGTCCCTTTTCTCGGAAAAGGTCACATTTCTTGCTTGTTTGATTTGCTTATTTCTTTTCCATGCGAAGAAAAGAAGAAGTCAGAAATACAAAAAAAAAGCAGTTAATATTTTTCCGTTAATATTTTGTTATATTTTTTGTGAGTTCATAAAACAATTTGTACTGCGTTTGTGCTTAAAATAAAGTTTATATGAAAGGGGACGAAGGAAAAACCTATAGTGGAGTTATACTATTGCATTACAATCCTTTAAGGGAGAATTGTTTATTGTGTAAACTTAAATAAAAATATGTTAATAATGAAATATATTCTCATATAAAGACAAATATATAGACTTAATTATGCAAAAGCATTTCATGCATGCCAGGGACAGGCTTAATAAGCGACGAAAAGTGGTCCTTGATGAATCTTTTTTACCAGTTATTTTGTAATTTTTGTTATTTGAGTGAAATATAAGTTTCCCATTTTAAAAAATTTTTATTCTTAAATATTGTTTATGTTAAATTTGTTTATGTTAATTTGAAGTAGTAACTTTAAGTATTGAAGATTAATTAAATATGAATTATGAATTTGAAAAATGTTTTTCTTTGGTTGGAACTAGGGTTTAAAATTTAAGATATTGCCTATTTCTCATTAAGAAGAATCGCCTTCTGCTCATTAGGAAGAACCGCTTTCTAATCATTAGAAAGAATCGCTTTCTTATCATTGGGAAGTATTGCTTTCTGCTCATTAGGAACAATCGCTTTTGGCTCTTTAGGAAGAATCGCTATCTGCTCATCAGTCGCTTCCGCTTTTTGCTCTTCTAGAAGATTTCGCCACGCTGGACTTTTTTCTCCCACGAGGGAGCAGAAAGCGAATAGGAAACGAGCTCGCTTTCGAAAAATTGTTCTTTCAGAAGAATCGCTTTCTGCTCTTCCGCAATACAAAATGTTAGCTGGGTAGGTAAGAATAACACATATTCTCAAACTTTATCCTTTCATTTTAATTATTGTATTCAAAAAAAATATTTTCAAATGATCATATTTGACCTTATTTTACTTAAACCCGAAGGTGTTGTTTTCGAACACAGTTTGATGATTTAATGTTTTTAAGCTAAAATAAAAATAAATAAATACACAAAAAAAATCTTAAAGTACTGAATATTTGTGTTAGTAAAAATAAATCATGAAGAATAAAAGCTTTAAATACTTAACGAATGGTCAGCATTCTCTCAACTAATGCTAATGTGTTCATTAAGCTTCTTCAAATAGCACAGCAGCGATAAATATCATCATAAACTAATTTTGAACATATCCTAATGTTTTCCGTTTCTATTTTTTTTTTTTGTTATGTCAACATACCGAAATTGAAACAAAAACCAAGTTTAACAAATATAAACACAAATTCAATAACGACAACAACAATTACAAATACACAGATGCAGCGACTGTGGCGCTTAGCTAATGTTTTCAATAACTACCAAAAATTCAAACACAAAAACATGAGCGGAAACAAAAACATGAGCACACACACAGATATATGTAATATATCAATTGTGTTCAATTGTATATCAATGAGTGAAGAAAAGAGAAGAGAAGAGAAGAGATGAAAGATTTTTTAATGGCAATATTATTCAATTTTGTTTAATTTTGTTTTGTTTTGTGTATTTATTGACATTAACAAAATTTATTCAAGTTAAAGGGTTTTATAGAGTAGAGTTAAATGTGGGTCTTTAGTAGCCATTGTTGACAGCCACATCATCGTCATATGTTTGTTTTTGTATTGCTTCACACACACACACACACACACACATACACACAGAAACATACACACACACATATCGTATTGTTGGCTATGTTTGTGTGTGACTTGCTATTGATTTGCAGCTATTTTTGTTTTGTACTGTTTTTGCGCTTGAAAATCAAAATATTTCTTCTCCTCTGGCAAGGAAAAGCAATTTTCAACATTTTGTTGATTTTATTTTACCACAGCACTAACACAATCACACATACACACACACAGACACATAGCCACAAGTAGAGTAGAGTACGTTTAGTTGTGAACATATGCGATTTTTTTTAAGTGAAAAGGTCAAATAAGCGTTTTTCTTGTCTGCTTTTTTCTCAAATTTTAATTTTTTTTTTTTTTTTGTTTTTGTTTTAAAACAATTATTTTTGCATAGAATACTTTTTTCGCTCCTTGGGCTAAAAAAATGTTCTATAAAAATTATATGCAGCACTGATTGTGTGGTTCACAAGCTTACAGCTATTTTTCCAACATAATCCAAGCATTGCACAGAAAATTTAAATAAACTGGCAACGCTTAAAGATGCAGTGACTACATGCAATGTGCTTTCTTTTTTTGAAAGCTGTAAATCTATCGCTAGAGATTTCTATTCTTATTCTTAAAGTGCGGTCTTCAAGCAGCGGTCACCCACAGAGATTTAACGGTACTTCTTTTCTGTAGGTTAAATTTGCGAAATCTTGCTGCTTGTCGTACAAATTTGTTGTTTGGACAAGTTCAAAGAACTATTTTTATGTGCTTTACCCTCTCTTTTTTTTTGCCAAGAAATCAAATACAATAAAACGATTATGCGTAAATAAACCCTATTTCAACAGAAAATTCAAAATATAATAAAAACCCCAATTTATATCCGATTAAGGGACATTATCAAACATTGAAAAAAGGGTTTGTTTATAAATTCGTCTGGAATGCGAACGAAGAGAGGGCGAGAGAAGGAGAGAAGAAAGGGTGCACATAAAAGATTGAATATTTACAAAATACTCGCAATTTGGGTCCTTAATAATACTGTTGTCCCTGCCGTATACTGGTGCTGTAGTCTGCTGTATCCCTTGTTGAAATTAACTTTTTTTTTAATTTAGGATAGAAAAAAGGATCAATTTTAAATTCAGTCTCATGCCAAATATACAGTTTTTCATATTGGAATAATGTTTATGCAACGTACGTGAAATTCGTAGTGGGAATAAAATTGTCTTAAAGGCAAATTTAAATATTAAGATTAAAGGTACTTTTGATTGGTTGAAGTAGGAGCACATGTCAGATCCGTCAAAGAAAACACATGTTTTAAACTTTCTTTGTTTTTTTTTTTTTGAGAGGACGATTTGAAGAAACATTTCAATAATATTTCGTTTTTTCTTTATATATTAAAACTGAGCCAGTGGAAAATAATTTATTTACAGCTATTAAACTCTTTTAAAATCTATTAAATTCTCAGTAATACAATCAATAAATAAATAAATTAATTATGTTGATTTTATATAATATAAATACAAATTCTTAATGTTTGATAGTTTAAATTATACTTGATTTTAAATACAAATTCTAGATGTTTGATAGGTTACAATCGTTTATTGAGCTTTAGGTCAAGGTTAGAAAGAAACAACAACGTTTGCAATATGAAAAGGAAAACATCACTAGCTGATTTTATTGCAATTTCGGCCCTGCTAAAGGCTTTATCAGAAATCTTTGTGATGCCGGCGGGAATCGATCCTGATCGAACTGAAAAATTGAAACTGAAATCTCATCGCCTCTGTTGGTGTATTGCGCTAAGATGCGCTTGCATGAGGCTGTAGCAGGGCCAAAATCAGCTAGTGCTGTTTTTCTTTTCATATTGAAAACGTTGTTAGTGTTGTTGTTGTTTCTTTGGAAAAATTCGTTAAAACAATCAATTGTTCTAACCTTGACCTAAGGCTCAATAAACGATTTTAAACTATCAAACAACTAAAATTTGTATTTAAAATCAAGTATGATTTAAACTATCAAACATTTAGAATTTGTATTTAAATCATATAAAATCAACATAATAAATAACAAGGTCATTTAGAAAAACTTTAAATAAATTAATAAAAAAATCTTATTTAATTTCTCAAGTCAAAAATCATGGAACTTAGTTCCAGAACATCCTTAGGCTTTGCATAGGTGTAGGGCAACTAGGGTTGTAATCCCAGGATCTCGGATTTTTCTAAATATCAAAAAATTCAAGGGACCCCAATATCCCGTGATTATATGATGTGAGTCCCTATGAAAAAGAATAAACTTTATAGCATGTGAAACAGAAAATTCTTTGAATTGAATGTTGTTAGTCGATAGTGTTTTATTTTATCATAATTTCGTCCAATACAAAAATTATCAACAACAAGTGTTGAAACCAAAAAAGAACAAAATAAAAAAAAATCTGGGGAGGAATTACAGCATCCATGATCGAGCAAAATTACGAAAGGCACGACAAGACAAGTGCCTATCAATCTTGTACAATTTTGCTTGATCACGGATGCTGTAATTCGGCCCCTGATTTTAACCAACAAGATATTAACAAAACTATTTTGTTAAAAAATAAATATCGTTTCGGGAAAAACAAAAAATTTGTTTTGAAATAGCTGTCAATCAGAGTACGAAAAACTCTATGACCAAAAAAAAATAAGTAAAAACTAATATATTAGATATTACTTACAGTCGTCAACAATATCATAGCGTTTTTGTAAATTTATATTGTGTTTTTTTTTTAATGAACAAAAGCTTTTTATTTATTTTCATTATGAGCTATTTAGATCAAGTAAGCTTTGACAACAACTCTGTATAAATTCAATCAAACAGCAGACTACACAGATTGTTTCGGAAGGAGCTACCCGTTCCATCTTCAGTAGTCTTGAGTGATTCAGTTGTGACCAACCCATTGTTTTCCTAGAACTCCAAAGAAGAATAGTGAAATGGAAGAGGCAACTAGAACAGACAAAATCCCTGGTAGAGCTTCAGGTTTGATCTAAAAATAAAAAATTTTTTTGCTTTAACATCATATGTTTCAAAAGAGTTTATTCGAACACTACCGAAGATGGAATGGGTACCTCCTTTCCCGCCAACTAGTAGCCAACTAGTTAAAATATTAGTAAATGTACTAGGTCAAAAAATACCAGTACTTGTTCAACTAAAATGCTTTTTACATTGCGCAAACTTGTTCTTTTCCTGTGTTGATGTCATAGGAAAAGACAAGTGTCCTATTCTCGATATGAATTGAGGTAGTATTTTTACTGGCATAATTTGAACTAATTGTGATAGTAGTAACTTTTAAACCAGTAAAATACTATTACATGCAATAACAATAGAGTTCAGCAACTACAGCTATTTCGCACTTTCTCCGCATTAGATTATCTTAAGAACCAACTTAATATCATTGAAATATCTCAACGATATACATAGATAAATGTGGTCAAAAACAATCTTATTTTTGAGTTGACCTTTCGACAAGTTAACATCAAACACGCTACAGTTGCTAATAAAGGTACTCATGCGATTTAATGGAGCAGTCAACATATAATTTGTTCTCTAAATGGTAAATAAATCAAGTTGTTAGAGTTTCTACTGCTTCTACGGTTAGTGTTAAAATTTATAAGAGAAAGAAGTTCTGGAGAATCGAATACACCAGTTATGAGTTGGTGTAAGTAGACGATATCAGCAGATTTTCTTCTCTCACTTAAAGATTGCATTTTTAAAAATTTTAAACGATCCTCATATGGAGGAATGTTAAATGTGTCAGTTCCACTCAAGCCTCTCAGAGCAAACCGAACAAAACGTTTTTGAATTCTTTCAATTTGCTGGTCAATTTGGCAAGTCAAGTGGGGACCATACTTGACTTGCGTACTCCAGGTGAGGACGCACGATTGAATAATACAGAGTTGTAGTATTTTTTAAGCTATCAAACTCTTTGGCCCATCGTTTTGTAAAACCAAGCATAGAATACGCTTTTTTACAAATTCTATCAATATGCATGTTAAACGATAACTTAGAATCCATGCATATACCAAGGTCTTTGACGGAAGTTACACGACTAAAAGCAGTATCTTTAATTTTGTAATAAAAAAACAAGATTGTTCCTTTTACGCGAAAAGGTCATAGTTTGGCATTTATCTGGATTTAAAAACATGTTATTTTTAGAACACCAAACCTCAAAGGAGTTCAAGTCTGACTGAAGCAGGTCTGAGTTGTCATTGGTATCAATTGTTCTGTATATTTTCATATCATCTGCATAAATAAGCAAATGAGAGTGTTTGATGATGTGGGTAACATCATTAATTGCCAAAATTAACAGAAGCGGATCCAGGTGGCTTCCTTGCGGAACACCCGATTCTGCAACAAATTCAGAAGACAACACACCTCGGAACCGTATTTGATAAGATCGCTCCATCAAATACGATTTGATCCAGTTTACAAAATATTGTGGAAATCCCATTAATTTAAGTTAAAATAAAATTAGATTATGTGGTAATTTATCAAAAGCTTTGCTAAAGTCAGTGTAAATACAATCAACCTGGCTACCACAATCAATAGATTTTAAGCAGAATGTAGTGAAATCGAGAAGATAAGACACAGTGGATCTGCCTGTAACAAAACCATGCTGACGAGTTGTCATGGCTTGGCCACAGTGAATTTTCAGTCGATCCTACACCATTCGCTCAAAAAGTTTAAGAATTGAAGACAGCTTAGCGATAGGCCTATAATTAGTGACGTCATTCCTGCAACCTTTTTTGTAAATAGGACTGATATAAGATTTTTTCCAGAAAAGAGGAAAATCACTTTCATTAATTGACTTATTAAAAAGTAATGAGAGTGGTTGACACAAAATGGAGCCGCATTGTTTTAATACTGCGGCAGGAATCCCATCTGGTCCAGCACTAAAATCTTCATCGTTTGATACAATGTACTTGAAAATATCCTCTGAGTTAAAAGATATATTTTCCAAAGAAACCTTGGGTGCACTGTTCATGTAATCAAAATACGCTAAATCAGGATTAAAAGAATCTGAACAAAATGATTCTTTAAAAAGATTGGCAAATAGGCCACAAATAATGGTGGAATCGTCAGTAAATCCATCCTGAAATTTGATAGAAGAAGGAAATCCATCAGTCTTCTTCTTAACATTAAAAAATCCCCAAAATTTTCTTGGATCAGACAAAATACTCAGCTTCATATTATCCAAATACTCATTATATAATGCAGCTGAGCTATTCTCAAATTCCAGAAAGAAACTTTTGTATGTTTCTGTCATTTGAGTCATAACTACAAACATATTTCTTCCATGCCCTATTCCTATTGTTGCGAAGAGTCTTTAAATCCTTTGTGTACCATGGGTGCGCAGAATTTTTCGCAAATTTAAGACTATATGGTACAGACTGAGAAAACATGGCAAAGAGCTCCGTATAGAAAAAATTTATTGAACTATTAAGACTATTATTATTTATGTATTCTGTAGTTATATTTAATTTACTATAAAGTAAATGATTCAACTTCAAAAAGTCAGCTTTTTTGAAATTGAATTCATAAACTGTGTCAACAGAGCTTGAATTTACAATATTCTCTCTATTAGATTTATACCAAATACTCAAAGGTGGATGGTAACTATCAAAAGTTGTCAAAGCATGAAGTGCCTTCTGAACAATGACATTGTTACTGTCTGTAGTTATGACTAGGTCAAGCAGCCTTTCCAGACTATTATAAATACAACTAACTTGTTGTAAGTCAGAACATATATTGTCAATAAATATATGTTCTTGGCGTGTCTTCGAATTAGATGCACAAAAATGTGTTTCGTCGTCAGAAGAATGCCATTTTAAGTCAGGCAAATTAAAATCGCCCAACAATAAAATGTCGTCAATAACGTCAAGTAACTTTAATATAAATTCTATGCAATCCGCAAGGCTTGCATAGACCTCTACACTGCTCTTGGGAGGAACGTAACATATACATTAGAATTGCAATGTACAACCTTAACGCATATAAGTTCGATATGAGCAGAGCAGGGAATATCAATAAAGGAACTAACACAGGAGTTCCTTACAGCTAATAGGACACCACCACCAACGGCAGAACTATTGTCAGCGTGTCTGTCCTTCCTATATACTTCAAAACTATTGTCAAACAGTTCTAAGTCAGAAATTCCTCCGTTTAACCAAGTTTCAGTTAACGCGATAATATCTTCAGAAAAATTCTGAGTTGACAAAAAAATGTCGCGCGTCTTTGAACGCAATCCCCTTACATTTTGATAGTAAAGGGAAAGCCTATTTAGTTTTTTTGGGTCTGACTGGCGATATTATTCGTCCTTCTAGACCTGTGTTTAGGCTTAAACTCAAAAATAAAGATATTATCAGCCCACAGATTAGAGCTCAGAACAGTTGCAAACTCTTCAGCAGCCACTGTGAGAATAAATGATGCGCGGGACGGTTTATTGCCAATTTTTTTGCATGAGCAGAAAGCAGTCTGACTTACTAAACGGTTATGTTTGACAAACGTCAATACATTTTCACTTGTTGTGTCGGACTGAAGGCGTGAAATGAAAACCTTTTTTTTCTCGACAACGCTCTTAAATTTAATGAACTATTGCGCTCATTAGTTATGTCACTAGCCGGGGGAGAAAGAGATGGAGGATATGGAGTGATATCTATATTATCCATTCTCACTGGCGTAAACACTGGTTTAGCAGAGATCTGCTTCGTTTCTAAAGTGGCTGGAAGCGTCATGCGTCGCTTATTATTTTTATTTTTCGATTTATTTCTCTTTTTCTTCGAAATATTTAGGTCTTTTTTAGATGAAATTATTTGAGTCTCAGAAGAAGAGGCTGGAAGAGTCTGAGACAATGCGGTCGAAATATTTACCGATGAAGACTTTTCATCATAAATGCTAGTGCTGGGTGAGGTGCTTACTTCATTAAAAAATGTAACAATTTCTTTAAAATTGTTATTTAAAGCGCTAAGACTATCAACAAAAAGCTTAATTTTTGAGAAAAACTCATCTGGTGAAAGAACCCTGCACGAAGCACAATACCAGCGAAGACCTGATCGTGGTGAGATTAAATCACCAAGACACGACTTAGAGATCCCAGCACATGAAGTATGGAACAAACGCCCACATGGGCCAGAACAACTGAACATACGGTTCAGAATGTTTTGACTTTAGCAAAGCTCGTCTAAAGAACAAGCAGCAAAATTTTTTACGGAAAAATATTCCATAGCGAAAAAATAAAGTTAAAAATTATATGTGTGCAAAAATAATGTCTACTAAGTGCTAATGGGTTAATATAAAATGTTACAGTTTAAAAGCAACTGCAACAATTCGTTGTGCTTAGTTTATGCAAATAAGCAAATAACGCACAAAGAGGAACGCAAAAAAAAAGAGAAAGAAAAAGTATATACAATACTTAAGCAGCAGCTCAACTATCAAACTATTACGATAAATAAAACGATATATGTACCACAATAAACATTAAAAAAATTAATATACTACACCATAAAAAAAATGAACTTCACTTTATTAACACTAAAATTAATTTTCAATCACAAAACAGCACACACGGAGATTTATAAAAGCTGATATAAACAAATTACAATAACAAAAACAACACAAGATAAACGACCGTCACCGGCTATATGACGAGATCAACATTATCGTATGAACTTCATACAAATAATAATGTATACTTAATTATACTTAATTTTTTACTCAAAACCAGTATTAAAACTAAATACAAACTGAGCGTTAAATTTCCGTACTTATTTTTATTTAAAATTAATTTGAGTATGTGGTTAGTATATAATTTTAATAAAATTTTGGTGTGCTCATATATGTAAGTGCAAAAGTAATAAAATTAATTCCAAGATTTCTAACCGTGTATTTACACCACATTGGAAATCCTGCCTGCGTGGCTGAATCAGTTTACAGCATTAAAAAACGAAAAAAAAATACAGTTTTAGGAAATTGCATTCACATTTTTGCCATGTCATTGCATTTCAATAACTATTTCCGCATGATTTTTTGTCTTCGTTTTTGTAGCACCGAACTGTACAACATTGTTAAATTTAACGATAACTGTGACGTTCAATTTATTTGCAACTGTCAAAGTGGCAGCTGTCCGGCGGCGCCACTCTACCACATTTACGAAAACAACGTCATGACATATCATAAGCATATCCCGCAGATTGTGATGTTTGCATCCTTTTTCTAGCTGCTTGTTGTTTCAATGACAGCAATTTTCACTCTCAGCACTTGACTAATTCTATCCATTTGATTTCGGTGTCGAGTTCCCAGCGCAGTCAGAAGTTTGTATTAGTTAGTGTGTGTGTGTTTGTGTGAGTGCTGTATGATTGTTGTATGAGCTGTTGCAGATGAGTTGGTATATGTTTGTTATGCATAAACGTGATTTGCAAGCTTGGTGTTGCAATGTTGCTGTTATTGTTGTTGCTGTTGATGGAAATGTTGAGTTTGTCAACATAATTCGTTTTCCTGCTACTACCGCGCTTTTCATACGGCTGGCAGCACTGCTATTTCCGTTTCCCATGCTATCTGTGTGCCAGCGCGTGTTTGAAATGCTTGACTTGTGGCTTCATTGGTTTCAACACAAAATCCGCTTGTGGTTTGTTGTTGGATTTCCTTTAGGTGATTGTGAATAAATGAATTCGAAATAGTAGCTCATAAAAGTGTCAAGCAAAAAGCAGGAAGCACGTTGTACGAGCCCTACTCATGCGTGATCATAGATTGCAAATTTACCATAAATTTGCATTCATGTCTTAACAAAAGAACTCCTCAATAAAAGTAATGCCAAAAATTCCACAAAAGTCAGCCAAGCAGCTGTTATCTTTTTGTTTATTTAATGGAATATTTTTTTCCCAGAGCTGTCAAATAAATTGTAAAAATATTTCCCAAAACTTTGCTTACGCTCAAGCTTAGAGTTGAGCTGTATTTATTTGAATATCAAATCATCATACAGAGCATATTTTTAGCTATTCAACCGCAGAAATCCCTTCAGGCTATAGTTCTTCTATAATTTGTTTTTGTTATTTCCCAAATGAAACATTTACTAGCCTGTAAATAATTAATGCAAACGAGCTACATTTAATTTCCTTTTAAATGTCCTCTAAGGATGTATATCTTTACAGCTCTGTTCTAGTCCCAGTCACAGCTCCCAACGTAGACTATGATGATGACAATGATGATTAACACTTGATCAAATTTGGTTAGTCAAGTTGAGCAAAAAGCTATTCAAATATGTACAGTTAACAAAAAAACAATGCAAATATATCTTTTTGCATAATTTTAATTTTGATAAAGGTTACATTTTATTTATTCAACAGAAAACAATAAAAAAACACAAATTGGAATGCAATTAAAAAATGTTAATTTTGCAAAGGCGTATTTATGTAGACTTAAACCGTAAAGTTACTTTTTTGTCCTTTACTATTGAGGACAAATAACCCCTTTTTACCTAAGAGGCGGCGCAAAAATGTTGACCACGTTTTTATAGTTCATGTCTTCCATTCATTACTATTGAATTTATTTGTGTTCCAATAATAAAAATTATTCCTAAAGCCTGAAGTCAAGTTCCTCAAAATTGACTGATAACAAACCTATTCCACAAACCTTTCGCTACGAGTTCGTTAACAAGTGACTTAAATTTTGTTCACCAATTCGTATGATTTTCATTTAATTAAAAATTCAGACCATTGCGACCAAACAATATACAGTTTCCATTTGATTTAATTTGAATTTTTATTTTTTGTTCAAACAGTTTTTGTTCGTGAACAGAAAAAGACCTGTGTTTCATTTATGAACAAAGTAAAGATGACTTAAATTTTTATTTTTTTTTTTTCTTATTTCAAAAAATCCTTAACAAATTCATACGATGCTTTGATGTGACTGTGAGCAAGACATTTTGATGCTACTTTTTTTAGTCTTTTGATTGAGAGTTATTTGGGTACAAAATTTTTGCTAAAAAAAGGTAGCTGACAATAAAACAGTCAATAGAATTAGACAATTAAAAAAACAATTTTATAATATTGTATAAAAATCATTTTATTTTATACAAAGTGGTATGTTGAAATACACAGTTGTTCGTGAGGTGCAGTCTGAGCTCTTGCAACGTGGCTTACCTGTGGTCAGGGCAGTGACCGACATTGTTTCCACCGCAGGTCACGTAGCAGTAATGTTCAACTTGTTAGACGAGCCCGCTTTGAAGTGCTTTCAGTGCTCCTTGGGCGGTCTTTTCTCTTTACTTGACATCCTGAATTCATTAATACTTTAAAAATGTACATGATAAGTTCATACAAATTCAGCATTTTAGCTGTAAGCAGGTTTAAGTGACATTTGTATGTGTAAAATTCATACATATATCATGGCCATATCCATCGTATGATATATAAGCCGATTTGAACACTTTCGTGACTTTATTCTTATGCAGCTTCTGTCAAAACACGAATCCATTAGGTCAATCCCTCCCAAGTTATTTTTTTTCTCATAAATGATTGCAAGACACTGAATGTTTTCGGTCACTTCAATCTTCTTGTTATATCTGAGGCAAATAAACAAATTTATGAAACGAAAATATTAGTAAAAATGATGAAATACCTAGCAATGGTTGGTGCGTCTAGAGATGGGTTTTCTTCTGTGGATTTGAATGGTTTGCTGCCAAGCAAAGTTTATGCCATGTTTACGACTTTGTTGTCCTTTCATGCTGCAGTTGTTATATCAATTACTTTAATGTTGGTATTTTATTCTACAGAATCTTCTCGATTGCATAATTTACCTGGCAGTTCGCAGCCAGGAATTCAGTTGCGACGAATTTTTCCTAGGTCATAGATATTCTGCGTGCATAAATAAGCTAATAGCTAAATGCTGATACATTAATTACACTGTGCGGCACGAAATCTGTATTTAATAATTTCAACTTTTTCACTTAATTTAATAATATGAGGAATCTCGTGGTAATATCCGTTTTGCCACTTTACCGAAGATTTTAGTGCACATTTTTTTTTTATTAGTCCAGGATTTTTATTTTGGTTTCTTCAGCAAAGTTATTTCTATTATTCTTGCCAATAGCTCTGTTGAACAAATATATAACGAAAAATCATTTGAAATTGTCTTTAAACCTTTAATAAGTGACATATGAGCTGCTCAGAGCACAAGTGGCGTAAGTCCATTTAGAAAAACTGTTATAATAAATTCCAAGTATAAAGAACTCAGTTTTGAATATAAGCTAGGTCAAGAGCATAAATGGAGCTATCCATATTGTAAAAAAAAACAAAATAATACACAAAAATTATGCAGAATATTGCAAATTAGTAAAAACATGTGGACTTGCGCCACTTAAAATTTTTTAAATTTCTCGTTACCGCTGTAGAAATCTAGTAGGATATATTTTTCAAGAATTTTTTGATGAGGAATAGCAGAATTTTACCTAGAAGTTGGACAAAACCACTCCTTAGCAACTATCTTCATTATTAAGGGAGAATATAAAATGAATGGACTTACGCCACTTGTCCTCTGAAATTTTTTAAAAATTTCTCCTTTCCGCTGTAAAAATGTAATGGAAAATATTTTTAAGAACTTTTTGACGAGAAATGGCAGCATTTTTACATAGATTTTGGAAAAACCATCCCTCAGCGACTATCTTCATTGTAAAGGGAGTTTTGATATATACCTTTTCGAAAATTTACCATTGCTCCAAATAACGATAACGATAAAAAATAGATAACGATAATGGTAAAAACTTATATTTGTAAAGATTTTAAATTACATGTTTTAACATATCAATAAATATGACATATTATTACATTCCTACTAGGGAGTCCTATCCCGGAAGCTATTCTCGAACCCAGGATTATCGGGATGAAAATTTCTGCGTTGTTTTGAGTGCAGTTTAAGAACCCTGTGGTACTGGGGACACTTTGCCGGGTGGATTTTATATTTTTTGTTGTTTTACATGAAATCTCTAGAAACCAAAAGTGTGGTAATTTTAAGTAGCCCAATGATATGTTTAACGAACGTGGTTTTTAAAGTTCCATAAACAACTGATCGGTTGCCAATTATTTTCTAATTGCAAAAATTAAAGAAGCTCAAAATGCAAGTTAAACTTTTTTATGCCATATATTAATAAAATATATCAAATTGGATTGTTAGTTTATTTGTGTAGTAACTAAAAGCTTAAATAATATTAATGACCAGCACATTGTATTAATTAAACCCTTTCAGTGGACTTGCCACTTTCAGTGGTCTTGGATACGTCAGACAGTAATTTTTATATGTATTTATTTTGCAAAGCTTTGTTTTAAATCAAATCGATTGGTTCTATAAAAAAAGATGAACCAATATGATAAAAATTAATTTAGAGAAGTATTTGACATAAAAGTCAATTGGGTTTTCGATTTTGTGCCGAAGAAAAGCAAAAAAAAATTCGGCCTATTTTATAAGTAAATATTAACCGGACTTAAATTAAATTTATGTTTTTTTTTATCTTTTTATGGCTTTAATGATATGAATATTTAAAGGGTTTAAAAAACAGATATCTAAAGGTTTGAAAAACTGACTGCTTAGTCAGCTTAGTGATTGACTCTAAACAAAGTTGTTTTTGTTGTTGTTGTTGTTGTTGTTGTTTTTGCCTTCTTAAAAACTTACTCGATGTAAAAAGCTCACAATTAAATTAATTTAATAGATCACAAATTAATTAACTGGCTTGAAAAACCTTTAAGGGATTTAAAAAAGACTTTGTACCAAACAGGAGCAAAAAATTGTTACAAAACAGGAGTACAAGCTTGTAAAACGTAAGTAGCGCAGGTTAAAATCAAAGGTATGTTTTTTTCATCTTTTAATGACCTAAATGATAGGAATATTACCTCAAAAAATATTTTGTTCTTAGTTTAGTCTAGCCATTGAACAAAAAAATATAAAAAAATAAAAAACAGAACAGGTTTAGGTATTACTATATAAATGTTAAACTTTTTTTTTGTACACCGTCTTCATGTTTTTTTTGTGTTTCAGGCAAATTAAAGTTAGAAAAGACTTTTAAAAATTAAATTTTTTATTTCAATTATTTTTTTAAGTAATACATTAAGCTGATCAACGCGAAATCCGGAATCCCGGGATTGACTTCCCTAATTACTACTAAATAGAAACAACTGTGTTTAATATCAACTGTGAAGCTTTTATAAGAATAAATGCATTCTGGCCTCCTCAATTATTCAGAACATCAAAAACAGATGTTTTAGTCACACTTCTGAAACTAAATTCAGTCAATCCTTACCAAAAAATTCTTAAAAAATATTTCCCTTTACATTTTTACAGCGGAAAGGAGGAATTTTCAAATATGTTCAGAGAACAAGTGGCGTAAGTCCATTTATTTTATATCTCCCTAAATAATTTAGATAGTCGCTAATGGGTAGTTTTATCCAATTTCTATGTAAAAATGCTGTCATTGCTCATCAAAAAGTTCTTAAAAAATTTTCCATTACATTTTTACAGCGGAAAGGAGATATTTTTAAAAATTATCAGAGGACAAGTGGCGTTAGTCCATTCATTTTATATCTCCTTTAATAATGGAGATAATCGCTAAGGGATGGTTTTGTCCAACTTCTAGATAAAAATGCTGCCATTCGTCATCAAAAAATTCTTGAGAAATATCTCCTATTAGATTCCTACAGTGGAAACGTAAATAATTTTCAGTGGCGCAATCCCAAATGTTTTTACTAATATGCAATATTCTGCATTTTTTTCTGAGATTACGTAAGCTAGAAGCTTCTAGCCCATACTCATAATTAGGTTACATTTTTCTCTTCACTTCTACGTACTTAACTCAATTTCCCTAAAACATGGACTTACGCCACCTGTGCTCTGAACAGCTCATATGTCTTGCCCGCTTTCAACGCTTCAAAGCAAATAATCAAGCGCGTCGGAAGCGAATTTCGTCTGGGGGGGCAGTACAAATGGTGGTGCAAAAAAGTTCACCAAAATTTCTTCACATGAAGCATGAAGAAGAGAGAAAGAAGAGGAAAATATATACTACAAAAATATTATCGTTGTAAAAAAACTGATATTTTCAATAACTTTTTCTTTTAAATTGTTTATCTAGCTAAAAAAGTGGGGGCAACTGCCCCCTTGCCCCCCGCTTCCGACGCCAATGCAAATAATGCTACTCATACGCAATCCTAATGGTTCAAGAGTTATCAACATGAAAATGAGAGCATATCTTGAGTAATTTTTGATATATCTTAGAAAAAATTTTTGTTCTACAATGTTCGATAAAGTGGTAAAATATATATCACTACGAGATTTCTTATACCAAAATTAAGTGAAAAACGTTTAAATTATCAAATACAGAGAAAAAAGATACAAAAAAGCGTACAGTGTTTTCAAGAAAGATGCTGTAGTTCATTAAACGAGTAACTTTGCGAGCACACCACAATAACGTATGCGAAATTAAATTTTTACAAATTTATCTGCAGTGTAGAAACAACATTAACTGTAATGATACATAATTTTTGATATCTATACGATAGTCCTATACGGTTAACAATTTTGGACTACTTTTTAATCTAAACTTTGGATTAAAGGAATTTATAATCCTAAAAGTACTACTTTTTAATTCAAACAATTTCATTTAGCTGGGTCTCAAGCCCACGTTCCTGAAAAGAACATACTTGCATTCGTAATGATGCAAAATAAGTGAAATTATATTAACAACTGAGTTGGATGAGTGGATAAGGTGTTGGACCAGCGCATTAGAGGATGTGTGTTCAAATCACGAACTGGTGAGAACTTTTTTTATTTTACTTTAATTTAGCCAGGTCTCGAACCCACGTTTCTGCTCGCTTGCTTACTTGCATTCGTTATGATGCAAAATAAGCGTTATTTTCTTAACAAATAAGATGGACGAGTGGATAAGGTATTGGGCCAGCACAACAGAGGACGTGTGTTCAAATCATGAACTGGTCAGAGAAGTTTTTTATTTTAAGTTGATATTTATTGCTTTTTTAAACTTTTTTCGGATTAAAAACTAATATGGGTACTTCCACAGGAAAGTCTACCGTGACCAAAAAATTAAAACTTATTAAAAACTTATTATTTTATGATATTATCTAAGAGAAACATTTTAATTTTATTAATTTAAGCAATTTGTACATAAAATTATTAACCATGATGATCACATCGTCTGCACTGTTTCACAAATGTAGTTTTTCTTTTTCGTAAGTGTTTAGTAAATGTTTCAGAAACATTTTTGTTTTATTAAAAATGGAAGGCATTGGCTAAAGATAATGAAAAAATGGTTGATGCAATTAAAGGAAAATATATTGAATTTGTTTTTAATTACCTAATTACATAATTACTTAACTACCTAATTACTTAATTACCCAATTAAATTGCAATGGAAAAAACTGTCCCGTGCGACCTGTCCCGTGCGACCGAGCTTAATATTAAATTAAAAAATAAGTGTTAAATATTATTGGGTAAAATAAAAGCAATTTAAAAGAAACACCAATGCACAATATCCATAAAATAAACTCTTTGAAATATTCCTTCAGACTTCGCTGAATTCGGCGCTTGAGTTGTTGTCCTCGAAAAAAACTTCCGTTTTTGTCCCGTGCGAACCCCGTTGTTTTTGGCAATTATTTTGAAAAGGAAAAATTACCGATAATCAACCTTAGCACCACTTATAGAGCTTACTATGAGTTATAAGTTAAGACCATTATCAAAATATAAATCCGTGTTATTACTACTTTTTTTTCAATTTAACTGCGTACGACTGTCCCGTGCGACACCATGGAAATGCCCATATATATATATATATATATATATATATATATATATATATATATGTAATTCAAAAAAGTTTAAAAATTAGTCCAAGATTTTTAATCGTGTATGGATTCTTTACAAGCTCCTAACATTTTATGCTGGTAACACCCAAAGAGTGCTCAAAAAGTGAAACGTCCTAAAAGAATTTGTAATTTTTTATTCTCATTCTGATTTACCAAAATCGCAAATTGTTTCTCATTTTGCTGAAAAAGGAATAAAGCACCAGACCATCTGCAACACCTTGGCAACGTATGTTTCGACAAAGATTACATGCAGAAAAGCCGCCTCCACTAAAAGATGCACAATAAACGATTCTCCGACTAAGTCAAGCTAAGGCAAATAACTGATGAAAGAGTGGCAAAGTCATACAGAGAGTTGTTACTGAAATTTCAATGTAATGACAAAAAAGTGAAAAATTAGCTCTTATCAATGGAAGTCCAAAAAAAGTCAAAAAGAAATAAACCAATGGTTTGAGAAGCTTAAAAATTAATCCAAAAAGAACGTTTGAATTTAGTCAAAACTATTTTTTCGCAAAAAATGACGTGTTATGCATTATGGATAAGGAGTCATATTTCACATTAAATGTTAATGAGTGTCAAGAACAGCACTTTTTTTATGGCAACAAGCGTATAGAAAACGATGTGAAATATTTGGAACATTGTAAGTTTCCAAAAACAGTTTTTTTGTAGCTCGCAATAAGTCTTTTGGGTATGTCGAAGCCAGTTTTTTTTTAGTCGGGTTGGCCATCAATACATTAACTACTGTTTGCCAAAAGTTGATGACTTCATAAGAAGCAAACATAAAAATAAGAACTAAACAAACAGAGCTTAGAAGCTATGGATAGGCTTCTAATGTACATAAGGAGAAAAACGCTTCCAATTTCGACAGCTTCGAAACTTTCGAAGTTATAACATGTTGCCACAGATATGCACTCATTTGCATGTTGAGAACTCTTGAACAATTAGGATTTTCATTTTGGTTTTTCAGAAAACTTCTTTCTATTATTCTTGCCAACAACTTTGTTGAACAAATATATATCGAAAAATCATTTAAAATTGTCTTTAAACATTTAATAAGCGAAATATGTCTTGCCCGCTTTCAACGCTTCAAAGCAAATAATGTTACTCATACTCAATATTGTTCGAATTTTTTTGTTTGACTTTTTGTAAGAATAACTCGATAAGACCCACTTAAAGCGGTTTTTTCATATTCATTTATTCAGCAAAGTTGTTGGCCAGAATTAAAGAAAGAACTTTGCCTAAGAAAAAAAATTAAAATCTTAATGGTTCAAGAGTTATCAACATGAAAATGAGTGCATATCTAGAGTAATTTTTGATATATCTTACAAAAAATGTTTGTTCTAAAATTTTCGGTAAAGGGGTAAAACAAATGTCACCACGAGGTTCCTTATACCAAAATTAAGTAAAAAACGTTTAAATTATCAAATACAGAGAAAAAAGATACAAAAAAGCGCACAGTGTTATCAAAAAAGATACTGCAGTTCATAAAACGAGTAACTTTGAGATCACAGCCGTGTAGAAACAACATTAACTGTAATGATACATAATTTTCGATAACTATATGATAGTCTTACATGGTTAAAATGTTGGACTACTTTTTAATCTAAAGTTTGGTTTAAAGGAATTTTAAATCCAAAAAGTACTACTTTTTAATTCAAACAGTTTATTTTGGCTGGGTCTCAAACACACGTTCCTGAAAAGAACACATTTTCATTCGTAATTATGCAAAATAAGCAAAACTATGTTATGAACTGAGTTGGATGAGTGGATAAGGTATTGGACTAGCACAAAAAAGGACGTGTTTTTATAATTATGAACTGGTCAGAAAAGTTCTTTATTTTAAGTTGTTATTTATTGCTTTTTTAAACTTTTTTCGGATTGAAAACTAATCTTTTTTGGATTGAAAAATTTTAAACTCTTCCTTGGATTAAAAATCTTTTAATCTTTTTGGTGTTGCCCATTATGTAACCCAAACAAGTTTGAAATTTAGTCCAAGATTTTTAACCGTGTATGGCAACTTGAGAAGTTGCTAACATATTATACTGGTAACACCCAAAGTCTGCTCAAAATGTGAAAAAAAGAGGAGCAACGTCCTGAAAGAATTTGTAATTTTTTATTCTCTTATTCTCATTCTGATTGGCCAAAATCGCAAATTGTTTCTCGTTTTGCTGAAGAAGGAATAAAGCGCCAGGCCATCTACAACACCTTGGCAACGTATGTTTCGAGAAAGATTACATGCAGAAAAGATGCACGTTAAACGATTCCGCGACTAAGTCAAGCTAAGCAAATAACTGATAGAAGAGTGGCAAAATCATATAGAGAGTTGGGACAAAAATTTCAATGTATTGGCTAAAGTGTAGAAGTATCTTTTATCAATAGAAATCCAAAAAAAGTCAAGAAGAAGTAAGCCAATGGTTTCAGAAGTTTAAAAATTAATCCAGAAACAACTTTTGGACAATTTGGTCAGAACTATTTTTTTTTTTTTTTTTTTTTCAAAAGAGGACGTGTTATGCATTATGGATAACGGGTCATATTTCACATTAAATGTTAATGAGTTGCAAAAACAGCACTTTTTTATGGCAACAAGCGTGTAGAAGACGATTTTTCTTGTAGCTCGCAATAAGTCCTTTGGGTATGTTGAGTCGGGTTTGGCCATCAATGGTGAGCGGTACATTAGTTACTGTTTGCCAAAAGTTGATGACTTCATAAGAAGCAAACATAAAAATAAGAATTAAACAAACAGAGCTTAGAAGCTATGGATAGGCTCCTAATGTACATAAGGAGAAAATTCCTTCCAATGTTCCGAAACTTAGTCTAATTGAAGTTGTTTGAACTAATCTTAAACGGAATGTATAAACCCATATCTTGAGGCCCAAAACCACTAAAAATTTAATTACCAAAATTTAAAATGAGCTCTTCATACTGGTAACATCCGTATTAGCAGGTCCAATGGCAAAGGTGGCATTAACTCCCGCAAGTCCGCACTCATAGCATCCAAATTTTTCCTGCATTAACTACAAGCTTACAAGTTTCATTCAAAATAAATAAAAAACAAATTGATATAATTTTGTAGTTTTACTACATGGTCTTCATCTCAGAATATATTTGAAAATT